>CM052799.1:94186056-94212128 GCA_028533885.1 Nasua narica
TAATATGATCTTATAATTGTTTGTATTTCTTTGGTGTTGGTTGTGATCTCTCCTCTTTCATTCATGATTTTATTAATTTGGGTCCTTTCTCTTTTCTTTTTTGATAAATCTGGTCAGGGGTTTATCAATCTTATTAATTCTTTCAAAGAACCAGCTCCTAGTTTTGTTGATTTGTTCTACTATTTTTTTTTGGTTTCTATTTCATTGATTTCTGCTCTGATCTTTATTATTTATCTTCTCCTGCTGGGTTTAGAGTTCCTTTGCTGTTTTTTGTCTAGCTTCTTTAGGTGTAGGGTTAGGTTGTGTACTTGAGACCTTCCTTTTTTTTTTTTTAAAGATTTTATTTATTTAACAGAGAGAGAGAGAGAGAGAGATCACAAGTAGGCAGACAGGCAGGCAGAGAGAGAGGGGGAAGCAGGCTCCCCGCTGAGCGGAGAGCCCAATGCGGGGCTTGATCCCAAGACCCCGAGATTATGACCTGAGCCAAAGGCAGAGGCTTTAACCCACTGAGCCACCCAGGCACCAGAGACCTTTCTTGATTCTTGAGAAAGGCTTATATTGCTACATACATTCCTCTCAGGACCACCTTTGCTGTGTTCCAAGGTTTTTAAACAGTGTGTTTTCATTTTCATTTGTTTCTATGAATTTTTCAAATTCTTCTTTAATTTCCTGGTTGACTCATTCATTCTTTAGTAGGATGCTCTTTAGCTTCTATGTATTTGAGTTCTTTCCAGCTTTCCTCTTGTGGTTGAGTTCTGGTTTCAAAGTACTGTGGTCTGAAAATATGCAGGGAATGATCCCAATCTTTTGGTACCAGTTGAGACCTGATTCATGACCCAGGATGTGATCTGTTCTGGAGAATGTTCCATGTGTCCTAGAGAAGATTATGTATTCTGTTGCTTTGGGATGATATGTTCTAAATATATCTGTGATGTCCATCTGGTCCAGTGTGTCATTCAAAGCCTTTATTTCCTTGTTGATCTTTGGTTTAGATGATCTGTCCATTTCAGTGAGGGGACTGTTAAAGTCCCCTAGTATTATTGTATTATTGTTGATGTGTTTCTTTGATTTTGTTATTAATTGGTTTATATAATTGGCTGCTTCCATGTTAGGGGTATAGGTATTTAAAATTGTTAGATCTTCTTGTTGGAAAGACCCCTTAAGTATGATATAGTGTCCTTCTTCATCTCTTATTATAGTCTTTGCCTTAATCTAATCTAATCTAAAATCTAATTTATCTGATATAAGGATTGGCACCCCAACTTTCTTTTGATGTCCATTAGCATGGTAAATTGTTTTCCACCCCCTAACTTTCAATCTGAAGGTGTCTTTGGGTCTAAAATGAGTTTCTTGTAGACAGTATATTAATGGGTCTTGTTTTTATATCCATTCCGATACCCTGTGTCTTTCGATTGGGGTATGTAGCCCATTTACATTCAGGGTAACTATTAACAGATATGAATTTAGTGCCATTGTATTGCCTCTAAGGTGACTGTTACTGTATATTGTCTCTGTTCCTTTCAGGTTTGTTACTTTTAGTCTCTCTCTTTGCTTAGAGGACCCCTTTCAATATTTCGTGTAGGGCTGGTTTGGTGTTTGGAAATTCTTTTAATTTTTGTTTGTCCTGGAAGCTTTTCTCTCTCCTTCTATTTTCAATGACAGCCTATATGTATATAGTATTCTTGGCTGCATATTTTTCTCATTTAGTGCTTTGAATATATCATGCCAGTCCTTTCTCATTTAGTGCTCTGAATATATCATGCCAGGAAGAGGCCTTCCAGGTCTGTGTGGGTAGGTCTACTGCCAACCTAATATTTCTACCATTGTATATTACAGACCTCTTGTCCTGAACTGCTTTCAGAATTTTTCTCTTTGTCACTGAGACTTGTAAGTTTTACTATTAGATGACAGGGTGTGGAGCTATTTTTATTGATTTTGAGGAGGGTTCTCTGTGCTTGCTGGATTTTGATGCTTGTTCCCTTTGCCAAAATAGGGAAATCCTCTGCCGTAATTTGCTCCAATATACCTTCTGCTCCTCTCTTTCTTCTTTTTCTGGGATCCCAATTATTCTAATATTGTTTCACTTTATGGTATCACTTATCACTCAAATTCTCCCTTCGTGGTCCAGTAGTTGTTTGTCTCTCTTTTTCTCAGCTTCTTTATTCTCTATCATTTCATCTTCTATATCACGAATTCTCTCTTCTGCTTCATTTATCCTAGCATTAAGAACCTCCATTTTTGATTGCACCTTGTTAATAGTTTTTTTGATTTCAACTTGGTTAGATTTTAGTTCTTTTATTTCTCCAGAAAGGGATTCTCTAGTATAGTCCAGGCTTTTTCAAGCCCAGCTAGCACCTTGATAATCATCATTCTGAACTCTAGTTGTGACATATTACTAATGTTCATATTGATTAGGTTACTAGCCGTCAGTACTGCCTCTTGTTCTTTTTTTTTTTTTTTTTTGAGGTGACTTTTTCCACCTTGTCATTTTTTCCAGATAAGAATAGATGAATGGGAGAACAAAATACTAAAAGGGTAGCAATGACCCCAGAAAAAAATATAGTAACCAATTCAGAAGAGATCTGAAACCAGGGGGAGAAGAAGAAAGAAGGGGAGGAAAAAAAATTTTATATATATAATAATATATATAGTTCTAGATCTAGATCTATATATATATATATAGACTGGTGAACAGAGCCACACACTTGATTTTGGGTGTATTTTGGTCTGTTAGAAGAAACTGCCTTCCAAAATTTTAAAGAAAGAAAAACATATATATATACACACACATACACACACACAGAAATAAGGGTAAGCACAATGAAGGGATGGAATATAACTGTAAAGATGAAAATTAAAAAAGATTCTAAAAAAGGAATTGATAAGATAAGTTGGTTGGAAAAACAAAAAAAAGAGGAAAGAATGTTCAGGTTGGAGACTTGAACAAAGCCTTGTGCTAGATTTAGGGTATATTTTGACCTATTAGAAGAAACTGTATCCCAAAATTTTAAAGAAAGAAAAACCTATAGGTAAAAAAAAAAAAAAAATAAGGTGAAATACAATAAAGGGATAGAATATGACTATTACAGTGAAAATTAAAAAAGATTTTTAAAAAGGTATTGATAAGATAAAATACTTAAAAATGTTAAAATAGGAAAGAGGAAAAATTTTAAAAAATGGAATAAGAAAAAAATTTTTAAAAATTTAACTTTGAAAGACCAATGGATCATGGGAAAAAAGTCATCAATTCTAATGTGTTGTTTTCCCCTAGCTCTGGAGTTCTGCAGGTCTCATTGATCGGGAACTTGGTCTTGGCTGAACGTTCTTGCTGATCTTCTGGGGGAAGGGCCTGTTGCAGTGATTCTCAAATGTCTTTGCCGGAGGCGGAATTGCACCGCCCTTGCCAGGGGATGGGCTAAGTAATCTGCTTGGGGTCACTCTTGGAAGCTTTTGTTCCCTGAACGCTTTCCGTACCGCTTTGGAGGAGGAGAATTAAGATGGCGGCCTCCTGATCTGCGGCCCGGAGGAGCCGAGAGCTCTAGAGCTCGTGGCTCCACTCCTCAGTGCGCCCTCAGAGAAAAGCCGTCAATCCCTCCTGTCTCCCTGGTCTCTGGCTGCACTCTGTGTTCACCCGGCCTGTGACTGAGCATTTCTATCTCTGGCACACAGCCCCGTTTGGATTCTCCAAACCCAGCAGATTCCTGCAGCTTGCTGCCATGCCGCTCCTTCTGGAGGAGGAAGGTGAGTCTCCCTGGGTCTGCCACTTGTGGGGTCCCTGCCCGAAGAGCAGTGGCCCCACTATGCCTTGGATCATGGTTTATGGCAACCCCGAGCTGAGAGCCCACTGCTCGGCTCCGTCTCTGTAGCTGACTTCCCCACTCCCATACCTGGGAGCTCTGCCACCCTCAGGCACCCCTGGACTTTATGTAACTCTGCGGGTCCTGAGACCACACTGTCCCCATGAGGGCTCCACCCCCTGCTAAGCCTCTGGAGCCATGTCCCTCAGTGGAGCACACTTGTGGAAGTTCCAATTTTGTGCTCTGTTGCTCTGTGGCTTGCCAGGAGCCGACCCTTCCCACCGTGGTCTGTCTTCCCGTATATCGCCTTGGATTCAGTTCTCCGCATGTCCTACCTTCCAGAAAGTGGTCACTTTTCTTTTTCTTAGAATTGCTGCTCTTCTCTTCGATCTCCTGTTGAGTTTGTAGGTGTTCGGAATGGTTTGATAACTATCTAGCTGAATTCCTGGGACCAGAGGAAATTTAGGACTCCTGTTTCTCTGCCATCTCGCCCCTCCCCCCCACCCTGAACCCCTCACCCTGTGAGGTGTTTACGCTTCCTCATTTTTCCACCTTGAGGAAGTGACTTGAGGCCTATCTTGAAATTATTATTTCACTAGGATCCAGAATTGATTGAAAAACCTCCTCCAGGGGCGCCTGGGTGGCTCAGTGAGTTAAAGCCTCTGCCTTCAGCCCAGGTCACGATCCCAGGGTCCTGGGATTGAGCCCCGCATCAGGCTCTCTGCTCAGCAGGGAGCCTGCTTCCCCCCTCTCTCTGCCTGCCTCTCTGCTTGTCATCTCTCTCTCTCTGTCAAATAAATAAATAAAATCTTAAAAAAAAAAAAAAGAAAAAAGAAAAACCTCTTCCAAACATTGAACCCCTCTCCTGGCTGGATAATTGAATTTTAATTAAAAAAAAAAAAAAGCTGTAAGGTCACTGGTGGCTGAGGCAGCAGGAACTTGAGGTCCATGCTTTACCACATGGGCCTTCTGATTCTCTTTTTAAAAAAAATTTCCTTAACTCATTCAAGGTTGTCAAAAATCTTGCTCAGCTTCTCAGTCACCTCTTGCAGAATTGGCAAATGCCCAGGGAAAAAGCAAGTCCCAGTGTACCACTTTGGATTTCCCTCTTCTCTGTTAGCTTAGCTTAACTATTTAAACTGCCTTGTTAGCTCTTTAGTGACTCTAAGTAGATTTTTTAAAAATTAAGTAGAAGTGTCTGGTTTTTGTTGAGGTCCTCAGTGGGAAAGTTGGTCCAAATTACCAAACCCATCATTACTAGAAGTCCTTTATGTAAAGTGCTAACAGTCTTGGATGGGAATATATAAAAGGTGGATTTATGAGAACGAGGCATGAAATCTTAGCCTTAGGAAAGGAAATAGGACTGAAGGTCTAGGACGGCAGCTCTGCCCACTAAAGAAGTATAGGCTAGGTTGTAACAGAGAGTGAGATAGCAGTTCAGAGGAAATCACAGTATATTTATTTCTCTCTCATGTAACAATACAGAAGAATGTAGTTGAGGTTCTTGAGGTGGCTCTGGTCTAGGCGCTTCCAAGGCGATTCCAAGCTATCTTGCTGCTCCAACAGAGCAATGTGGTCCTCACCCTCAGGGCCAATAGCCATATTAGCATTCCAGCTGGGGAGAGGGGGAGAGAGAGAAAGAGAAGGCTAACCAGGTTGTTTGGGATTTTTCAAGAGATATAATCTGGAAGTTGAATGCATCACTTCCTTTCACGTGTTCTTGATCCAAACTAATTATTTGTGTAGTCATCTCTAGAGATAAGAGAGGATTGGATATGTAATTTCTTGCTGGAGATCCCAATGGCCTGTTAAATGTTGTGGTGGAATGGGGTGGGCAATGATTGTAATAGAGGGATAAGGAAAGAATGGATCCTGGGGATGGTAGTCTCTATCATGGTGGTGGTTAGGAGAGGTAGAGAATGAAGTCTCATACCCAGGTGGGCTAACTGAGACAAGGAGGGGAGACACCAGCATGACTTCACACAAAAGAAGGGGTGCATGGTGTTTCTGTGTGCTAGGGGAAGACTCATTAGAGTCACATTTGAGTATGCATCAAAATTACCTAGAAGGCTTGCCAAAATATAGGTTAGTGGGCATCACTCCCTAGGGTTTTGATTCTGTGGGTCCGAGGTGGTTCTGAGAATTTTTTGTTTCTAACAGTTTGCTGGATGATGCTGATGTTATTCGTTTGGGGATCAACACTGACAGCACTCTATCTGAGTGCTTGGACTGCTTGGATTGGTTTTGTAAGAATTGGCAAAGATCCGTGTATATACCAATAATAATATAATTGAGCCTTATGTTTTCAGTTGTGAAGTTCTGGAATCTTTCACCATTATATTACTGAGGAGATGACTGCAGTTTAGACTAGATCGACTCCTTACCGTAAATGAGCATAACCACTTTACTTTTGATTTCCTAATACTCTTGTTTCTGTCTCCAGGCTAATTCTGATAGAATATCTTGCAAAGCCATTTAAACCTCTTCACTTGAAGCATCTCTGATAAGCAGACTTCACTGTGTGTTTACTTCACAAAGGTATGTGCAGCGTATTATTTTTATAGCTGTTTATACATATTTTAATGAGAACTTCATGAATATAGGCCTTGGTTCTTCAGGACAAAATGGAATGTGATTTATTTAGTTGCTTCCTCCCTTTTTGAATTGGCTGAGTGGGGTGGTTGAATTTCCATATACTAATTTATAGAATGAAGTAAAAAACAAAGGCAGATCAATTTGAAAATAATTATGTTGGGGTGCCTGGTGACTCAGTCAGTTTAGCATCCAACTCTTGATTTCTGCTCAGGTCATGATCTCAGGGTCATGAGATTGAGCCCTGTGTGGGGCTTTTCTCTCTTTCCCTCTTCTTCTGCCCCTACCCATATGCTTTCTCTCCCTCTCTCAAGAAAGAGAAAAGAAAGAGAAAGAAAAGAAAGAAAAGAAGAAAGAAAGAAAGAAAGAGTTATGTTTTCTGAGGAAATCATCAGAAACTGGAAGGAATCTATTCATAGGCTTCATTTTTGATGATTGATGTCTACAACGTAGCTGAATCTGGATGGCTTTATTTCCGATTCCAAGTGGCACTGAGCAGGCAGGTAGGGGATAGAGAAAGGGGAAATTTTTAATACTGTAGTATCATAGTTGGCCCCAAGCAGGACATTAGGGGACACACCTGGGAAAATGGCAAGGAGCCCAAATACGAAGGGAACAATAAATGAGGGACAGAGTAGGGACAGAAGCAAGGCTCAGGGAAGAGGCCATCACTCAGGTCAAGTCCCAAGCAGCATGTGACTTATCCAGTGCAGTTCTTATTTTCTCAAGTCATGGAGAATCCAATATGGTGGAAACGAGCTGTAGGTAGAGTGTCAGAGAAAATTTGGTAAACATCTCAATACTAATTTCAGAGCTCCAATTATTCTGTGAGAAGTCTAGGCAAAAGCTCTGAATGAAGAGAAAAATAAGGTCAAGAGACTGAGGCAGGAGAAGTTCAGGTAGGGCTATGGCTGCAACTCAGCTTTGTTCTAGAAACATCCAGGGATTTCGATGTTGGATGAGAAGTAACTGTCCATCAAAACTCCTAGTTTTCTGGACAAGCATGTCCTAGAGAGAAGGTCAGTGGTTAGATGCAGGTTCAAACACATGGGTGAGACTGCCTGGCTGGACATAGTGACTCTTCCTGAGGCTGAGTCAGGAAGATGCTTCCTTTAAAGCTACCCATCTGGAATGTTCTGAGGAAATGAAAGACCTCAAATCCTAAGAAAACATGAGAGGTTTTTTTTTTTTTCTTCTGAAAAGTGGCGTCTCTTAAACACCTTTTATAGAGTCTGGGGTCATTGCCTTTGTCGGAACAATGCAAAAACTTGTGTTTCTTTGAATTTCAGAAAATATGTACTTACTTCAGCAACCTGATAAAGAAACTTGAGTTTGAAAGATGGCTATAGAGTGTTATCAAGAAGCATTTTTTCTAAATATGTCCTTTATTTAATGTTTTCTTAAAAATTATTATCATTATTGGGTGCCTGGGTGGCTCAGTTGTTTGGGCGACTATCTTCTGCTCAGGTCATGATCCCAGAGTCTCAGAATTGAGTCCCGAATCGGGCTCCCAGCTCCATGGGGAGTCTGTTTCTCACTCTGACCCCCTCTCATGCTCTCTCTCTCTAATAAATAAATAAAATCTTAAAAAAAAATTATTACCATTATTATTATTAGCAATACTCCAGGAAACTCCCTTTTGTCCAAACCTCCTTCACTTCTAGTCACTACCCACCCCCAAGGGAAATCCCTGTCTTGTTATCTAGCAGTGTCGATGAGTTTTATCTGTTTTTGTCCTTTATATAAGTAGAACCATACAACATATACTCTTTTGCATCTGGCTTCTCCCATGTGTATTGCTGTGTGCGGTTGTAGACTGTGTATTCTTGTCGCCATATGGTATTCGTTGTCTGAATATACCAGTTTATTTATTGATTATTCTCTTGACGGGTATTTGAACACCTTCCAACTTAAGGCTATTATGAATCATTCTGGTCTATGACTTCTGGTGAGCCTACATTTACATTCTATTGGTGCTTTATTTTTAATTGTAAAAATAGTTTACCATCATCCCCTTTGAATCAGAAATTGTCTGGTTGTTGCTGTCAGAATTCAAAGGGGGAGCAATTGGGGGTCTCTAAGAGCAGAGCTCCAGGAGACTGGTGAAGATGATCGGTGTGGTTCTGGAATCCTGCTTTGGCAAAGTGACTCCATCCAAATCTCATCCCTTTCTATATGTTCTCTTATTAAACCCTTCCAACAGTAGTCCCATTTTCCCCCTCCATTTTATTTTATTTTTTTAAAAGATTTATTTATTTACTTGGGAGAGAGAGCATATGCGTGAGCCAGGGGTGGGAGCAGAGGGAGAGAATCTCAATTCTCACTGAGCGTGAAGCCCAATACAGGGCTCTCTCCCATGATTCTGTGATCATGACCTGAGCCAAAACCAAGAGTTAGATACTCAGGCAAGTGAGCCACCCAGGTGCCCCTTTTTCCTTCATTTTAGAGATGAGGAAATGAAGGCAAAGAGAGGCCAAACATCCCACTCAAAGCCACATAGGCAGGAGATAGAGGTGCCAGAATTGAACCCAAGTGGTCTGGCTCCAGAAGCTGAACTCTCTGTCACTCAGCTTTGTCGCCTCTGTATCCCCCATCCTCCCGTCTCTATCAATAGGGTGAGTCCTTCTCCTCCATATTTAAAATATGCCTCAACTTCCCATCTTAAATGGAACCCTCCCATGACCACACATCTCCTTCTAGCTGTTCCCCCTCTTCTGCCCTTCACCTCCTAAGTTCTTAATGGAGTTGCCTACTCACCTCCTCTTGATTTCCTCACCTCACTCCAGCCTGACTTCAGCACATTAGATCCTGCTAAGGTCACCAGTGACCTCTCTGTTGCTAAATCCAGTGGTTGTTGTGTTGTTTCCAATATTGTGGATCCCTCTCTCCTTGAAACTCTTTATCTCTTGACTCAAGTAACTTTCCCAGTTCTCATCCTACCCCTTTCATCTCTCCTCAGCCTTTCTGCCGCTGAATCCTTTTCTATGTGACTTTAAATATGGTGGTCACTCATGCCTCATTGCTAGGCTCCTTCTAATTCCACACCTTTTCCCTAAATCAGCTTATCTCCACCAAGGCTCCACATTTACCTTCTGCACCCTGAAAATCCCGAGTTCCAAACTTGTGTATCAGACTATCCACTCCACCTCTCTGCTCTGTGTTTCCTAGGCACCTAAATTTAGCTTCTTTGGAATGAACTCATGAGCTCCTCCATCCCCAACCTGCTCCTTCCCTTGGATTCCCAGTATCAAGTCTGTGACGTCATTATCCAACTGCAGAGTTGTCTTTGACATCTTCCACTTCCTAGCCCCCAAATCCAATCAGTCGCTAAGTTTCTTCAAAATTTCTCCTAGTTGCCTCTCAAATCTAAGTGTCCCCAATTCTAGACTTAAGTTACCTTTGTCTCTAGATTAGTTAACATCCCTTCCTGAAAGCTCTGCTTGCATTCCGTCTTATCTTTGCATTCTTCACACTGCGGCCAGAGTGATCATTTAAAAGTGCAAATAAAATCTTGCCATTTGCAATGATGTGGATGGAACTAGAGGGTATTATGCTACATGAAATAAGTCAGAGAAAGATAATTATCACCTGATCTCACTCATATGTGGAACTTAAGGAACCAAGCAGATGCTCATAGGGGAAAAGAGGAAAAAAATGAAACAAGACGAAACCAGAGAGGAAGTCAAACTGTAAGAGACTTAATCTTGGGAGACAAACGGCTGCTGGAGGGGACTGGGGTGGAGGATGGGGTAACTGGGTGACGGACACTGGGGAGAGTATGTGTTGTGGTGAGCGCTGTGAATTGTGTAAGACTGATGAATCACAGACCTGTACCCCTGAAACAAATAATACATTATATGTTAATTAATTGAATTTAAATTAGAAAAAAAAGATAAAGGCTTTCTTAGCTATTCTCCTTTCTTGGAGAAAAAATAAAGCCATAGCTTGTATTTTGCAGTGTAAGTGGCTATTATCTGCAATTATTGCAAATGTGTACATTTGCAAGTCCTATCACATATCCACTTCGTTTATTTTTCCCCTTCTGGGAAGTCAAGGGCCCAGACCTCCCTCTACTTCATCCTCACCCTTACAAGGGCGCAATAATATAGATGAACACTAGGGGGCAATATGTAACTGCAATTAAAAAAAAAAAAAAAAAAAAAGGCATGCTTGAAACTCAGACCAGATCTAAAACATCTAGTATAAAGGAAAGTGAAACCTCTTTAATATAATGTCTTGTAGTATTCTTCTATAGGAGGGAAATATCACTGTATCAGAAGGGTATTGCTGCTAGAAGACTGACTGCAACGTTACGCAGATTCTGCCTACCTTTGGCTGCCAAAAAGAGGCTTTTATAACCATTTCACACGCTGAACCCTCTATATACTCGCTTTCATGAGAACACCTAGCTTTCCGTGTGAGCTGGTCCCTCTGAAGGAAGGCGTCTGGGAGCCTATGATAGTACAGCGCTGCCTTTCAAAGCCCTTTCCTGTAGTATCTGATCTTGGGGGTGGGGAGCAGTTGCGCTTCAAATCCTGGGTCCCCCTAAGATTGCCGATGACCTTCTACCATACCTCAACTGCTTCAAGCCCAGGAACCGTACCTCGCCTTCACCATTGTGTCCCCCGAAATTTGCAGGGCTTGGCTTGTCCTAGTGTAACTGGCTAAATATCTGCTGGACTAAACTCTTCCATGAACTGAGCCTGTAAATAGAGGGAAATTCTGACCCCCTTGTTCACGAGCAACGAATGGGATTCCCCTGGGTAGGACAGCTCTTTAATTATTCTTTCTATAGTACAAAAGCAGCTCATGCTCAGAATGGAAAAAATCAGGCAAAGAGAACATTTAACATACTCATAATCCCATCTCCCCAAATCTGGGGACTACCACAGATTCTTTTCACTTTCTGTTAGAGCACAATATATAAACGAGTCTCTGTGTGTGTATGTACACACACACACACACACACACACACACACTGTTTACATTTATGGCAGCACGGAACATAGAATTCCACTGTATGATGGTACTATCTTTAGTTAATCCCCCTCTTTGGGGAACTTACGTTGTTTCTAAATATTCTTTTTAAGAGCAGTCTAGTGACTATTCTTGTAGCTAAATCTTACCCCACATTCTTTATTAGTTCCTTAGGATCAATTCCCAGGAGCAAAATTTCTGGGTGATGGGTAATTTCCATTGTCACCAACAGTGACAGTGCCCTTGATCAGATGAAAAGTTTTAATTAAACATCACACCAGAACTCTGTAATCTTGTCTGCGTGCTATCGTCACCACTCAAAACATTTGGTGAACTTGTATTTGGTGATCCAGCTGGTGACTCACACAAGAAAATAAATCTTCATCTTTCCTCTTGCCTTTGATCTTGGACTGCTCAGGAAAATCCAATTTATCTTGAAAGGACAGAGAAAGCTACTCTGGAGGAGATTCCTATGAGTGTGGCCCCAGTATCCGGAGCTAAGATAGAGAAATGCAGGGACCACGGAGCATAAGTGGATGCCCCAAAGGCTGGCTCTCATTGTATAAATCCTAACGGACTTGTTGAAGAAGTTGAAAAAGCAATATCATGGCGTTTTCCAGGTGTATTCCTCTTGATTCCTTGCCAATTTGAAGGTTTTTTTGTTTTTGTTTTTTCCCTTGCAGCTAACATTTCTCTAAACCTTTTTGGAAATTAGAATGGAGCTCTACTTCCTCAGCATCTAAAGACCCTGATGGGTTATCACAAGGAATCCCTCGGGACTGGCTTTTTTCTTTTTTTAATATTTATTTATTTAAGTTTTTTTTTTTTTTAATTTATTCATTTGACAGGGAGAGACCACAAGTAGGCAGAGAGGCAGGCAGAGATAGGGAGAAGCAGGCTTCCCACTGAGTGGAGAGCCTGATGCGGGGCTCCATCCCAGGACCCTGAGATCATGACCTGAGCCGAAGGCAGAGGCTTTAACCCACTGAGCCACCCAGGTGCCCCTAATTTTTATTTATTTATTTGAGAGAGAGAGAGAGAGCATGAGATGGGAAAGGTCAGAGGGAGAAGCAGAGGGGATGCAGGACTTGATCCTGGGACTCCAGGATCATGACCTGAGTCGAAGGAAGTCATTTAACCAAGTGAGCCACTCAGGCACCCTGGGACTGGCTTTTTTCTTAAAGGTTCCCAAGCTCCTCTTTCTTTAGACCTCAAAGGTATACACAAAGAATTCAATATTTAAAAATATAGGGATATCCCCGTGAGGGGGGAGAGAGGCAGCAACACCAACCGGGGCTTAGTGTTTCTGTCTTGAGGGGCTCAGGCATGCTGTTGATTGATGAGAGCAGGGGTACAGCAGTTGTACTGGTTTTTACTACCTTCTGGGTTTCTTTGGAGGGGTCTGGGGAGAGAGCTGGTTGGTCTATGAGGGAGGGGACCCCAACTAACTTAAGCCACCCCTTGGTGCTGCCATTTATATTCTGCGCTACCCAGAAATTCACAGTGGCTCTGAGACGCCTACCCAGTTAAGCCTTAGGGCTGATTTTCAAGGCCCTCTGCAGTATAACCTTCACCCGGCTTTTCCAGCCTTAATATCTATGCCTTCTAGGGGCCTGCACAGGTGCTTTGCCTCCTTTTGGCCCAGCTGCTACTCCAGCCACTGCTGTGGCAAACAGCTGTTTGCACCTGTGGCCCAACAGCTCTCACTCTAGCGGCACCGAGAATCACTCACTTGCTGCCTGGTGTCTACCCGACCCTGCAGTGTGGACGCACTTGCCTCCTGGTTGCCCTCTGACAGCGTGAGGGACCTGCCGTGCTGTGGGGCAAACTTCAGTCAGTGGGGGCTGGGACCGAACGAAGAAGAACCCCCCCTTCTGCCTGTTAGCTGGGCAATTCTGAGGTCATCCTACGCGGCCCCTCAGAAGCCTCCAGTGGGATGAGGTCCCAAATGCCCACCTGGAGACCAGCCGGTCTCGCACCCCTGTGCTGGCTTCCCCTCCTTGCCCAGTCCCCTCTCCCCCATCCTCTCCCACTTTCCCTGTGGGGAAACAACAGTCACCCTCCTACTCGCCACTTTCTGGTTCAGTTCCTGGTCTGTCTGTTCATCTCCTTGACACCACTTGGGGGCCATCTAGTACGTTCCTGGTCTGGGGAAGGGCCCTAAAATATAAAAACGAACCAGACACTACTAGCCTTGTTCTTGAGGAGCTTGTGGTTTAAGAGAGGAGGCCGCAGCTGAAACCTGGCATGGGACACGGGCAGTGCTAGTCCAGAGAACCAAGGAGTGGGGGCCCGGGTGGTAGGACAGTTGATCCTGCTTGGGGTCTCTGGGGAGTTGTCTTGAATGGAAAGTAATTTGCTGGAAGAGAGTGGAGGAAACCTTTGGGGCTGAGGGAATGGTGGGTGTGGGCAGACAGGACTCATGAATGCTTTTTTCTTTTTAAGATTTTATTTATTAGAGAGTGCACACAAGCGGGGGAGGGCAACAGGGAGCGGCAGAGGGAGAAGCAGACTCCCCACTGAGCGGGGAGCTCAACACATGGGGTTCCATCCCAGGACCTCCGGATCATGACCTGAGCCGAAGGCAGATGCTTCACCATCTGAGCCACCCAGGCACCCAAGTCATGAATGCTTTATGTCTGGAACCTGTGGAAAGTTCGGGGAGACTGGAGTTGAGGGCGCGTGAGGAATGTATGCAGGCGAGTCTCTCAGTGTCTGGGTGCTTGCTGCACTCAGAGAGGTCTAAGAAGGGGCCCGGAGTGGCTTCTTATGTGTGACCAAGCCTGATTTTGTTCTTCTGTACTTGGTGGCCCTCCCACTCTGGCCACAGCCACTGACTGGGGTGGGTGTCTACAGGGATGGACTTGGGACAGGCCTGAGGCCTCAGTCTGCTGGGGTGCTCCCGAGAAGCTGAGTCTTGCCTCATGTAGCTCGTGGTGACGTGCGAGGGTTATTCGGCATCAGTTTCCTGCTCTCATGGAGAGCCAGCACGAAGCCGGGGCCTCTGGAACAGCCGGGAGTGGTGAGAAGGTCTATCCTTCCTCCCCCACGAGAATGCCCATGTCTCTGCCCCGGCGCCGGCTGTGCAGACTCGAGCTCGGGTATGTTTCTGTGTTCTCTGCTGTGCCACAGTCCTGCAGTTGGGGCTGTGGGTGGCTTTCCATGGACCCCCACTCCCTTGTGGTAACCACGCAGCTTCTGGCCCGGGGCCAGGCCAGTGACTCTCAGAGCGGAGCCGAGGGACTGGTGACTGGCCCGATCAAGTCGACCCTGCCCTGGAGGGGTCAGCCGAGGTTGATGGAGGTTGGAAATGAAAGGACACACAGACAAGGCCCTGGGCAGAAGCCGTGAGGACAAGAGAAAGGGGGGCTCAGCTGACTGAGCATCTGCCTCTTGGTTTCAGCTCAGGTGGTGAGCTCAGGGTCCTGAGAGCGGGCCCTGCATTGGTCTCCACACGGTGGGGGTGGGGGGCAGGTTGAGATCCTCTCTCTCTCCCTCAGACCCCCCATGCTTTCTCTCTCTCAGATAAATAAATAAAGTCTTAAAGAGCGAAGGAGAACGGAGAGGAGCAGGGAGCTGGCGACAGGGTGGGCAGAGGGGGTGTGGCTGAGTCACCGTGAGGCAGCAGTCCTCGGAGCTGTGAGATAGTGAGGGCCCCGCAGAGCGGCCTGGACCACATTCCTGTCTCTGGACTCCGCCGCCGACTCCAGCAGCCCGTGGGTCTGGCTGGGCCGGGAGCAAAGACAGACACCCACGCCCCTGTTCCCTTATGTATCTGAACACGGAGTGGCGTCAGGAGCAGCCCGGCCCGGGATGGATGCCGGCCCTGCTGCCTACTGCTGTGTGAACTTAGGCAGTTAATTGGCCTCTCTGGGCCTCCGCTTGCTCCTTTGTGAGCCGGGCTGGTATGGGTGTCCACGTTGTGGGATTGTTGTGCTGAGTGCAGGAGTGGAAGGACAGAACCCGCAGAGAGGAGCCAGGCGCACGGGGAGGGCTCTGTGACCAGGGAGCAGTCTGGGTCTGGGCGGGACACACAGGGGGTTGATAGCTGAGAGTGGCAGGGACCACTGACACAGGGCGCAGGTGAGGTGCAGGGATGGCAGCAAGGGAGGGCGGAGCCCCCGGGGGCTAGCACGTGCAGGAGCCTTCCCCCGTCCTGGCCTGAGGGGGTGAGGAAGGAGCCGTTAGCAGACACCCAGCAGTCTCCAGAGAGGGTGGCTGGACAGGAACCCTGGGCTGTGGACAAGCGTGCCGCTGGGCCCGTCGGCCCTTCAGGGGGGAAGTGGAGGGGATACAGGCCCCCAAGCCCTCTCCTCCCTCACTCATCTCCTGCCCGCGCCACCCAAAGACCAATCCAACTGGAGGTGAAAGCACAAGGCAGCACAGAAGTCCACCTGCTGGGGCCCAGAGCGGGGGTGGGGGGAGGGTGGGCAGAGAATGGACAGCCAGTGGAGTCTACCTGGCACCAGTGCCCTCTGACGTGGCTGCCGCTGCCGTCGTGGTGATGACAATAAACGCCTGTCACCTCAGAGCTCGACTGATGTCCATTCCTTGCAAGCCAAATAGCCCAAGACAGAGAAGAGCCACCAGAGAGCAGAAGAGGGAGACGTGGTCTGGTGGCAACCAGAGCACACTGTGCTACGGACAGCTGGTCCCCTCCCCAGCTGGCCAGAACGCTGCGGCCAGGGATGGAGGCCATCTGGCTTTATGTCCTCAGTGCCCGGCACAGGACCAGGCACGCGTCACCCAGGGCTCGGATGGGCCATCGCTGAAGGGACCTGTGAGAAGCATTAGACCTTTTCTTTTCATCCACAAGTTCTGTGACCCCTCCTTAAAGCCCACACAGGGGGATGCAATCTCTTACAACCGATGTTTAGCCGCATTTATCCATTGAAGTTTATTTTACCGATTCAAAGCGTACCTTTTAATCCCCCCACCTAGGGAAGTTAAAAAAGATGAAAGAGCAAAACTCGTAGAGTCCACTGTGGCGGTGGGAGTTTCCTTCTGCTCCGTGGAGGCAGCCGGCCTCCTCCGCCCCTGGGAGCCGCAGCTGCCCCAGCAGCCCTGAGTAGAAAGGTGGCTTTGGGCTGGGCCTGCTGAGTCATGGTCAGAGGGCGCTGGCTGCTGGGCCCCAGCGATTACTGATTACCGAGGGAAAACTGTGTGTGTATGAATATGGATATTACACAGGTCGGGGAGGGGAGGTGGAAGGCCGTGCCTGGTGTGGGTCAGGGAGGAGGCCAGTGTGGCCCAGCCCAGGCTCCTCCCGGGGTCCCTCTCTAGTCAGCTGCATGGTGTCAGGCCCTGGGCTTCCCTCCTCTCCCTGACTCAGGTCCCTGTGGTCCAGACCAGGACGCTGAGGCTGTAAGTTCGAAAAGCCAGGGGTCCTTAGGAATGCCTGTATGGAGCCCGGGGTGTAGCTCTTTACAGCCTCTGGTCTTCAGCACTGAGCGTTGCCAAAGTGTGGTCACTGCAGGCCACTGTAGGAATTTTTGTCCCTTCTGTATTTTACCTGTATCACTTACTGAATGTTTTCTTTTTGGAAATTGCCCCCTTTTTTCCCTGGTACTTTGAATAGTTTTTGTTTGAAAAGGAAACCATATCACTATCATAAATGGAAAGCTAGGCTCACCTACTGTAAAGAAGGTAACCATCCCTAGAAATGCAAAAGAGTTCCTGGCCTCCTGCCTGGGGGACTGAATATCAGAGCAGAATGATTTCAAAATAACTTCAGCCCTTTCAGTTGATTGGTTGTCCTGAGAAGCTTCTCTTCCCTCTATCTGTCGGGTCTCTAAGATCTGTAATCACTGACCTGTTGTTGGATTAGAGCCAGAGTGGTGCTGGTACCTGGTAAATGCTTCACAACCAGCTCTCCAAAAATAAATGTAAACACACACACACACACACACACACACACACACACACACGCACACACACAGTACACATCTTATTGATAGCAATGACCTGTAGCACACAAATTACAAAGAAAAGTGAATAGTACTGTGAATTCTATATAGTCAATCGATTCCCTGGAAATATTTTTTCTTTCTTTTTTTTTTTTTTTTTAAGATTTTACTTATTTGTCGGAGAGACACCGAGAGAGAGCACACACAGGGGGAGTGGGAAATAGAGGAAGAAGCAGGCTCCCTGCTGAACAAGGAGCCTGATGCAGGTCTCGATCCCAGGACCTTGGGATCATGACCTGAGCCAAGGTAGATGCTTAACCAACTGAGCGACCCAGGCGTCCCAATATATAGTACTCTTTACTGTAAATTCTATATAGTCAGTTTCCTTGGAATGTTTTCATTGCTCTTTGCTGAGCTCACCTATCTGTACCAACCTGAGGTTGAAATTGATAAACAAGTGCGATTACAACATAAGTGTAGGTTGATACTAGCACTAAGGTCAGAGTGAAGAAACAAAGACACATGTCAGAATTTCACTAGTTTATCCATATCATCAATGATGTGAGTGACTTCTTTGCTAAATTGCATAATAGTTTTCAAAATACTGTAAAAATATTTCCTCACTTTTTTGTTCTGTTTGCTATGTAACGGTTTGAATATGACATACTTTTTCGTTAAAACTGTACTACTAGCATTTTTCCCCCCACTTTTTAAAGTCCAGACAAAACGAAATAATAAATCAAGCCACAGCGTGGAGCATTTGCTGATTTCTGTGGTATAAATACTCCCCCCATGACCCATTTCAAGTGAGCTGATGTGCCATCGCTGAGCGTGATGCAGAGTTGAGAGGGGAAGCACCACGGCTCATTCTTTCTAGTAGCTCCACCATATAGATACCATGGACACAAAACCTCAGCAGCCTAGATAATGGTTAAATGTAGCAAAATAATTGGGAAAGTGGGAGTACTTAATGCTTTTGTTTTTAACATAATTTATTTCATTGTAAGTGTTTTATAAATTTGATTTTTAATAATAGCTGTGTTTATCAACTGAATCCCCGGATTCCTCAAAAATTCACTCAAAACTTGTGTCAGCTCCCGTACACCAGCGATTATAACTTTAGTGATTGCATATGCACCCCTGATGGGACCAGTGTCCAGAATAATCTCTGCTCTTCGTAGATGGACACACTCCATGCAGCTCTACCTCAAAAGAAGAGCAGAGTTTGTCTTTCTCCTTATTTCTCTAACTTCGTAGTCTGTTTTCCTTCTTACTGACTCTGCTCCCCAGATATTCCTTGAACAAACTAGGCACGTCCACCCCAGGACCTTGCCACTTGCTATTTTCCTTGCTTAGAATGTTCTTCCTCTAGATGTCTGTGTGATTCACTCCCTTACCTCCTTCAAATCTTTGCTCAAATGTCTCATCCTCTCAGTGAAGCCCTTCCTGACCACCTGTTTATTTTTTTTAAAAAGATTTTATTTATTTGAGAGACAGAGAAAGTGAGAGAGAGAGAGAGAGCATGAGAGGAGAGAAGGTTAGAGGAAGAAGCAGACTCCCCGTGGAGCTGGGAGCCTGATGTGGGACTTGATCCTGGAACTCAAGGATCATGACCTGAGCTGAAGGCAGTTGCCCAACAAACTGAGCCAGCCAGGTGCCCCTGACCACCTGTTTATAACTGCAACCACTCCCTTCTGCTAGTCCCCCACTGACCATGCTTTACTTTACTTTTATGACTGTCTTGCTTCATTTTCCTCCATAGCATCAATTACTTCCTGTGTATTACACTATATAAGATCCTCCTATATATTTTGTTTATTGTCTGTTTTTATCCATGAAAATGGAAGCAACACAAAGGCTAGGTTTTTTGAATGTTTTGCTGAATCCTCTGTGTCTGAAACCGTGCTTGGCACAGGGTGGGTAGTCAATATATATTTATTGAATAAATGAATGATTCAATAGTGGGTGGCTAGGAAATATGTATTGAATAAACAGATGAATAATGAATATTGTTTCAAGTCCTGGAGGCACAAAGTTACCAGGGTGAGATGTATAAAAATATATGTGTGTGTATATATATCCATATCTATATATGGATATAGATATGGATATATATATACACACACACATATATATATGTATATGTGTATATATATGCATATATCAGCTTTATTGAGATATAATTCATATGTCATAAAATTCCACATTTGAAATAGACAATTCATAGTTTTTAGTATATTCAGAGTTGGGCAACCATTACTAATATCAATTTTAGAACATTCTCATCACTCTAAAAAGAACCCCATTCCCATTTGCAGTCACTCTTCGCTGTCTTCCAATATCCCCAGTGCTAGGCAACCATTCATTTACTTTCTATCTCTGTAGATTTGCCTATCCTGTACAGTTCCTATAAATGGAATCATATAATATGTGACCTTTTATATCCGGCTCTTTCACTTAGCATAACATTTTCAAGGTCCATCTGTGTTATAGCATGTATTTGTGCTTTATTTCTTTATACTGATGAATAATAATCTATTATATGAATATACCATATTTTATTCATTCATCAGTTGATATACATTTGAGTTTTTCTACTTTTTGGTTATAAATAATGCTGCTATGAACATTCATGTACCAGTTTTTGTGTGGGCATATGTTTTCATTGCTTTTGGATATATACCTCAGAGTAGAACTGCTGGGTCATGCGAAACTCTGTGTTTAACATTTTGGAGAACTGCCCACCAGCAATGTATGAGATTTTGAATTTCTCCACAATCTCACCAATGATCATTAGTATCTGTCTTTTTTATTATGCCCTTCTTAGGAGGTGTGAAATGATTCCTCTTTGTGACTGTGATTTGCATTTCTTTGATGGCTAATGATGTTGAGCATCTTTTCATGTGCTGATTGGCCATTTGTATATCTTCTTTGGAGAAATGTCTATTTGGATTCTTTGCAAATTTTTAAATTTGGGTTGTCTTTTTGTTGAGTTCTGAGAATTATTTATATATTTTGACTACTAGATGATTATTAGATGTAAAATTTATTAAAAAAATTGTGAGCTGTGTTTCACTCTCTTGATATTATCCTGTGAAGCACAAACATTTTAAACTTTGATATCCAGTTTGATGATGTCCAGAGTTTTGTACTTTTAGCTCTTACATTTAGATCTCTGATCCATTTTGAGTTAATTTTAACATGTGGTGTGAGGTAGGGATCTAGCGTCATTCTTTGACATGTAAATATCCAATCATCCAGCGCATTTTGTTGAAAAAGATATTCTACCCTATTGAATTGTCTTGGCATCATTGTCTAAAAACAGGAAGATTTTAAATCAGATTTGTGTGATCTAATTTGCTTCTTTGTGATTTATTTTGGTGGAAGCATTGAAAGTTCTAGCCAAAATGTGTTTGGCATAAAATCCATACAAACTAGCTCAAGAATAAAGGGAATGCTCCTACTGCCTAGATTGTGATTTTTAAAAACATTTTAGTTCTGAAAAATTATTATGGAGGTATTATTGACATATAACATATTAGTATTAGGTGCAAAGTGGAATATTTCATATTTGCATATATTGCAAAACAATCACCACCAGCTCTAGTTAACATCTATCACCATACGTAGTTATATATAATTATTACTTCTTGTGATGAGAACTTTTAGGATTTACTTTCTTAGTAGCTGCTCTCTTAGTAGCTTAGTAGCTTTAGTATGCAGTACATTTACTGCATACTTTCTTAGTAGCTGCTCTCTTAGTAGCTTAGTAGCTTTAGTATGCAGTACAGTGGTGTTGACTATAAAATACACCAGCTTGTACACTACATTCCCATGACTTATTTATTTTATAATAGAAATGCATAGCTTTGACCCTTTTCACCCTCTTTACCTCCACCTCTGGCAACCACTGATCTTTTCTCTGGATTAATGAATTTTTTTTTTTTTTAAGATTCTACATAAAAGTGCGATCATATAGTATTTGTCTTTCTCTGTATGACTTATTTTATTTAGCATAATGCCTTTAAGTTCCATCCATGGTGTTGCAAATGACAAGATTTTATTCCTTTTTATGGCCACATAAATATTCCATTGTATATATACACCCCATTTCCTTTATCCATTCATCCATTGAGGGACATTTAGGTTTTCCATGTCTTAGCTATTGTAAATACAGGCATACTTCATTTTATTGGCTTCATTTTATTGTGTTTTGAAGATATTGCGTGTTTTACAAATTGAAGATTTGTAGTAACCCTGTGTTGAGCGATGCTTTTGATGCCGTTTTTCCAACAGCATTTACTCATTCATGTCCCTGTGTTATATTTGGTAATTCTTGCAATATTTAAAGCTTTTTCATTATTATTATATTTGTTGTAGTGATCTGTGATCAGTGATTACAACTTGCTGAAAGATCAGATAATGGCTAGCATTTTAAGCAATAAACTATTTTTTAATTGAGTTACATACATTGCCTTTTTTAAAAACATAATGCTATTGCATATTTAATGGACTACAGTATAATGTAAACATTTATATGCCCTGGGATATGAAAAAATTCATTCTTCTTGCTTTAATGTGATACTTCGTTGTGGTGGTCTAGAATGGGACCTCCAATATCTCTGAGGATGCTTGTAATGCTGCAGTGAAAGTTAGGCTGTGATCTTGAATTATTGTTTCTTGTTAAGAGAACTGAAGTTCTCTTAGAGACATAGTTGATTCTAAGTTAAAGGCAGAAGGAATGAGATGAGTCTAGAACATTAAAGATGACTATTTAGATCGTATCGAAAGGATCCAGGAATTAAGTTGAATAAGCATTCACCAGGCCAAGATGGAATGGTATGAACATCAGTAAGAATAATAACTGTAATGGATTGAAATACATAAAAAAATGTTTAAATCCATGAAACATAATGATTTTTAAAAAATGTTGCTTCATTGGTTATGTTGGAGGATGTCAAGAAATCATCTCACTGTTTTGTAAACTCATGAAGGAAAATGAGAATTTATCTTACCTTTCCCTTGCAAAATGTACCTTCAAATAGTTGAAAAGGGAAAGTTTCTTACTATAGAAGTTTTCTAGCTAATAAAGATGGAGTGATGGATTTGGAATATCATTCTGTAATCCCTAATTAGTGGATATGGGCTATCAGCGGCTGATAACATAACCAACAGAGACTGATTGATTGACTGATTGATTTTTGTCCTTCCTGATCTGGAAGAACATAATACGCCGACTACTTAGGAAATAGCCACATTTAAAAAAGAAAAAATCAAATCTGACTTCGATCAAGCCTCTTGTCTTAACCACTGGTTTAAAAGAAATACAAGGTGCAGAAGATTATATTAAGTGATCATCTGGAGATGCACTGAAACTATAGGTAACTGCTAGGAAATCTGGTTCTTGAATAAAGAATTTCAGAGAAAGAAAAGAAATGGAGAGAGAATCTATAGATTAAAAGGAATATAACCATTTCATCAGTAATGATGTAGGATTTCACATGGATTCCCCTTCAAACAGAATACATCAACCAGGGAAATAAGAAATCTGACTGGGTATTTGATTATATTAAGGAATTATTGATTTTAATAGGTCTGATAACAGTATTGTCATATAAAAGTTAACATCTTTAAATACTCTATACTGAAGTATACAGAGAGATGAAATGATATAAGTACCTGGGATTTGATTTTAAAAATCCACATGTGGAGGGTGCCTAGGTAACTCAGTTGAACATCTGACTCTTGATTTCAACTCAGGTCATGATCTCAGGGTCATGAGATTGACCCTGCATGGGGTTTGGAGCTCAGCAGGGAGTGAGTCTGCTCAAAGATTCTCTCTCTCCCTCTGCCCTTCCCTCTACTCTCTTCTTAAAATAAATAGATCTTTACAAAAATCCATGTGCAGATGTAGGAGAGGGTATAGATGAAGCAAGATTGGCCAAGGGTGGAAATTTATTGGAGTTGGTGACGGTACATCAAATTCACTACATTGTTCTCTTCCTTCTTTTGAAAATTTACCTAATAAAAGGTTCTTAAAAACATTATAAATCTTGACAACAATAATCATAGAATGAAAATCAGAGAAAGCGTGTGTTACTTGCTGTAATGGTGGTGGATGGGAGTCAATAAATACTGTCTAAAACTGAGAAAGGGAAAAAGGCAACTAGGGGAGTGCATTGGGAAGGCCCAGGGGGCCATCTCAGAACAGGATAGCTCAGAACAGGAAAAGGAGTGTCTCTGGGCCTTGTGGGGTGAGGAGTGAGGACTGGGACCTGGAAGAGTGGGCAGTGTGGCTGCTCACCCTACCTCTCAGGGCAGGGCCCTTTGCTCCCCTGTCTCTGCTTTCCTTGCTGGGCTCATCTTGGCACAGCCCCAACTTCCCAGGACTGTGTGGGTGCCGTGCCCACCACGGACAGTCTTCCACTCTTTTGAGAGAATTGGGTTGGTTGCTGCTCAGCCAACAAATGGGCTGGCCTTGGGGTAGGTCCTCTCAACTGGGGCCAGCTTTGTGAGTTTGTGGGTGTGTGAGTTATTGGTCGTTTCCATAGAGTTTTCCAGAAACGAGGCAAATTCTCTAGAGGGAGTAGGTTGAATTGTGGGCAGGTTGAGTCATGATGCTTAGCTGGCACAGGGATGGATTAGATAAAGGAGATACTAGAATTAGGAGATCAGACAGGACATTGTTGAACTCAACAAATATTCACTAGATACCTTCTGTGTGCATGACCTTGGATTACGTGCTGGGGATGTAGGGATAAAGGAAATCCGAGAGAGGGAAAACCCCGTAAAGGGGATGGTGAGGTGGACAAGGCTGGACTTCGGCATTGACTGCATTGGGGTCAGCCAGGGCGACACTGCTCCTTTCTCTTTGCACATCCTCCCACCTGTCTCAGCCCTGAAAAATCCTACCCAGCTCTCAAGGCCCATTGCATGCACCACCTCCTCCCAGAAGCATTTCTGATCTCCCTTTGAACTCCACAGCAATTTGAATGTCCTCTGACTGTCATGTGCTTGGTAATGACACCATTTGTGTAGTTGCACATTTTGTGATTATAACTTGCCTTTTTGTCTTCTGCTTTCAGACTAGAGCTCAATCGTTAGAGTCCCTATGCTCGCCCCATGTGCGGGCCGGCAGGTCTGTGGGAAGGGCCACAGTCCTGGCCTTGAATCCCATTTTCACCACTTGCAAGCCATGTGATTTTAAGCAAGTTACTTAGCTTCTTTGACCTTGACTTTCTTCATGTGTTAATGAAAGTGGTAACATTCACTTCAGCGTGTTTATGAGAATTAAATTATATTGAGGATGTAAAGGGCGCAGAAGGAAGCAGAGAATAATTGATGGATGTGTATTGAATGAGGAGGACCATGTAGGCCTTGAAGGGTAAGTAATATTAACATAGCCGGACAGATAAGAGAGAACATCGCCAGAGGTATGCCCTCCGGTCCCTCCGGGGACAGGGGAGAAGGGTGGGTTGGCTAGGGAGAAGAGCAGCAAATATGCCACACTGGATGGGACATCTCTTCTTGTCAGCAGAAGCCTCTGTAATTCTAGGACTCAGGTAGCCCCATGTGCTTGTCTGGTGTAATGGAAACTCTGCCTTTGAGCTGCAGTGTGCCTCTCACTTGATATCACTGTCGTAGGGTCTGGAGGCAGTAACCGGAGCAGTACTTAGGGCTTGTCTCAGGGAACTGGAGATGGACAGTCTTCTCTGCCATGTTCAATAGCCAACCCCTCTGTTCTACTTGAATCTGATATTTTCCTGGGAGGTTTGTGACACCAAGTCCTCAAAGGTTTCCCTTGGCAGCCATCTTAGAAGTCCCATTTCTGGTTCTGGTTCCTCATGTGCCAGTTGTGCGACGCAGGCCTCTATGCAGATTATCTCCCCCAGTCTTCTTATCCCCTCACAACTTAAACACCATCCATAGGGTGGTGGCCCCCGAAATGGTATCTCTAGCCTGGCCTCCCCTCAGAACTCCAGACTTAAGCAACTCTCTGGGTGCTGCCTTCACCCATGTGACTCTCTGGATTCTCCCTTAAACCAGCTCTTTCCCTGGTCTTGTTCATTTCAGCTACCAGAACTCACCTTGTTTCTAAAGGGAGAAACCTAGGAGTGATCATCTTTGCTTCTTCCCTTTTTTCTTATTCCTATAACTACTAGTCTGCCCCATCTCCCCATCTCCCCATCTAATGCTTTAGCAACCTCTGCCAACTCTACCTTTAAAAGTCAGCCTAGGGGCACCTGGGTGGCTCAGTGGGTTAAAGCCTCTGCCTTTGGCTCAGGTCATGATCTCAGGGTCCTGGGATCAAGCCCCACATTGGGCTTTCTGCTCAGTGGGGAGCCTGCTTCCCCCTCTCTCTCTCTGCCTGCCTCCCTGCCTGCTTGTGATCTCTCTCTGTCAAATAAATGAAATCTTAAAAAAAAAAAAAAAAAAGCCCAAAATCTAGGGTGCCTGGGTGGGTTAGTCAGTGGAGTGTCGGGCTCTTGGTTTTGGCTCTGGTCATTATCTTGGGGCTGTGGAATTGAGCTCCACATTGGGCTCTGTGCTCAGAGGGGAATCTGCTTAGAATTGTTTCTCTCCCTCTGTCCCTCCCCCCTAGTACACACACACTCTCTCTCAAATAAATGAATAGATTTTTTAAAAAATAATAAAACTCAAGGCATCCAAATTGGCAAAGAAGAAGTCAAACTCTCACTCTTTGCAGATGATATGATACTTTATGTGGAAAACCCAAAAGACTCCACTCCAAGACTGCTAGAACTCATACAGGAATTCAATCAAGTGTCAGGATATAAAA
>CM052799.1:94212628-94287580 GCA_028533885.1 Nasua narica
GGATAGGGATATGGACATTGGGGAGGGTATGTGCTATGGCAAATGCTGTGAAATATGTAAGCCTGATGATTCACAGACATGTACCCTGGGGTAAATAATACATTATATGTTAATAAAAAAATTAAAAAAAATAATAAAACTCAGCCCAAATCTGCCCACTTCTATTTAGCTCTCCTCTGCCCATCCTTATCGAAGCCATAATTATGTCTCACTGGGACAAATGCAATAGCATCCTAAATGTATGTATTCTTGCTCATTGCAACCATTTTTCTTTGCTGAGCAGCTGGAGCTGGTATTAAAAATCTAAATCAGATCATTTATGCTTCTTCTTAAAATTTTCCCATGGCTTCCTGTTGCACCTGGAAAGAAATCTAAACCCCTAGCTTTGGCCTCACAGGGCAAGTATCTATCATCTTACTGACCTGCCCTCAAACTGTCTCCCCCATGATTGCTGGTTCTGTCACAGGCCTTCTGTACTTGCTGTTCTCTTCTTTTCTCTGTGCTTCTCTCCAGGTGCTTTTTCCTTGGCCTTCTGTGGCTGCGCAGTGTGATATAGGCACCTGGTCATCCCTAGCACATCCCTCCATTTCTGTTGTCTGCAGAGTACTTCTTACTCTCTGCTATTTTCTTGTTTATTTTCTTATCTATTATTTGTCCCCTGACTTGAATGTTCATTCCTTGAGAACAGGCACGGACCTGTTTTTGTATGCTGCTTTATCCCCAAGACCTAGCATAGGGCCTAGCAGACACTTGGTGCTGTAGGGTCTGGAATTTGTTTGGTTTTACCCAATTTACAGGCTAGTAAGTTAGCCTTTGACTATTCCCTGGATGCTGGAGGAGACATGAAACTCCAGGGTCAAAAACACGGGACTTCATTACTCTCAGGACAGCAAGCAGCATGGCACCAGCATACTTGCCTCAGGTTCTCCAGTCCTCACAGGAGACATGATGTGGGTCAGATGGAGACTCTCTGTGCAGTGAGTTTGTGTCGCAGGTGCAGAATGCCGAACTTGGGGAATTCGTACATTTATAGTAGGCAGTAAGCAAGCCTGCTCTTCATCCCTGGGGAAGGCATTACTTCATCCCTCAAGGTCGTGTGCTGACAACACAACCCTGAGAAATGGCCCAGGTCAAGAGCAGTCAGGCCTTGTATCCCCAGTATACTGAACAAGGTAGGCAGGAGCATGAGAGTCCCATAGAGGAGTGCCTCCCCAAGAGGCACAAATATTTGTTGACTGGATGAATGAATGAAAGAAACCCGGTCTCGTGCTAGGTACCAGGTATTGATGCCTGCAGGTGGGCCCCCCTGAGGTCAACACCTGCCTATCACTTACTCTTCGATTCCCTTCTACCATTGCTCTTCTCAGTCCTCGTGACACCTCGGAATACCTATACTACCTGAGGCTGAATGCTTGTTGAAATCTGTGAATGCTGAGCCAGATACCATCTGTACTTACTGGATGGGGCTTCCGGAACCCTGTGTTTGTGGCTGGGTCTGTTTCTTCAGAACCTACCCTGGCCTAATGCCACATTGCACTGCTGTTAAATGACCTTAGATTGACCCCGTGTAACCACATGACCTGAGGAATGTTCACAATGGCGCTCATAATGGCGTTTTCTGGTACCTATTGGGTGTGTAAGACCAGAGATGTCTATTGCAGTCCTCCTGCTCCTCAGCCTAGAAAGTACTCCAAGGGAAGGCATTCAGCTGGCCTTTCTCATAATCCAGAGTCCAGACTGAAATGGATTTGGAAAGTTCAAACTGACACTATCCTGGGTTGACAGAATTTAGTGATGCTGACTGATGAACAGAGCTCTTGGAGAATGAAGAAATGTTTGAAAACCAATTAATTTAATTGGCAGAAAGGTTTAAGGGTCAAGTAGTTGGAAAATTTACAATAATCTACCCAGAACATTCTCACCCTGTAAGCAAATTACATGGGAAGTTAAATTGTATTCAGAAAGCTGCCTGGCAGGCACAGAATTAGACCCACACTACAGCACTACTAGGTGATAGGGAGGTTTAATGACATCCTGCTTTGAAAGCCTGATGAGTCTGTCTTTATGTTAGGAACATACCTATCAGCTCGAGCCTTATTTTTTACCCTAAAGAGTTCTTGGTTCTGAGCCAATCTTTGCCTTTTGGGCTTTTCTTTTTCAGTGCTTCTAGGTTGACAATTCTCTCTTGTTGATCAATACATTCTTTTTTTCCCCCGTCTGGATTTTACTTCCAATTGTTTTCTATTCATTTACTGCACAACTAATTTGCAAGTACATCTTATTGTAAAAGATTCAAGCAACATATACAGAGAAAAAAAACACATGAAAGTTCTCATCTCTCCCTGCCACATCCCTGTGCCATCGTCCTCTCCTGTCCCACATTCAATGGGACATCAGGGAAGTAAATGTACTGGTGTCCAGAAAGAATTAGACAGGAAGACCTTAATATGGATCAGTGATTATTTCTGGGAGAGGAGTTATTGATTTTTTATTGTATTCTTTATATTTTTCAGTATTAAAAAGTGTTTTAAAGATAATAACTCATATAATCTATAATAACATTTTTTTAAAAAAATTACTTATTTATTTATTTGGCAGAGAGAGCACAAGCAGGGAGAGCAGGCAGAGGGAGAGGGAGAAGCAGGCTCCCCATGGAGCAGGGAGTCTGATGCAGGACTCAATCCCAGGACCCTGGGACCATGACCTGAGCCAAAGGCAGATGCTTAACCAACTAAGCCACCCAAGCACCCAATAAAAAAACATTTTTTTTTAAAAAAAAGGGAAAAAGCATGGTCTTTGGAATCCTGCAGATAGGGATATGAATGCTGGCCATAGTCCCTTCTGTCTCTGTGGCTATGTACACGCTAATCTGCCTCCTTGAGCCTCAGTTACCTAATCTTTAAAAAATTACTATAACACCCTCTCCCTCCCTTTTAGGTTGTTATGAATAAAGTATGTGAAAACACCTGACACGTGCTTGTCAAATAAATTTCCTTCTAATGAGAAGAAAAGGCATGTTCCCGTGGGACCCCTCTACAGATCATTTCTAATTTTATATGTGAAACGTTCCAAAGCCACAAAATATGAAGATAGTGCGTATGCATATATGTAGGTGTGTGCGAGAAGAAAAGGAAGGAAGTATACGATTAAAACTGTTAGATGCATAGTTATGTGAATGTACCTGATACCACTGAACTGTACCCTTAAAAATGGTTAACACAGTAATTTTATGTTAAGTGTATTTTACCACAAAAAAAAAAGTTAGAAAAAAACAAAACACTGCTAACACGGGAATGAGAACACCTTTCCTTTCCCACACTCTTTGAGCCCTGGACTTTCTCAGGTAGAGATGCAAAGCCACATTTTGTGTTTTCTTAGTTTCCATCACGGTAAAGGCATTTCTCCAGAGGGGCCATTTCCACCTGTGTTAATTTCCTGTTCTAGTAAATACAGGTCAACAGGCAGCATGGAAAGTGGTTTATGTTTGTATGTTTGAAAAAGACTGGCACCAGCTGGCTGGAACAGACGGGACGAGGGATGCAGACTAGCGGCGTGGGGAGCACATGGAAGAGGAGACCCTTTTTCACTTTCTTCCCTGTGGACTGGTTTTCAACTGCTTCTTCCCGCACCTTTTCATCAGAGTCTTTTTCGTTTGCTTTTAAGGATTATTTATTTATGTGAGAGAGAGAGAGAGAGAGAGAGAACATGAGCAGGGGGAGAGGGAGAAGCAGAAGCAGAGTCCCCACTGAGCAGGGACCCCCTACTCGGGACTTGATCCCAGGACCCCAGGATCATGACCCGAGCCGAAGGCAGATGCTTAACCGACTGAGCCCCCAGGTGCCGCATGTCCATCAGAGTCTTAACAAAGGTCATATTAACACATGGGCTCCACACTTGGCGACGGCTCCGGGGGCAGGAATATCAATGGTGCGGCACTTTGCCCCTCGGACAGCCCACCTGACGGGCAGTCAGAGAGCCCCCATTGGTCAGGGTCCTACTGTGCACACACGTCCTTGCCTCTGTGCCTTGCATGGATGTTTCTCACAGTGACCCTCTAAGGTGGGTGTAGGCTCCATTTTATAAATGTGGAAGCTGAGGCCCAGGGAGGCTAGTGATTTGCCAAAAGCCTCCCATTGCACGTTTGTGGCAGAATCAGGATCTTAGTGTTGATCTGCTTAGTCTCTGAAGTCCACACTCTTTTCCTTATCCTTGGTACATCACTTTGCTTATTTTTTTTTAAAGATTTTATTTATTTGACAGTGAGAGAGATCACAAGGAGGCAGAGAGGCAGGCAGAGAGAGAAGGAAGGAGGCTCCCTGCTGAGCAGAGAGCCCGATATGGGGCTCAATCCCAGGACCCTGAGACCATGACCTGAGCCAAAGACAGAGGCTTTAACCCACTGAGCCACCCAGGCGCCTCCACTTTGCTTATTTTAACGGCAGTGTACAACAAGGGAAAAATAAAAATAAGGTGGGTGTTTGGACCAGATCAGTGGTTCTCAAGTCTAACTGCATGTTGGACTCTCCCGAGAAGCTTTAAAAAGGCCACAGAAGCTCAGGCTTCCTGCCAGGGATTCTAACTCTGGTCCTCAATACTTTTCTCCTGTCAGGGCCAAATAAGTTGAGAACCCCTGGTCTTCCCCATTGCATCTCCAACTCAAACTGCATCCAAATCACCTGGAATTGTGTTAAAATGCAGATTCCGATTTGGTAGGTCGGGGGTATGGCCAGAGATGCTTACATTTTTTTTTTAAATTTTATTTATTTATTTGACAGAGAGATCACAAGTAGACAGAGAATCAGGCAGAGAGAGAGGGGGAAGCAGGCTCCTCGTTGAGCAGAGAGCCTGACATGGGGCTCAATCCCAGGACCCCGAGATCATGACCTGAGCCAAAGGCAGAGGCCTTAACCCACTGAGCCACCCAGGTGCCCCGAGATGCTTACATTTCTAACAAGCTCTCAGGTGATGTTGACGTTGCTGGTCCGGGGACCACACTTTGAGTAGCGAGGGTCTGAATGATCTTAGGTTACTGTCCCTGTCTCACATGCTGCAACAGTAGAGAAAGCAGTTGGAAAGCACAGGTGTTCTGTATCCACCAAACATCTGCATCCCTACCTCCCATTCACCCCCTCTGTTACGAACAAGCAGTATTCCTTTCAGTGGTCAAAATGCATGAGAGCCAAACGTCAGGAGCGATGCGTCGTGTAACACGGTGAAGGGTCGCGGACTCTGGCACCTGCTCATATTGCTTCAATTGCTTACCGGCTCAGGCAGGTTGCTTCGTCTCCCTGAACTTTAATTTCCTCTGCTTCGAATTGAGGCTAATAAATCCTTATCCCCACTGGGATATGGGGAGGATTTAATGGGTTAATATAGACAAAGCACTTGGCACAAACAGGTGCCCAATTGCTGTTATCTTGCTGAACTTTGCAAGCTGATCCAATCTTACAATACAGTTCCCTGTAGGGTCAGAGGAACCCTCATCAGTGCCCTCTGCACGGATCATCAAACACAGAGCAGAGTCTGTCTTTGGTAGGGAGGTCAGGTGACACTCTGACATAAATTTTACGGCGTGGACCGTTCAGGCCAGCATTTCTGCCACTGCCTAGACAATCACCGGGACAGAGACACTATTTCCTCCCTTCACTGGATTGTTCGATTTTCTCCCCATCTCTGTTCTCTGCCTACCTGAGGCAAATTCCCCAGTGATTTTTGATATAAAAACAGACAGTGTTAACTCTTGAGGTGTTTCCTTTAGTGCTGTCAGCAGCCTAACGTTGGTAGGGGATTTATGCCATCAGATGTTCATGGTTGGTGTGCAAGGTACTCAGGGATACGGGGATGGACAAAAATTCCGTCTTTATCACCCCAGCGTTTGTGGAGGGGAGGAAGACACTAAGCAAATAAAATATACAATCGTAACTGTGGAAAGTGCTATGAAGGAGAAGAACAGGGCACCCTGAAAGAAACTATTAAAGGGCTTACGACACGACCAACTTTCATTGAAAAAGAGCCTCTGAGTGTGCATGTGTAGCATGGATTGGAGCAGGGCAAGAGGGGGCACAAGCAGGGGGGAGGGAGCTCTTACAGCTATCCAGGCCTGGGTGGCATCAGGACTTGGAGCAAATGCCTTTCATTTGCATTAATTATGACGAAATATTGGCTTGTAGTTTTAATAGTTTTATAATTTTTTCCCCTTTTGCTCAATATAAAAGATACTATGTTGTTATCACGAAAAATTCTAACCTGTGTGGCTTTCCTTTGTAGATCTTCTTCCTCCCTTCCCTCCCCTTCCTTCCCCTCCCCTTCTCTTCCCTTCTTTTTCTCTTTCTCCCCTCTTCTCTCTCTCTCTCCTTCCTTCCTTCCTTCCTTCCTTCCTTCCTTCCTTCCTTCCTTCCTTCCTTCTATAAAATAGTGGTGGGGAGAGCGGGTGTCGGTATCAATAGGGTCTAACATTTTTCCTTGCTCTGTCATTTGGACACTTCAATACAAATTAAAAGAACTCACAAATACAAAATTTTAAGCTTCAACTTAGTAGCTGAAGCAGGTTTAACAATACAGAGAGTTAGATTTCCTATTCTTTAAGAACTCTTTCTTTCGGGCCAGGTCAGTGAAATTATAATCATACTTCAAGCACAGGCTGCATGAGTCAGGAAAGGTCAAGGCCACCAGCATCTCAAGACAGAACTACAAAGCAAAAATGATCTCTATGCCCAGGCACCGTGCCTAGCTCTAGACTGTGCGAATCTGAGAGGCAGCTGGAGCGTGAGTCACCCGCTAACGCCGACTAACACATGCTGGGTCACAATTATCCCAGAATCACCTCATATAAAACCTGGCTGGCATGATTTACACACCTCAACTTTAAATAGCTCAATTGTCTCGCAGGAATTAGTACTATAGTAGAAGCATTTAGAAAACAAAACTTCAAATGTTGCAAGTTAGGAAATGTGGCACCAGAGAGGTCAACTGACCAACCTAAGGTCACACTGCTGATACTTGGCAAGACCCCAAAACCCGAAGTTAGGTACCGGCAAAATTTCCTTGGACGGTACTGTAGGGAAGTTGCATGACTCTGCTGCTAAGACAGAGACACTCAGCTGTTCGTCTGAATCCGCTGGTAGCTCCAGGTCCTGCTTGATGGTTGAACCCTCAGGGACCTCTTCTGTGAAATTTGTCTTCATGTACACTAGATAGTTCACTGTGGGCACATCACCATCTTAAGCCCCTAAATATTAAGGAATCAAGGAAACCAAGACTTACTCCTGCTCACAGAAAGGCAGAGAATGCCTGATCTCAAGGTTAGTTGGTTTAAAAAAATCTTTGGAAAGAATAGAATATAGAATAACACAAATATGAACATAACATACACTCAGGTTCCTGTCACCCAGAATTAATAACTACGGACATTTTCTTCCAAAGAATTGTGAGCATCTTTTTTCTTTAGAATGGCTCAGGCATTGGAAGACATGGGTTGAATCTACCATCTTTCTTGATCTGCCTGATATCTATCAAATTAGAATATAGAACTAGGACAGGAAAGGGAAAGAAATTGTTTTTTAAAAACAAGATAGTATATAAGTGGACTGTATGATGAGTTTTGACAAATACCTATCACTGTGTTTTAAATTGCATTTGCAACCGGAACTACACAAAATGATGTTTTAATTTACATAATCTTTTTTGCTGTTTTCACTTCCTCTTAAAACAGGGAATAACCTGGGGATTTTTGTTTGTTTGGGGGCAGAAAATGCTTAGTTTTAAAAAAGCCAGAGAGTAAAAGTTAAGCTGATAGGTTTCCAGTGATAGAGACTAAAAGGAGCTAAGTAACTAGAAAGTAAAAGTTCAGAGTTTTATTGCCTAAAACTTTACTTTCGTTTGTTGAGTTCTGGAAACATGTTTGAACTGGGAGTGTGAATTCTAGATCAGTGCTGCCACTAAGGCACTATATGGCTGCCGGCCCATCACTTTACTTGCTGGGGCCGAAAAGCAAAGACTTTATGCTTTAGGAATAACCTGATTCCATGATCTCCATCTTCATGGGCTTTTGATTATAGCTTTACCTTCAGTACCTTGTTGACCAGTTGGTCCTGATTTTCCCCATCACACAGAACAAGAAGGCTTGGCTAGGGATGTGAAACGATGATGACAAGCTAGGCTGGTTTATGCATAAAACACGTTGCCTGGGTGCTGTGTGCACACTGGACAGCCACATCTGGGCCCATTCTGACTCTGAGGATCTAAGTCCACCTGCTCCTGGATCCTAGATTCACCTCCATAGAACCCCTTTGTCCTGGCTTGAGTGTGGCTTTCTTGGTAACAAGAGCTATATTCTCATTCATTCACCAAACTCGTTATAAGCACCTTCTTTGGCTCAGGGCATTATTTCTCACCTTTATTTGAAGAATAGCTTGGAAGAGAAGTTATTTTAGCAACTCCTTAACTGTTTCTGGTATTTGTGCTGTAAACATCTTTGCCACAAGCATTTCCGCTGTGTAACTAATTGTCCATAAGGCAATTTTGCTGTAACAGATCAAATAACTGGTTTCATTTCTCCATTGATGAAGCAACTTGCCTTTGGCAGAGTTAATGTATTGAAACTAGTTGTCTGCTTCACTTCTCCATTGACAAAGTTCCCATTTTTGGACGTCATAAATCTTAGCCCTCGTAATGGTCTGTAGAGGGACAAGTAGATGTGGTGCTCTTGAAATAGTGGGTTGGAACAAGTACATAGACTGACTTAACAGAAAGTACGGTGATAAAACTTATGGGAAGTGTGAAATGAGTGTAAAGCCAGGTTACATTCTATACCAGACAATGACAGCCCATGAGCTATAATGATAACAAAGCTCAGTTACAGTGTGTTATACCATTAGCATTTCTTCCGCATTTCCCATACAACTTTGGAAGGTCTAGCAATGAACATGTGACATTATGCCAAGAACAAACAACAGCCTAGAGGCTTTCAAAACATGACACAAAGCTCCGTTACAAATATGCACCCTAGTATTGGGAAGCTGGTACCTTTCTTAATGAAGGAAGAAATTTTAGCAAAAAAAGAAAAAATATAATGCTGAACAAGGAGACTAATCAACAAGCAAAAAAAAAAAAGGTATAATATTATAAAGGAAAGACTTGAAGACCAGTGATTAGGTATTATCCACCAAAGAAGATCCATTATATGTGCAGTATCATGGTGAATGTACACACATTTTAAATGTATTAAAATATTTTGTGTTCTAGGGTGCGTGGGTGGCACAGTCGGTCAAGTGACTGACTCTTGATTTCAGCTCAGGTCATGATCTCAGGGTTGTGAGATCGAGCCCTGTGATGGGCTCCATGCTGGGCATGGAGCCTGTTTAAGATTCTCTCTCTCCCTTTACCTCTCCTTCTGCCCCTCTGTACCCCACCCCCGGACCCCACTTGTACACACTCTTAAAAAACATTTTGTACTCCACAATAAAGTTTTTTAAATTTTGTTATTTTTCATGTTTCACTATGTCCTTTTTAATCAATGTCCAACTTTTATTTTTTGTGGTTTTTGTCTTTTATGGCAAAGCCAGTTAGTTATGCAATGAAAATGTGGCAAAAATGCTTGCGGCAGAAATGTCTATGGCTGAACAGTGTATAGTGGAACTTTCTAGAACCTTCCTTAACTGCCGTCACTGTATCCTGGATAAAATCTCAAGCCTGCATCTCACCTAAAAAACGAAAACAACTCTAAAGCCATCCCTTCTTAGGGTGCTAGTCTTTCGTCACTGGGCTCCTCAGTTAAGCAGTCTTCCTGCCCCATCAGGCACATGGGGTTAATATTCTGAATTCCTGTGAGAGTTCAGGGTTGGGACGGTGAGAGTGGGTCACCTTGGGTCAAACCCAGGACTCTGGACATTAGCTCTACCACGCTCTTCCTTCTGATTCTGTAACGCAGGTGAAATACTCTTCTTCCGTTAGTGCTAGCACTTGAAAGAACATCTCTAAGGAGGAGACCAGTAATACCAAGGACAGTGCATGGTTCAGGGAAGTGAGTTGGGACCCCAGTTCTAACACAGACCCACATCAGGACCTTGGACAAATGACTGTTTCTTCATGTGGAAATAGTGATAGCTCCAAGTCCACGGTAGTGGTGAGGTTTCATGCACCTGCAAATAGTAGGCATCCAATAAACAAACATTATTCAACTGGGAAAAAGAAGCATGGTATTCATTTTTGGAAAATATTTATTAAAAAACTAAAGTGAATGTGGCAAAAAAACAACAATCCAACACATACCTTTAAATAGCAAGCATATGACACTGGTTATAAAGCTTTTCCAACTCTACCGATCTAGTCTTTCCCATCATCTACAGTCACGGATGGCCTCTGAGGGAAGCCACATGTAAACAGGTCATCTGTACTAGTGAGGGGCAAAAACTAATTATGTGACAACTATCAGTGACCATACGATTCGCTTTCCTAGGCAATTCACCTCGAACACAAGAGTGACCCAATCTCCCGAGTGTGTTCCTGGGGATCTGCAGTTCTGGTTTTAATTTGGGAGTGGTAGGTGGTGGGGGGAAGAAATAGTAGAGAGACCAACAGTATCAGTAGAGGGCAATCGTAAAGCACCTTTAAAATCTGGACCCTTTCCACAATTTAACCCAGTAATTCTCAAACTTATTGTCAAACAGAATCACCTGATGAGATGGTTAAATTCACAGGCTCCCCAGATCTGCATGTTTAAGATGAGTACTACAGGTGATTCTATGCTAAATGGTTAGCCATCCAGTTTGAGAAACACTGTTTAAAATGCATTTAAACAATTCCTACCCCCCTAAAAACAAGGTAAAAGTTAAGGAATCTATCGACAGTCACTGTGCTTTTGTCAGCTTGGAGGGACCAAGAGAGGGAGTCAGGCAGGAAGGAGCCTCCAATTCCTAACGTCCTGGTCTACAGGAGCCCTGAGCCACCTGTCAAGTGCTGTTCAGGAAGTAAATAAAATGTAATAATAATCGATCACGGAACAGACTCCAAATGACTAACAGGCCAACCCCATTCATCCCTGTTTAATGAACTCTGCTGGGCCAATGGCAGACGGGAAGCTGCTCGTTCAAACAGAACATGGGGTAATTGGGGGTCTGGATCCGTGAAGACATAGTGAGTAGAACATCTATAAAAACCTTTACTCCCCATAGAGCATTGTGCCCAGATAATTGCGGTGCCTCACGGACAACACGTAGAAATGGTCACATTGATTCCAAGGTTGCCATTATCCGCAAACAGATGCGCTATGGCTGTGTCAAAAACAAGGCAGTCGCTGTTCATGATGGCCGCAGCCACGCCGTCGTGGATGGACCGGGGCGTGGCCTCCCAGGTCAGTCTCCGCCGGTTCCCGTTCAGCTCCAGTCTGTAGGCAAAGTTCTCGGCTTGCTTGCGGGTACCGATGAGCAGCACGATGGCGAAGAACTGCTGGTGGCCCTCGTACTTCTCCTGCTTCTCCAGCACCAGCATGAAGTGGTGGCCAAAGCACGACTGCATCATCACCCAGTCGACGGCCCCCGGCAGGTTAATGTCCGTGGCTAGGAAGACGATGTCTTCTCCCTGCAGGGTGGTGATGCTTTTGTGGGCGTGCATAAGATGGGACATCACGGCTTCCAGGGACCCCTGCCACTTGCAGGAGGCCCCGGGGCAAGGACAGGAGTAGGGACGGTATTCACAGATGTCTTCGTGTTCTGGCTTCTCCGTGTGGTGCAGGGTCAGGGAGCAGCCCGTGGTAGCGTACTGCAAGAAGGGAAAGAGACGCTGTGAGCCAGTGCGCCTGCGCCAAACTCCTATGGGCGCAGACCTCGGGGAGGGGGTCACCCATGTGGCTTTCTGGGGCTTCAACTCTAGCCTCATTTCAACCACGTTTGCTGGAGGGGAGTTAACCAGTTAAGACTCAAGCGTCTCGGTTCATATTGGTCATCAGTACCACCATCTATTAGATCGGGGAATTTTCTTAACCAGGAGCGGACTGCAAGCCATTCCAACGGCGTTGAAAACCTAACTGTGAAGCGTTCTTACTATTAACATCTCCAACGCGATTGCTGAGCCAGCCCTAGAAAACCTGGCTTGCCCCATATTTTCTGTGAATTTAAAGAATTTTGTACAATTTAAAATGGCCTAGGCGAATGGTTGGGCAAGGGGTATGCTGCCGCCAGACTGGTTTTCACCTAAAGACAATTAGGAAAACGGTAGAGCTCCTCTTGGCTGTCCCCCGCCCCTTCTTCCTAGCTCAGATCGGTGATTGGCAGGAAGGCTGTGGGAAGGCTGCCCTTCAAGTCTCCACTCTTGCCTGCTGGAGTGACCAGCCAGGGCAGGAGAGGGCTGGACCCCCTTCCCACATTCCCCATAGAGAATGCTTGAAACATTCTCTCACTTTCTTCACCTTTTAACCCCCCAGTCCCAAGGGGCTTTGCACATACTTCTGGGGTACTAACTTGGGACCCTGTTGGTTAGTTTGGTTCCATCCAGCGGAGGGTAAAATGAGAAGGGCCCAGATGGCTTCCTCAAGTCCCCGCGCCCGTCTTCATGACCAGGCACGTCAGGACCTCGTGACAGGCCCGGGAGGCAGAGCAACTAAAGTGGGTCCCAGGGTAGGCTCCCAGGCAGGGGTTTTGATACAGTCAGTCCCTCAATGCTGCAATAGGGTGGGGACAAAACCTTTTTCTGCCTTGCACTTGGGATGACATTCCTGATGAATAAATCACACCTATCTTGGGAAAAGACTACACGGAAAGGAATTAGACTCCTGCTCCCAACCTTCACAAGAATGACAGTGTTAATTCCTAGATACCAGACGGGGAATCGGCCCACAAGTACACACTTGCCCAGAAAACCACGCTGTTGTCTTATGAAGAATAAGAAGAGCTGAATCACCTTTTTTGGGTGAAACTAGGAGTCGGAGCACACAGTGGCGGTGAACTGTCTGGGTTACCTCCCATGGCCCCTCCCTTCCCTTCCTGAGGCAGGAAGGCAGCAGATAAGGGCAGGGCCGGGTCCTGTGTCTAAGATGCCGTGCCCATCTGCTCACAAAACAAAGCCTCACACCTGTTTTCGGTTCTACCCTGCCTATGGAATAAACCCCTTATAAACTTTAAAGCTGGTCAAATTCTGACCTTTGCAGATGAGTTTATCACTAGCAGCAGGCAGGCACTCAGTACCTTCTCCAAATAGGACCCTAAACCACAGTCACCGAGAGAAAGCTGCGGAGGCAGGCTCCACTCTAACTGAGATGAGTCTCCCCGAGCAAGGAAGAAGGGGGTGGCTTCAAGACAGAAATGCGGCTGGCCCCTCCGCTATACCTCAACCTCAAGCGGATTAAACCCACCTGCAGCAGAAACTGGCAGAAGTGTTTCTGTTGTGGACTTCGCTCATAGGGAGCACGTATTCACCTTCCTGAACCACAGACTGACTTTAAAAGCATGGTATAAAAAACTTTACCATCAGAAGGAGAAACAAATTTATTTATCCATAGATATTTCTACTTGGTGTTCCTAACAGGAAGGCCCTAAAACACCCCCATCCCTATTAACTGTGTTTTAAATCTAGAGTGTGGCTAAGGAATACAGAACCTTCTGATGTTCTTCTGTGAGTGACGGGTGAGGCATCTGTGCCCACTTTAGACACGCACATTACATGCAATAAAAATAGAAGAATTAGCCCAGAGCCCGGCACATTCTCTGGCTGAAACAAGCCCCTGATCTCTGGATCTGAAGAAGTTTCAGGATGGGCTGTTTACCACAGCTGCCACAAACAACTCCAGGGACGCGATGAACTCTGGCCAAGAGAGTACAGAAAAGTACCGCCTGCACCTCTTCCCTGACCCAAAGCCTCAAACCACTCCACCTTCATGGACTCAGATGTACCACAAGTATTTATCGTCCAGCGATTATTTTAGAACTTTCTCTTGTGGAGCTCAGGTAGGAATATTTATTTATATTCTGAATTATTTGGTTTACCTTACAAGCCACACGCTTTTCCTTCGACCCAAATATAGAGAACAGGGAACGTGCCCCAAGTGACACAAATAGAAAAGGCATTACTGAGCATTTGTGTGGACAATGACCGTACCAAAAAAAGGTCTTGCTAGAGCTTCTATTAACTTGAACAAACATATTTTTAAAGTGTGAGGTGCTTACTCTGCTTTTTCTAAACAAGCTGAACTTTAAAGCCAATTTATTCCTTCTCTTTTCCATCATAGGTGAGGGTCTTCATGACCACTGATACCACTTTTATGACGATTGGGTAAGAGATGATCTCTAAAAAGAAAAGATCTATACTTTAAATAGGCGTGCACTCACACGTGCACTAGATACATGCACTTTTATGCCACACTTCCTCCTTGTTACCATCTCGGCATTGTTCTGGAATAGGGGCTCTTACCCAGGGATCAGAGGGAGGGTTCGGGGTCTGTGAATTCCCTGACACTACAGAACCGTCTAGGTGCCTCTGAGCAGCACACCCAAATTACCCTGGCCCCTGGCTTGGGTTTCCCTGGCAGGTGCCCAGCGTTCTTAAGATCTGCCAACCTCTGTCCTAGAGCACACAGGGAATCAGCTGCATATCCTGCCCTCGTGGTGGTTCCTATTGAGAGGGGCCATCCCGCCGAGCAACAACGAACAACTCAAAAAAATCAAAAGTACACAGCTACGCGAAGGGTGAAGGGTGACCAGAGGGGTGACAGGTGATCTCCAAGTGGGGATGGGATGAAGAGGAGAGAAGGAAAGCTTCACTATGGGCAAAGTGGATGGTGGATGGAGCAGTTCCATCTGGTTCTAGCATGGGGTGAGTGGAGCAAACAGTGGGGATAAAACCTAAACGAGAAGACAAGTCCAGATTCCTTCGGGGACTTGACTGACGATTCAGTTTATTTTCTGGGTTTTTCTACAGTAGCACTACAGGGTTTCCTTGCTATCTGAAAGTACAGTGTTCCCATGAAAACCTTCAGAAGACAAATGGCAGAAGGCAAAGAAGCAGTTACCATTAACTTATATGGAAAAATTTTCATGCATTCCTAGTCCCAAAAAATAACTCTCTTGGGATTTTCTGATACCTTAGGACACATCTTGCTAACAGATGCTCAAAACCAATTTAAATAAAGCACAAATGCTCACAGATGCAGTTCAAAGCTATGGAGTCTTGATGCTTAGATGCTGAGTGTAGGCCCCAGGAAAGGAGCTTGGCGAGGCCACTCCTGTTGCTCAGGATGCGCACTGCAAAAGAAATGCTGAACGCTATTTTCCCTTTCTGCCTTTTTTTTTTTTTTGGTAATAGTGAAAATCCTCTTTGGACTTCTTTTGGTTAGCACAAACAGGTCTTTTGTAAAAGCAAACTGATGTCAAGTGAACATTCAAAAAGGTGGTGGGGGGGATGGCTGTACTGATATTTTAGACCAGATAATCCTTTGTGGTGGGGGCTGTGTTTGCATTGTAGGATTTTTTTTTTAAGATTTTATTTATTTATTTTGACAGAGAGAAATCACAAGAAGGCAGAGAGGCAGGCAGAGAGAGAGGGGGAAGCAGGCTCTCTGCTAGGCAGAGAGCCCAATGTGGGGCTCAATCCCAGGACCCTGAAATCACAATCTGAGCCGAAGGCAGAGGCTTAACCCACTGAGCCACCCAGGCGCCCCGCACTGTAGGATGTTTAGCAGCATCCTTGGCCTCTACTCACTGGAGGCCAGTAGCAATCTTTCCCACCCCCACTGTGACAAGCAGAAATGTCACAGGCATGGACGAATGTCTGGGGAAGGGCAAAGTGGCCTGGGGTTGATTTTGATGGATCACAAAACCTGGCTGGGCAGCCACAGTGACAGCTATGAGGAGGGGCCCACACCAGTAAGTGGGTCTGGCAGGTCACTGCCCTCCTCCCCCAACAGCTCAGGAACACCAGCCGCCAGCTGAGACAGGCTACTAGAACTTGGTGGTTTGCAAGCCGTGGAGGTAGGCTAGGGTCTAGTCCTACCTGTGTTATAGCCCGCTGACTCATCCCGGCAAGGGGCCATTCACCACCACTGCAGGCCGAGCCCTGCACTCCCCTGCTCTTCCTCGAGTGCTCTTTTGTGGTACACGATCACTTAGGAGTCAAAGAATCAGTACTCGGAAGTAAAAGAAAGAATTCACATCTGCTTTGACCTCTAGTCCCCAACCTACCCCACGCAAAACCCAGGGTCCACGGACAGACGGACTGCTTCTGGAGGCGGGTCCTGATACTGACTTCCTCCCTGGGTTGCGAGGAGAAAGACAGCCCTGAGAACGCCTCTCCCTAAGGAACGAGGAGCAGCGCCTTGCAAATAAGTAACCAGTAATCAGGCCCTCCCGGCTTCCCTGGTACCTGGCAAGAAAGTTCTGGGGTTTCACTTTTCACACTCTGGCTGGGGCTTTGCCCCACCAAACAGGGAGGGTTCGAAGGATACCCGCTTTCCTTGAGCTGCACGGCTCTTCCTGCACACTCTTATTCCTGAGACAAGGCACCCGGGCTGCCTATGCGTCCTGGCGGCACGTCCACAGTTATAAATGAGATTTCTCCACAGGGGAACAGCTGCTTCTTTCCCCTGGGGGGGGGGGGAGGGTGAGGAGGGAATTCACTTTAAGTAAACCTCTTTCAGGGGAGGAGGGACAGAGACACAACCAGGCACAGAAGACCAAAGCTCAAGAAGGCGGAAGAAGGGAGGGGGAAGATGACCCGGCAGAATGAGAAACAAATGTTGAAATGACATATCAGACTTCACTTTAGAAACTCATCAGGTGGCAGTGGCTCAAAGGTCTTGTGCAAACATGTTTTACCACAAAGGGCAATGTGTGACCCGGTGCCTCCTTTTTAAGTCTTTGTAGAAAGCAGTAAATAGTGCCAATTCTTTTCCTGGACTAGGGTATGAAGGTTGTATTTCAGTTGAATTTAAGGAGGGTCTTTCCTTTTTTTGGCACAGAAACCCGTTTACACACGAATGTGATGAGGTAGTTGGAAAACAAACACTAGACATCTGCTATTTACCTAATAAACAGTCACAGTGTATTTGTTTATGGAATGAGTAGATCAACAGAATAACCCTGCTTAGCCGGGGTGCTAGTGAAGGTCACAGATCTTGTGACTGGTTTAATTAAATGTGCGTCCCTGCAATTCAAGAACAATTTCCTGAGCTTCAACAATCAACTGTCTACTACAATGGAGGCGCCCTGAGCTCTGGGCAGAGGCGTGTCCCTGCTTGGGGACCGTGGGGTAACCGCCCTGCCTCTGCCTGCTCACCCCTCCTAGGAAACTAAAATTTATTAGCAAAATATCTGCTGGTGCCTCAAAGGAGAATGTCTCAGGAAAAACAAAGCACACTCAATATTCTGTTGTTGATGCTCATCAACTTTTGAATTAAATGCAAGTAGTGACCTTGTCTGAGAGTAACCACAAGCCAACTGTGCTTCTCGGTCCATCTAATGAGCTGTAATGATCACGAGAGGCACACGTATGACCGAATGTGATGCAGGACCCGGGAAACCAAAACTGCCACAAAGGGCGTTATTGGGGCAGCAACTGGAAGTCTGAATATGGACTGTGGATTCGATACTAGTATCTAGTGCATGTCACATTTCCTGATTTTGAATAACTGGACTGTAGTCCTACAAGAAGACGTCCTTGTTTTTAGAAGAAACACAGTGCAGTACTTCGGGGTAAAGGGGCAGGACGCCTGCATTTTATACTGAAATGGCTAAATAAACGTATGTATGAATAGAGAGCGCCCAAAATGATAAAGCGAATGGGGCAGAAAGGAAACAACTGGTGAATTTGGATAAAGGGTGTATAACAATAGTTTTGTATTATTATGACTGTTGTGGAAATTTGAAATCATATAAAAATAAAAACATGTTCAAGAATAGAGACTATGGGGCGCTTGGGTGGCTCAGTTAAGCATGTATATACATATATATATTTCTTTTTTCTTAGCCACTGCAGTTTCATTATCCACCATGCTTAGTGGTCCACAGGAAACTCCTCTGTTTGACTCCAGACATGTCAGAAAGAGGCTCTAGGAATGAAGCTACCCACATCCCCTTTGCTCACACAGGTAAACCCCTTTTACCACTACAGAGGTGAACTCATAGATGGAATCAGAGCTGCAGGAGTTCAGCTGAAAGGACGCTCTCCTGGCGGCATAACTTACTGAGTCTGCTCTGCAGATAATCAGGGGACTATCGGTGGAGGTCTCTATCTTCTCAACACTCTTGAGACTTGATCGAATGCGAGTGGTGGCTAAGCCTCGCACAGAACCAAATCATGGTGAAACTTAGAGGTTAAACTTAGACTTTACCACCTTTAGCAACTCAAACTAGCTCCTTCATGACTAAAAGTGTATTAATCTACCCTCAAAATATCAGTGGAGGATGATCCCAGGTTATTTTCTTGTTAACTTATGGGTCTATTCATTTTGTTTACTGAGTTACTGATTTATTGCCTGCTTCCCGCCTACCTGATATGCATAGGTAAATGGATAAATATTAGATTTACTTGCAGAAGCTGACTGTTCTCCACTGTGTGCGTTAATTTTACTTTAATTAAAAGTCTTACTATGGAACTTAGAATTTTAAAAAATTCAATAGACCTTGAAATCATAGGAGGAGAAATGTTTCAGACTTCAGTCACTGTGGGTTCATTATTTTTGATAAATGCTTTTCACATATTTTATTTACATAAACTATTTGGGGTGGGCGTGTTTGAAGCTTTTCTCAAACCTCACACAGATGCGGAGAAACAATGATACTGTTGTTATTCAGTGGCTCTATATTCCTCTTGCTTAAAATGAGTCTACAACCACTGGTAGAATATAGTTAGAGCAGGGCGCCTGGGTGGCTCAGTGGGTTAAGCTTCTACCTTCGGCTCAGGTCATGACCCCAGGGTCCTTGGGTCCACAGAACTGTCGACAACTCATCCCTGGACTCTTATTAAGTTCAGACCTAGGCCACAGGAGAAAGGGAACTCTCTTCTTGTGCCTTAACTGTGATGCTCAACCTGCATCTGTCTAGCATCCTTCCTCTAAGAACCTTGGTGGATCTTCACTAACCCAAATGGCAGATTCCTCACCTCCACTATGAGGTGGTGCAAAGAGAGAATTCTCAGCCAGTGATGCCGTAAAGCTTCCACGGATACTAAGACGAGAAGACAGTATCACTCGGCGCCAGGACACTCAGGCAGTGGTGAGACTAAGAAAATACTGACATCTAACTTCACTAACTTTCTTCTGCAGAAGGCAATTCTAATTCAGATCTTGGGCTCAAAAATTCCTCCTCCTGCCTCAGGGAACCCTGACAAACCCCGTGCTGCAGAGCTTTTTTACTCAAGGTGTAAAAGGCCCATTCTGGAGTTTCTGTCCCCTGAGTTTACAGACTGCATGACTTCAGGCAAATCTCTCCGAGAGGATATCGCGTCCTGTTTCCTTGACAAAGGAGTCAGGAAACCAACGAGATCATATACCTAGTTCAGGCAAGGTAAACAGCATTCTGCACAAGCGGCTCCCCCGGCCTCCCTACATGACCCCATCAGATCTTCCATCCCTTCCTTCTCCATGGGCAAACTGTTGCTTATCCTTCATAATGCAGCTCTGATCCCACCACTGCTGGGAGGTCTCCCGACTCCTCTGCTCCTACTGCTTCAGAAGGGCATGGCTGGCACATGTCTCCACTGTTAGACTCGGGGGTTTCAGAAGGATGAGGTTGGGGATGGGGCAGTGACTGGCTAGGCGGCTGGTTTGTAGGAGGGAGAGGCTGCAGGAGATTCCCAGGCAAGGCTGGGTCTGATGAAAAGTTAGTAGTAGGTAATCAGGAGGAGCCGGCTCCGGCCTGAGGTTACACCAGGGAGAAAAAGCAGGCAGAAGCATTAAGAAAATCAAAAGGATAACACCCATTGTAGGTGACGCTGGAGAGAAATGGGCACTCCACTGTGAAGGATTTCAAGCAAGAATGCAATTTGGCTCTGCTATCAAAAGCTTTCTGATCTCTATACATACCCTTTGGCCCTACCATCCAACTTCTAGGAAGTTATCATTAGGAAATACTTTCTAGGGGTGCCTGGGTGGCTCAGTAGGTTAAGCCTCTGCCTTCGGCTCAGGTCATGATCTCAGGGTCCTGGGATCAAGCCCTGCATTGGGCTCTCTGCTTAGCAGGGGGCCTGCTTCTTCCCCCACCCCCTGCCTGCCTCTCTGCCTACTTGTGATCTCTCTCTCTGTCAAATAAATAAATAAAATCTTAAAAAAAAAAAAGGAAATGCTCTCTAATGCACAAAGATTCTTTAATAGTACTTTAAAAAATAATTTTTTCAACAATAAGAAAACAATGATTTAAATGAGCACAAACGGGAACGTGGTTAAATAATTCTGGTACTGTTGTAATACTATACAACCATTAAACATGACCTTCAAGATTATTTACCAATGTTGGAAAGCAGTCATGATGTGTTAGATGAAAAAATATGTTGTGAAATAGTGTGTGGTTTCTGTATCTTACCTGCTTTTCTTTGAGTGAAAAATTCTATTGATGTAGATAGAAGTAAGTTTGTAAGGATATATGCAAAAATGGTATAGTGGTTATTTCTAGATGGGAGGATTTTAAGAGATTTTATATTTTACATATTCTACATTTAAAAATAATGATCATAGCTTTTAAAAGCATATTTTATAAGGGCTTCTAGGTGTCTGAGTTGGGTAAGCGTCTGATTCTGGATCTCAGCTCAGGTCTTGATCACAGGGTTGTGAGTTCAAGCCCCAAGATGGGTGCCATGCTGAGTATGGAGCCTAATTAAAAAATAAACCCACATTTTATATATAAAATAAAACATACACATTAAAAAACGTTGCCTACTCTAACTAGGCTTTCTCTTCTAAAGGCATTAAAGAAATGCAAAAAGTTAGTCTTGTCACTGAAAAATCAATGCCAGGGCCAATGTACCCAGCTGTATAAAAACCTACATGATTAGAAGGAGGGAAGAGAAGCTCAGTGGGGGAATCTGTGGGAGAAAACAGATTCTGTTTTTTCTTTTCCAAGTCTATGCCTGGACCTGACCTCAGACACTCGCCATTTGTTTTCTAAATGGCGAGCTTCTAAATGTGCACATTTATTTAGTGTTTCTTCTGTGCTGGGGCTGTGCTAGGCTCTTTGCATGAATTATTACCATGTTTTAGCCTCACAGCAACCCAATCTGTACCTCATTTTACCAAGGACCCACTGAGGTTTGGAGAGGTCACCAAACCCCTCCTGTGGGGCTGGGGCGGGGATCTGGACTAGGAGGTTCAAATAGGGCCTCCCTCCAAACGACAAGAGTAAGACGTCGCCTTGGGAGGGAGTGACCCAAAGATATTAATTTTGTTGAGTCAAAGTTTAAAATAGGGCCCAAGCCCACACATTGAACACAGGTGTGTCTTGTACCCATCTACAGTGTCTGTGGCGAAAACTGGGGGTGGGGTGGGATGGGGTGACCTTTTTCTCACAGACACCGTCGTCTAAAAATCACTGCAGAAACTGGAAATGAGAACCCTTTCTCAATTTTTAAAAAACGAATGGAGCTAGATGGGCATCTAGGGTAAAGCTGATGAAATTCTACTAGAGAATTTCAGTATCTCTCCTAAGCCTTTGAAAGTACACGCTCAGGTTTAATATAAAGATACATTTAATCAGGAAAACTTCTTAGCTTTCTTATTTTCTTTTCCAGGGTGTGCAGAGTGTGGTCACATTCTAATGCCCCACGCACGATCACGTCCTGCACAACCTGCCAGCAATATGCAATGGCCCCTAAGATCGGGTGTTCGCTTTAGCAAATGTGCACCTCTCTCAAGGAGTGGGGACTTTATGAGTCTTGATGAGAAATGCCACCATTCACAAGTTTTGTCAGGTGCACAGGTCTGGCTCTTTAGACATTTTATAGGGAAGGCTTACTGTAGTCGTATGCAGACAACACTTTGCTTGGAGCCTCCATAAAGGGATCGAATACAGAACAGCAGAATCTAATCTAATCTTAGGATGGGCATTTTATAGGCCAGACCTGCGGTACCTTTTGATTCTCCCCCTTTCTGGTCATATCAAAGGTCAGCTTCAAGTAACAATGATTGACTCATAGCTGTAGGAGGTGACGACCTGTGAAAAGAGGCTGCCAACTATGCGAAGAATCAGCATTAAGTGTTAGTGCTCCGACATAGCATTCTAGTCCTTCTGTTCTTCTTCTTTTTTTAAGATTTTATTTATTTGAGAGAGAGCACAGAGGGAGAAGCAGACTTCCTGTTAAGCATGGAGCCCATGCAGGACTCGATCCCAGGACCTTGGGATCATGACGGGAGCCGAAGGCAGAAGCTTAACGACTGAGCCACCCAGGAGCTCCAGTGCTTTTGTTCTTAATTTTATGCTGAAAAGCTCTGTCAATTGTGTTCCTGAAAATCTTGCACCTCACCATCAATGTATGTGGACTGCGGTGCTTGCTAGCGCTTACTTTCATGAGTAAGCCTGTCCACTCCAGGCAGTGGTGAAGACCACAGGGACAATATCCACAGTCAGTGATTTTTGTCTTGGTGAAGAAAAGGTCTCTGAAATGGTTCTGGTGGCCTCTCAGACTTCTAGGTGACTGATCCCCCATCACCTAGCAACCGCCCTGCTACCACCCACCTTCCATTTGAAATGGTGAAGCAAAAGACTTCCCAGCTCTAATCTGATCTCAGAGCACCCACCAGCAGGCTATTACCGCCACTCTTTTTAACTGATGAACAGACAAGCTCAGGGAACTATGTGACTGGACCGAGGTCAAACAAAACCAGGATGGGGACCCAGTTCTGTCTCTTGCCTAGTGCTCTTTTCCCTGGAACAGTTTACTAGATTCTGAAATTTTAGGGCATAAAAGATTCTTTTTTAAATTTTTTTTAAAGGTTGTATTTATTTGAGAGAGTGAGTGAGCAGAGAGAGAGAGAGACAGCACATGGGTGGTGGGGAGGGGCAGAGGGAGAGGGACAAGCAGACTCCCTACTGAGCAGGGAGCCCGACATGGGGGCTCGATCCCAGGACCCTGTGATCATGACCTGAGCTGAAGGCAGACTCCGACTGAGCCACCCAGGCGCCCCAGGAGATTCTCGATGTAGGATTTAGTCCAGCTCTTTCTCTTAAAGTCACTCAGGTCCAAAGAAATCAATGACCTGTCCCAAGTCAAACATCTAGTCACTAGGACAATAGTTCAGGTTTCCCAGGGGCCAGAAGAGAATATTCTCTTGGCAAAATACAGATGAAAATAAGCTATAAAATCACCTACAGTTGGGACCTCTCAGAATTCCAAAGCTCACGTATGGTAAGAGGAAAATGAGAACTTCCAGGCTCAGTGAACGCTTTCTGAGAGAGAACCAGATCAGAGGTTGCTCACTGGCAGGCGGGATTTGGTCTGCAAGTTCTGGCTTTAAATATGAATTTGGCCAGTGTGAAGAAGATAGAGATGTTTTGCATTTTAAAAATTCAGATTTCTGGCTTTTCCTGAAAAAACCCAAAGGTCTGGCAGGCTGCATCCACCCTTCCCCTACCCCCCCCCCCCCAATCACCCAGAGCTGAGCACAAGTTGTCCTCTTTGGAGGTGTGTTCTCTGGCTCCCTCTCTGCTGCTCCTTGAGGTCTCCTGAACTCTGGGGCCACAAGTCAGGTACCTCTCTCCCTCGCATCACCTGTCCCTGCTGGCCTTTCGGTTCGTCCACACTGAGGAGGCGTGGACTTTCCACTGGGTTATCTGACTTAACTTTTTATTTTAAGGAATAAAAACAATGCTGTCACGATCCAAACGCAGGGAACACTTGTCTGAGGCTTTCCAGTTCAGTAATTATTTGGAGATGTGCTACTGGAAACTTTTAGAGAAAACAAACCAAAAAAAAAAAAAAAAGAGAGAGAAAATGTATCATAGTGTAAGTGGGCTGGAGTGGTTTAGCATTCCCCACAGTTGTGGAGAGAAATACTTGGCTGATATTAAAATAAAATAAACTGTTGAGTGGGGGCACAGATGTGTCAACCTTCACTTCTCCCCCTACACCCACGCTCCACTGAGAGATGGTGGGTTTGAGATACGGGAACAGGATGTCAAAACTTCTCAGGTGTAGAGCAAGCCATAGAATGGACTAAAAATATCACAAGTGGAAGAGAGCCCTACTCTAATAGAGATCCTTTTCTTAAAAGGAGCCCTGAGCTAATAATGCATGTGATGCCCTCTATCAAAGATGCTGGCAACACTCGAGCCTAATTAAGTGGCCCCATACCTCTGTAAGGAAGCTATTTGGCAACAGAGCCATTTTTGGGTCAGCTGAAGCATGGACAGTCCAGAGCTGTGATGACATACCCCCCAATACTAGGTTTGCAGGCTATTTCCCCCTTGGCCTTCCCATCCTGCATGCCTTATGCGATTCCTGCCAGTGAAGTGTATAGGGAACACGTGTGCTGTCTCATTGGGATGTTTCCATTAGAGCTGGCAAATTCATCCTATCAGATGGTTTTGTCACTGGTATCAACCTGAAGCTATAACGTGGAGCCCTGGAATAAAGGCTCAAATGCAAAATCGCTCAGATGCAAAAATATAGCACACAGGATGTGTGCCTCTGGGATGCAGGTTCATGAACTGGCCTACTGATCTTGACAAGTCACGTAATCTCTCTATAGGCATTTGTTTCTTCGCCTGGAAAACAGAAAGGCAAACTAATAAACGATGACCCTGGCACACAGAAGGCTTGCAATAACCATTCCATACAGCCTCCCTTGTTTTCATGGTATTCTAGAAACTACGGGTCCTTAGAAGTCAAGCAGTTCAGTCCTTTTATTTACAGGTGAGGAAATCAAGGCCCCTGAGAAGCGGTCTCTCAGGCAAACAATGGCAGCACCATGCTACTCTTGAGACCTGGTCTCTGGTACTTCACCCAACATTGTTTTTCTCACATAAGGTAGCTCATGTGAGACAGATTCTGAGAGCAGGTAGGGACAGTGACAGGGCAGTCCCTACAATTACCAAGAGCAAGCACAAGCCAAGGGCTAGCTAGTTACACAGACCTATTTTGTTGAAATCTGACACAGGTCTTACCACTCCCTATTTTGTTGAAGTCTGACATAGGTCTTACCACTCCCTATTCCCTCAGCCCTCCTCAACTGACATATCTTTGGTGCTTGCCGTAGTTTATCTAAACTGGCTGAGCTGCCCTGTCAATAGTTCGGATTACTGGTCAACCAAAGTTGAGGCATTTTTCAGCGTCATAAATCTCACACAGAAGTTGCCCCAAGATCACTTTCTAAACTTGGCCCCTGGCCATAGGGGAATGGTTGACCCTGTTTAATTTCAGCTTGCAAGGTGATGGCCTTCCCCAACTGCATTCATACGGAATAGGGACTCAGAGAGTCACTGACATGGTCAGAAACACTAAGTACTTCTGATTCCCAAAAGAATTGTTCTTTGAGAAGGGTCTCACTAGCATAATACACCTTAGGAGAAAACATGCTTCAAGAGGAACCAGAATCCTAAACCCTGAAACCATACTTTCTATAACATAACTGTTTCCTTCCCTTCCTCCTGGGAGCAACAAAACTCTCTTATGAGATTGCTTTTTAAAAATAAATTATGGAATACTGACTGATAGCAAATGTTCGTTTGTGAACTGTAATTTACCTAAAGCCATTTCTTCTATTAGTGCTGAAGGTCTAGGAAAAAGTGAGTGGAGAAGACAGTGCCCCAGAAATCCGGTGGGGCACCCCGAGAGCTCCCACAATACATCTCAAACATTAAATACCCACTGATACGTCAACTATCACCAAATCTTCTCTTGATCACTAGGCTACCACCTTCTTCATGACCTTAAAAAATTATAGAAATAATTTATCCAAATTTCATGAGAAACAACTACTGGGCTGGGTGAATTAGTTAGCATTATATGAGAAGTGGTTGAAGGCTGAGTTAATTTATTAAGGTTAACTGAAAACTTATAACCCAAACACAGGTTCAAACCTTTATTTGAATATGCTATTTTAAACTGGATTTGTGGCAGGGCACAGACCAAATTAAATCACTCATTTTACTGACTTTGGTCCCAAGCTTCAATTCTCTGGTGGACTATTTTTAATTTAAAAATAAGCTCTTGCCCTATAAAAATAAGCAGCACCAAGGAGAAATGCAAGATAGCTCGGATGGCCCAAGAGGCAGAACAGTTCCTTTTACAAAGAAAAAAGAAAAACAACTCAAAAGTATTAATGACATTATTTCCATTTCTAAGTTTAGAAAACGAACGTTAGGGTCTAGCTCTAGATCATAATGAGGTATTATAGAGAGGTATGTCTCTGAAACTACTCCTGAAGATTTTTAAGTGGTAGATGTAAGTAAACAGAAGCTATAATATGACCACACAATGAAAACTATGCAGCCATTTAAAATACACTGAGAAGAAAAAAAAATACACTGAGGAAGAGCTAGGTTTTGGACATAGAAAAGTGTGTGTGATAATATGACTTTAAAACAGCAATTTGCCCAAGTTATTTCTGGAGAATTTAGGTCTACTGTGTGTGTTTATGACCCTTTTTGACACACACTGAATCCACGATTTTATATTGAGCTGTGAAAAATGTATTTAAGTATGGCTAGAAAAAAAATCTATAAAGATACACGATATACCTAACAATGGTGGGAAGGGGGGCGATGGGTCTTGGTCTTTCCCTTGACTTTCCTTAAGACTTAGTTGTTTGTATTTTTTGCAAGAGCACTGATAACTTTTTAAACTAGATAAAGTGGTGGGCTTGGAAGAACAGTAACAGCTCTCGCGTCTCCTTCCAATTAAATTCTTGCTCAATTCTTGTTTTCACCCCCACTTAGTACAAATACCCATCTCCCCAGTCCTTGGAAGGCAGGAGAGGGAAAGGCGTGGCTTGTAGGGTTTTCTTTTTGCTGGAGGAAAACAGGCTGTAGGCGCCCTTTTTTTAGCTACACTCCTGAGGGCTCCCACGTGTCAGATCGCGCGCAGAGGGCAGGCGCGGGGCGCAGGAGGACTCCCGTACCAATCCTTCCAAGCCGAGAGCTGGTAAAGGATGCGTTCAGCTGGCCCATTTTTTCCCTCCTCAATCCTCCCCCCCCCCCACCCCCCAAGTCAGCTTCCCGGTCCAAGTTTCACTGGTGCAGCCTAGCCCAACCGAGCACACCTAGCACACTTCTGCAGGGTACGCAGGCACCCGGCGGCAAGAGCTGTGATGTGTTCTAAAGCGATCGCGTGCCAATTAGTCCGGGGTCAGCGCTCGGGCAACTGTCGGCTCAGAGTTACTCCCAAAGTGGACAGGTGGGCATAGGGGAGGGTGAACAAGTGTAAACACTTTTTTAAAAATAGGAGAGATGCCACCTGCCTCTCAGCTCCTGTGAGTGGGCTGGAGGACACGAGAGTTCCGGGAGCTCGCCGGGCGGAGGTGCGCGGGTGGCACCTGGGCTTACCTTGCAGGGAAACAGGACCGCCGAGGCCACCTTCTCCATAGCCAAGTTCCTGATGCTGGGCGTCAGGGCGCCCCTGCACGTCGGGCAGCAGCTCAACTTCTGGCGGCATTGGTTACATACCAGGTGCCCGGCCTGGCACTGCAGGATGGGGGGCAAGACATAGTCAAAGCAGACCGGGCACTCGAAGAGCGAGGTCAGCTCGTGGTGCTGCGGGGACACCGGGCCGGCCCCGCCGCCGCCGCCGGGGCCCGAGATTACCGCCGCCGCGGCGGGCACCGCGGACGAGCCGGGGCCCGCAGCCGAGATGGTGGCGGCGGCCGGGGGCGCAGCCGGGGAAGGAGCGTGCTGGGGCTGCGGCGGCGGCTGCTTGCTGCAGGGTTTGTTAGCGCTGGGGCCGGTGGAGGACGGGCGGCTCATCGCGCTCCGAACCAACCATGGAACTGAGGGCGCCTGCCTGCCGCGGGGCCGCCGGGGTCAAGGCGGTGCACGCCCCGCGGGCGGCAGGCTCCGAGGCAACGCCACCGCGCCTAGCCCGGAACCGAGCAGCGGAGACGGCCGGCGCCGGGCAGGCCGGGGGCTGGGCTGCGCCGACGATCTCCGCGGCCCGCGACGTTCCGAACACCCCTCGGCGCCCCCAGACTCCTCCTCCCGGCGGCGTCGCGGGCCCCGAACCCGAGCGGTGCGCAGAACCCCGGCCCACCAGCTTCTGGAGCGGTAGCTGACGCAAGCCCCGGGGGCGCGCGCGGACGTGACGCCTGGACACGTGTGCGGCCGCTCAGGCGCGCGGGGACTGGCAGAGCCACCCTGCGCTGGGGCGCCGACTCCGCCCGAGTCCAGCTGGCAGCGCAGGGAGCCGCCTAGCGCGGGCCTCTCCTGCCCAGGCTGCGGGCCCGGCCCGCGCCAGTGAGCATGCCCGGCTCGCCGCGGCCGCGCGGGGTCTGCCTTCCGGGTTGAGGAGGGGGCCGTCCTTTGGCTAGGCGTCGCCGCTGTCCTCCGGCCACACCCGGGCGAGCCACGCCGGCGTTTCCCCGGGCGCAAACCAGAAGGACAACTTCAGGCGGGCGGGGGCTTGGGTGGTGGGCGGGGCGGGACGCGGCGCCCCTGGACAGGTCGGGAAAAACCGTGAGGTTTCTCTTTCCCCGGGTTGAGTCACCCTCGCGGGAGGGGAGGAGTGTCGCCGCGGTCGGCCGAGCTGAGTCTGGAACGCGGGGTCGGGACGCGAAGCTCTGGGCGGGAGCAGGGCAAAGGGGCTCGGGTTGGGTCGGCAGCGGGCAAGGGACCTAGTACTGGGCTGTTAAGGGTGGATGTGGACCACTCCTTAGTCTCGGTCCCTGGGGGGAGCGGGGGCGAGGGGAGGAAGGAGGAGGCAAACTCTTTATTGATTTACCGGCGTACCTGGCGACGTTGATTTGAGCGCCTCTGACTTGATAGCAGGCCAGGGAGGGAGATCATGGAAAGCGTTGCTTAAAAGGAGAGTTCGAGATCACGGGGAGTGCCAGAAATGTGGGTTGGGTCTTGAGACCTCACCGGAAGGCTGGGTGACCCTCCAATACAAAGCGGTGCGTCCTTGTCTTTGAAATCCCGTGGCACTCCAAGGCAAGGTGTAAGCGCTGGCTCCGCACCCCAGCGGAAGCCCTAGAGATGGTACATGATACTCCAGAGAGAACCACGCGTTAGTTTAATGTATACTGTATGCGCCCAGTCTAATTGCTGTTCGGCCTAAGACGAGCCACTGACTCTGGAATTGGGGAAAGGTGCTACCTAGATGGGAATCAGATGACTCTTTGTTGGATAGACAGTGGTAAGGAGCAGCAGTCAGGAGTGGGTGAGGAACGGTGCCCTGCCTTTGCCATCTGTGTTACTTTGCACAAGGTCTTTAATTTCTCTGCGGTTGGGCTTCCTCATCTGTAAAAGTGGGATAAAAATAGTACCTACCGTGTAAGTGGGACAGTGAGGATTAAATGAGTTTGATACATGCCCAAAACTTGGCCTATCATAAGCACTTCTTCAATGTCAGGTATTTAGAAAAACACTAGTGAATATTTAATGAATAAAATCATGTAAGAAGTAGGCTGTTAGAGCCCAGAAGAAATGAACTTTAATCTTAGAAAGGCATCCAGAAAGACTACATGCATAGAATTGGTGGAATTTGATCTTAAGTCTTAAAAAAAATTAATAGACATGATGTCATTCAATCATTCAGTAAGTGTTTCCTGAACACTTATTATGTGCCAGCCATTGTTCGGGCTCTGAGAGTGGTTTTTGTCCAGTTTTCATTCTAGTAAGGAAGCAATGTCAATAACTACTTGTGAGGGAGGATTTCAGCTGAATAGGTAGGGTGGAGTGGGAGTGAAGACATTGTATCAGGAGCTAAAGGACAGAGGATTCACTTGTGGATTTACTGAGACTCGGGGGGAGTTGAGATGGTGCATGGGAACCTCAGTAGGCCTAGTAAGTCCTTTATCTCTTTACCTCCGTGAGAGGGGGTGACCACCGCAGATTTTTAAGAGTAATACTATAACATGGCTGAATCTGAGTTTTTGGAAGGGTACTCTGGGGATCTACAAACTAAAAACTAGTATTTATTGAGTGCCCACTATGTGCCAGGCATGAATGGTTCTAAGGATTTTGTAATAGCCCTACATGATGGGTTACTGTTGTGTCTCCATTTTATAGTTGAGGAGACCGAGACACAGGGAGATTAATTTGCTCAACGTGAAACAGCTGATTATGTCAGAAAATGCTCCCTCTTTTAACCACTAGTCTGTAGCCCTTTCATTTATACCCAACTCCTACTTAACAGTCTGATTAAGGAGTTGAGATTAGCACACTCAACAGTCGGAAAACAGTTGTAGAGCCTGTAATGAAGCACCGAATTTTGTGGGCACACTTTACATAATTTCTTTCCTTAGCTGATCTTGCAAGGAAAAAAATTCAATTGTATTTATTTCCTTTTTACCATTTTAGAGCTTACAGAACATAAGAGTGACAACAATAGAACAAAAAAAAATCACCCACGGTTTCACTTTTATTGGAGATATGATATTTTCCACTTTTAATTTTAAACCCAAGTGAGTAGAATTTATTCCCGGAATTTATTTTCCTTCCTTCCACCTCTCGCCTCTCAGTGCAGGTACCCCGCACTCCCAGGACTTACACTGACTTTCGCTGGAGAAGCAGGCTTCCCACCCCGGCCATGTTGGCGTGGGCTTCCAGTGTTCCAGCCAGCTAGGCCGTGGTGGTTCAAAAAGCAACTTGGTTTTGAAGACGTTGAAACAAAGAACAAGTGAAACAGTTCTCCGCAGAGACAATTGGTTTATTTTTCTAAAAATGCAACTAACCCATCCATTCTTACCCTGTTGGATGCCTCCCATGGTATGAAGAAATTTCTTCTTGTTTCCTCCTTTACGTCATTGCCCTCTTGATTAGGTCGACCAGGGTAATTAAAGAAAAAAAAATCTCCTCTGGGCAATTGCTGAAGGTAGGTAGAACAAGAGTGGACAGGCCTGCTGGTTGACCCACATCAGTGACCTCTGCAGGTTGCCAGACTGGCCTTTCTGGTCCTACTTCTTTCTTATTCCTTCCTTGGGGCTTTCGCAACAGAGGAAGTTGGCCTTTGCACAGTGGGCGCCCTGAGTGAGAATACTCTGTCACAAGGGAATGTGTGCTACGTGGAGTTGTGTTTATTTGCCCTTGGGAGTTGCTGTTATTGCCAGGTTTGTTTTTTATGCGTGACTTTGGGGCCTGGGGAGGCATTGGGGGGGGTCCCCCAGTCTTTTTGTGATCTCCTGATTCATGACTCACCACGTGAATGCTGGATGACAGGCTGGCCTCCTTCCCCCACACGCTGAGTCCGGATTGCACCCCAGGGATACTTGCACCCCAGGGATACAGATGAAGCAGGGCACCTCTCCTTTAACCCTTCTCCCCCTTTGTATTACCATTTAAAGGCGAGGGGTATACTGAGTAGCCTTTCTTTCTTTAAAATACGAGGATGGGTCTTGTCTAAAAAAACAAAACAAAACAAAACAAAACAAAACCAACTCCCAGGTGAGCCCCTGATCTCCCTGAAACTGCTGAGCACAATGAAAAATGCTTCAGCTAGAAAGGCAAGCTCTTGCTTTTCTTTCTGTAACTTACAGATTGTGTGGTTTTGCAAATTGGACAACTTCTGCACTCAGGGCAAATGGTGTGCATTTTCAAAGCAAAGTGTGGTCGGGCTTTTCTGTTGAGATTTGAAGATGACTCACGAGTGCACTGAAGCCTGCTGCACGGAAATTTTTGATAAGGGGAAAGCTCGTGGGAAATTCTGGAGGTGACCGTGAGGCCTCCTGGCAACTACGGTAGAAACTTTTACTTTTATAAAATACTTTTGTTTCTGGGGTACCTCCTCATGCTCGAACTTGTGAGTAATTGTGGGTATTTCTTGAACAACCATCGTGGACTTAGGACGGCGTATCGAACAGTGTATGTTATGCATTTTCACTGGTTTTGTATCCTGCGCCGCTGTTCTAAGCACTTTACATAGCTTAGTTCTTTTAAATTTCATCATGACCTATAAGGTATATGTTTACAGATGATAAGACAGGTACAGAGAGGCCAAGATATTTGGCCTAAGTAGCCTTTAAGATGGCTCCAATGAGCCCTCCTCTTGGTGTCTGCACCCTATGTAATCCCCTCCCTTTGAGTGCGAGCTGGACCTCAAAACTGGCTTTAAATGACTAGACTATGACCCAAGTGATAGAATGTCACTTCTGAGATGAGGTTACAAAAAGACCTGAGACTTCCATCTAGCTCTCTATCTATCTGTCTCTAAGTCTGCTCTGTGGGCAAGCCAGCCGCCATGCTGCAAAGAGCCCTATGAAGAGCCTCACATCACAAGGAACTGATGTCTCTGACCAACAGCCAGGGAAAATTCCAGGACTGGCTGACAACTGGATTGCACTTGTAAGATGCTGAGCCCGAGGACCTAGCTAAGCTGATGTACAGAGATGGCGAGACAATAAATGTGTGTTGTTTTAAGCTACCAAGTTTGGGGGTAATTTGTAAGATAGCATTATATGATTGATATACTTATCCAAAGTCCAAAAGCTTGTCTGTAAAAAAGAAATGCAAGGTACAGACCCCCCCAACTTTATCTTAAATTATTGTTTTTATAATGCTACTTAAGTATGTAGAACCAAATCTAGGAATAAAAGTTTTATGATTATTGTTTATACAACTATAAAAACAAAAAATTAGAATACCCCCAAATCAAGAATTCATGTTTTTGTTTCTTATTGTGATTTAACTTCATATTTATTTCATATGACGGAAGACGTGCTGAAATGAAATCATCATTTAGTTTGCCCATCAACAGGAAAACAGACGAGGTGAAGTCATCCTACAAAATCCTCTGCAGCTGGGACAAGGTCTCGAAGACAAATTGCTCTACAGAAAAAAGAAGCTGCAACCAAGAAACCCCAAAAGAATCCCATTTCTGTATAAAGAACCAAGCCAAACAAAACTACTATTTCTTTGCATGCCCCAAAGGGCAAAGAGAGCCCTAGAAGAAGACCTTGAACTAATGACAGTGATGGTTTCTAGGGAGGGGAGTGTGAAGGGATATGGGGAAGCTTTTGCTTTGTATTTTCTGTATTTCTGTTGTTTCACCTTCTCTTTTGTCTTGATTTTTCTTTATTCATTTCCTTTTTTTAAGATTTTATTTATTTATTTATTTGACAGAGAGAGATCACAGATAGGCAGAGAGGCAGGCAGAGAGAGAGGGGGAAGCAGGCTCCCTGCTGAGCAGCACTCTGAGATCACTGAGCCACCCAGGCGCCCTCGTTTTTTGCAATGAGAATTTATTCATGTGTAATTAAAAAAAAAAAGTGTTGTTCTTGTCTGTCTGTCCTTGCTCCCTGGCACAAGCCAAATTCAGTCCCCGGGGCAAAGGTGAGAGTGGAGTTGTGAGCCAAGTCCTTGTGGCCATTGGTCAGCAGACTTAGATGCAAAGATTTATTTAGTTTGGAGACCAAGGCTAAAATCAGACCCAGGCTCGACTTCTGGGGGAGTGAGCAGCTCAGAAGGTGAACCATGTTAGTGGTAACTCCCTCTTACACCATGCTAACTATATCTGAGACGCCCTTTCAGGCACCTAACATTTAATTCTGGTAAGAACCCTGTGATGCGTGGACTCTTATCCCATTTTATAGGCGAAGAAAGTAACGGGATGGAGGTTTAATATCCTGCCCCAGGTCACACAGCTGGTTCATGGCAGAACCGGTATTTGGATCCAGGTGATTGTAACTCCAGTATCTGTGCTGTTAATCACTTGGCTATGGTGCCGGCAATCTTTCTGAAACTCTCGAACAGTGCGATAAATGCCATAACCGAAGTGGGAAAAGAAAGGAGGATGAAACTAGTGCCTCTTGGAGAAGTATGAGGAAATTAGTAAGAAAAAGGGACATTATTTCAGTTGAGTGGTTTTTTTCTTTATATATCTTTATGTAATATAACAAAATGTACAGGATTGGGTGGTTTTGTTCATTTGGGTCTTGAAGCAGGTCTTGAAGTAGGGGCATGACAAGCAAAGAAGGGGAACAGAATGCAGTCCAGGGAGAGGGAGCCGTGCATGTGAAGGTATGGAGCTCTTCGAACTTTGATTTATCCCGGAGAGGCTTCTGTCCTTTCCCTTCACACACCGCCCCAAATCAGAGCCCTGCTCTCTGCCTCTTCCTGAGCTAGCCATCGAACTCGGGTTGCGTGTCAGCACTCTCCCTGGACTATTTATTCTTGGATCTCTCCCTTGGTGAGACAAACCAGGTTTAGTCCTTAGTGAGAAGTGAAGAAACGCAGAGGGGAGAGAGAGCCCAAATACCCTCCTTGTTACTCCCCGCCTCCCCAGCCTCATTTAGGATTCCCCAGAGAATCATGTAGGGCCCGACACAGAATGTGGATCATTGAGAACCAGCAAAATTGACATAACCTTGAGGCCTCAAATAATACATTCCTCTCCTTCAACATCAATTTCATCAGATTAAAAATCCAATAACAGGCTGTCATTGAGTCTGAGAAAAGAGATGGTAATAAAAGGGAGAATCTAACTCCATAATGGAAAGCAGGTGATTTTTTAAAATTGGCTTTTCCAGCTGTCTGTGCTTTGGAAATTCAGAAAAGGTAGAAAAGCCTGTGCATCTCTCTTCTCCCCAGTCCTCCTCGCTTCCCTGCAGACGTGCTCCTTGCTCTTCTATCTGGTGGAACCGGTGAGTGGCCCCATTATTGCCCCTATTCACCCAGTTGGGATGTGGCGAGCCTTCCTCACTTCCCCCTTGTTCTTCGTCCTCCGTCTTCCCCAGCGTGCCTCTCCATGCCGTCCATCCCTGCTTCCCTGCCATTCCTGAGGCTCTGCGTGAGTCCGCTGGGGACTCTGCCTCTTGCCACGGCCTCCCACCACCTCTCAAGGGTGAACACAAATAACCCTGGTAAACAAACGGCTGGGTGGCTGGGTACCGTGTAAGGAGAGAGAACGTGCAAATCGTTGACTTTATTGTTGCACTCACCAGGTGTAAAATTAAGTGCCCACTGCATGCCCTGCCTTGGGTCAGGTCACCCTGGGCTCCTTGAATGCGGGAGATGGAACACACTTCAGACTAATTTAGGGGGTCGCACATGGGAAAAAAAGGGTAGGCGGTGCCAGCTGGCCTTGACACTGGAATCCGGAACTGGGGAGCCTCCAGGACGAAGCAGCTTGGGCTCTTTAATTCTTCCTCATAAAGAGGATATTTATTTTTCTTCCTCTTTCTGCAGACTGGGAGAAACTGTGCTCACTGTTTTCCAGAGCACAGGGTCAGAGGTGGCCAGCCTGTATGATTTGAGTTTATGTTTCTTTCTCTTCCAGCTTCTTCCCCTAAAGAATGAGCACTGCCAGATCTTGGCTTTATGTCCAGGTCGTGGACAAAAATCCAGCTTCGACCAGCTGGAAATGTCCAGTCCAATCACTAAGGCCAGGCTAGCAGCCTCTCTCAATGTGAACATGGCTGCTGGCTGCCCAATCTTGTACGGGGGAAGGGGGGTAGGAAGAATTCTAAGAAGTGGAGTTTAGGGCTGGTTAGATGTTCTAAAAGCTGCCTCCGATGTGTCGAAAGGAAAGCCGTGACCTGTAGCTTCTTAGCATGTAAGCCCCACCGGGGAATTTGGTGAGTTGGGGTTACTTCAAACTAATGTAAAATCTTTGCTTTTGTGGAAAGAAGTTGGAGTTTGTGATGGAAGTTTTGATCCTGACTTTAAGGAAGCATAAAGCTTTCAGGTTTGGAGAGCAACGCTATTTCAAATGAGTAGAATAGAAGGATCATTGGTGCCTAGCAGGAACGTGTGAGAGTGTGAGAGTGGTAAAGACTCCCTCCCGGGGTAGATTCAAATTTGAATGGTGAGGGTTGAGATTAGATGAATGGGCTGGGCAGGATAGTCATTGGAGGGATTTGAACACAAATAGGTTTATACTTGTCCTATTAAGGACAGTGCATTGGGATGGCTCAATGGAAACTGAGTGTAGTCCGGAATCGGACACATCTCCCGAGTCTGTCCCTTCTTACGGTTTTATATGATTTAGACAGATTCCTCTGTATCCTCATCTAGAAACTAGGTAGGAAGACTAGTACTGGCTTCCAGTGAGCAGCTGTTGTTTTTGTCAGCCTGGGATCCACTCCCACTCCTGAGAAATGCTCCTCAGTGTCCCTTTGGGTAAACACTCTAGTTTGGGTAGGATTGACCTCCCCTCCCAGTTTGGAGACAGACACATGGCCGCCAGGACTAACCATACAGTACCCTCCTCAGGGCATTTTTACTTCCATCTGTCGTAAAGTGTTGTAATTCATATACAGATCAATGGTATCTGGTAGGAATGGTGCCTCCTTACTTGTGGTGTTCTGTGTACCGTGTAATTTGCTTAACGATACAGAGTTGCTCTGATCCGGGCCAACTAAAGCAGTCTACCGCCTGGCCACAGATCAGGGAAAGGGGAGTGACCCAGGTCCAGCCAATGGGAGGTAAGCGTACCACATAAAAGAGTTGGTCTGAGAGTAATGCCAACACAGCAGACAAAAGAGCTCAGAGATAGAGGCATAGATACATCATGTGAACTCCTTGATCCTGAAGCTATAGAATTACAGTTATAGAGGAATTTATCAGCTATATTACCTAATACTTGTTGAGAGAAACCGTCCTCCATGGGTCCCTATTACTACTATACTTTATTATGGAGATATTAACACATACACACTAGTAGAGGAAAAGTATAATAAACTCTGAGGTACCCATCACCCATCATGTCCACATTCTGTTATGTTTGTTTAACATGCTCCTACTTTTTTTTTTTTTTTTAACTTTTCTGGAATACTTTTTCTCTATCTATCTATCTATCTATCTATCTATCTATATCTACACCCAACATGGGGTTCAAACTTATGACCCTGCTATCAAAAGTTGGATGCTTTACCGACTAAGCCAACCAGGTGCCCCTACTTTTCTGGACCATTTTAAAGCAAATTCTAGATATGATACAATTTTACACACTAAATTCTTTAGTATGCATCTTTACAAGATAACTTTTTTCTTTAACATAACCACAATATCACATCCAACAGAATACTCATAATTTCAGGGGCGCCTGGGTGGCTCAGTTGGTTGAGCAACTGCCTTCAGCTCAGGTCATGATCCTTGAGTTCTGGGATCGAGTCCCACATCGGGCTCCTAGCTCCATGGGGAGTCTGCTTCTTCCTCTAACCTTCTCTCCTCTCATGCTCTATCTCACTTTCTCTGTCTCTCTAATAAATAAGTAAAATCTTTAAAAAAAGAATACTCATAATTTCATAATATATAAAAGTCAATGTGTTTTTTTAAGATTTTATTTATTTATTTGACAGAGAGAGATCACAAGCAGGCAGAGAGACAGGCAGAGAGAGAGGGGGAAGCAGGCTCCCTGCTGAGCAGAGAGCCCGATGCGGGGCTCGATCCGAGGACCCTGAGATCATGACCTGAGCCGAAGGCAGAGGCTTTAACCCACTGAGCCACCCAGGCGCCCCTGAAAGTCAATGTTTTGGGACACCTGGGTGGGTCAGTGAGTTAGGCATTTGCCATCAGCTCATGTCATGATTCCAAGGTCCTGGGATTGAGTCCCACATCAGGCTACCTGCTCAGTGAGCTCCAGGCTCAGTGAGGAGCCTGCTTCTCCCTTTGCCTGCTGCTCCCCCTGCTTGTGTACTCTCTCTCTCTCTCTCAATCTGGCAAATAAATAAATAAAATCTTAAAAAAAAAATCTCTTGTATTCAGTTTCCCCAAATGACTACAAAAGTATCTTTATGCAGTTTTATTTTTCAACTCAAAAATCAAACAGACTCCAAAGATTGCATTTGGTTAGTACGTCACTCAGGAATCCTTTTAATCTATACAAGTTTGTCCTGCCTTTTATTTTCCCTTAGCATTTCTTTGTTGAAGAAACTGAGTCCTCCATGTAGGATGTCACAAATTGTAGATTAGGCGACTCGTATTCTTTGATGGTGAGAGGCATTGCTCTACTTCTCATATTTCCACAAAACTCGAAGTTGGGTCTAGAGCTAAACTGCCCATACGGCAACTCCTAGCTACATGTGGTGATTGGACATTTTAAATGTGGTTTGAATTGATATGTGCTATAAGTGTAAAATACCAGATTTCAAAGACTTACTATTAAAAAAATAGAATATTAATGTTTTTATATTGGTAACATACTAAAATGATAATATTGATATATTAGGTAAATGGGATATATTTTAAAATTAATTTAACCTCTTAGGGGGCCTGGGTGACTCAGTTGGTTAGGTATCTAACTCTTAATTTCGGCTCAGGTACTGATTCCAGGGTCGTGGGATCGAGCCCTGTGTCAGGCTCTGTGCTGAGTGTGGAGCCTGCTTAAGATTTTCTCTCTCTCTCTCTCTCTCTCTCTCTCTCTCTCTCTCACTCTGCCGGTGTCTATCCCCAACCCCTGCTCTCATGCTCTCTCTCTCTCAAAATAATAGTAGTAGTAATAATAACTTTACTTCTTTATTGTTGCCTTTTCAAATGTAGCTATTAGAAAATTTAAAATCACATATGTAGCTTGTATTTCCACTGGACGGTGCTGGCTTAGAGCTTAATTAGATTTAGATTCAGTTTTTTTCTTTTTTGACAAGATAATGTGGTATACCCAGATAATATGATGTACCTCTTCTTGTATCACATCTGACGACACATGTTATCCAGCTGCCCTAACTTTTAATGATGTTGAGATTGTTCAGTGGGGAGCAAGAGAAAAGCAAGTTCTGTTGGCTGTGGGGACTGGTTGGCCCACACAGCTAAAACTTTGTGTTTTCCTGTGGAACATCAGCAATTTCACAGAACATCGATATTATGTGAGACCCTCAAGACACTCTGTGACCATAAGGGGTAAGAGAAAAACACAACAACTCCATAATCATGTTTGAGTAAAAAGAAGAACTTTGTTGGGGTGCTTGGGTGGCTCAGTCAGTTAGGCATAAGACTGTTGGTTTCAGCTCAGGTCATGATCTCAGGGTCCTGGGAATGAGGCCTGTGTGGGGCTCCAGGCTCATTGGGAAGTCTGCTTGAGATTCTGTCTCCCTCTTCCCCTCCCCCTGCTCATGGTCTTTCCTCTCTGTCTCTCTCTAAAATAAACAAATCTTAAAAGAAAAAAAATTGTAAAACTCCCATCACAAGACTCCCTCTTTATGGGCTAATAGGAGTGGCTGTTGCTTCTTTTTTTTTTTTTCTTAGGTTACGTTAGTGACCATACAGTACGTCATTAGTTTTTGATGTAGTGTTCCAAGATTGATCGTTAGCTGTCGCTTCTTTACCAGTTACAGCTTTAGGTTCATTTTGTTCTTTCTGCCTTTTAGAGGAGAATTATTAAAATACCCAATAATAGAATCGCCCTGCTTTCTGACTGCATCCAATTAAGGGCAAAGTTCTGTTTCCTTGAACCATCTCCCAAATCGTTACCAAGCCCCAGTTCTTTTGTTGTTTTTTTAAATGATTTATTTATTTTAGAGAGAGCATGCGCGTGTGCAAGCATGCAAGTACAGGGGTGAGGGGAAGGGCAGAAGGGAGAGAATCTCAAGAGGACTGGTGCTGAGTGTGGAGCCTCATGTGGGGCTTGATCTCACAACCCTGAGATCACAACCTAAGCCTAAATCAAGAGTTGGATGCTTAACCAACTGAACCACCCAGGTGCCCCCCCAAGCCCAAATCTCCTAAATCCTTTCTAATACCCTCTATTGAGACCTCCATGGCTCTCTTTGGTGTGCATTCTCCCGCACTTCAATGAGACAATGGGCACAACTTTGTTTGACTGCAGATGTGTTTCTGGCAGACTTTGGCTAGAGGGTATTGACTGTGGCTGTAGGCAGTGTCAACCTCATCCTTCCCCTATCAGGTTTGTTGGGTAGACCTTTAAGCAGGGGACAACTTAATGCAATTAGATGTTTTGGGCATTCCACAATGCAACCTTTGTGAAACTGGACTTCTTGATCCAAACAATTTTTGAAGTCTTTTTATAAACAGATCTGTGCCTATTTGGTCATTGTATTAATTTGCTTGGGGCTACTGTAAATAAAGCACCACACACTGGGTGGCTTAAACAACAGTGTCACAGTTGTCTCACAATTCTGGAGTCTTAAAGTCCAAGATCAAGGTACGGGCAGGGCTGCTTCCTTTTGAGGGCTGTGAGACAGAGTCCGTTCCATGCCTTTCTTGTCACTTCTGTTGGTTTGCTGATAATGTTTGTATTCCTTGGTTCATAAACACATCACCCTGATCTCTGCCTTCATTTCGCATGGGTTCTTTCTGTGCCTGTATCTGTCTCCAAATTTCCCCTTTTTGTAAGGACAGCAGTCATATTGGATTAGAGCCCACCCTAACGACTTCATTTTAATTTGATGTCCTCTCTAAAGATCCTGTCAGCAAATGAGGTCACACAGTGAGGTGCTGGGAGCTGGGACTTCAACATGTGAATTTTTCAAGGATACAATTCAACTCCTACTTGTCATTTGCAACTGTTAGACTCTTTCTGGTGTCAGCCAGACTCTTTCTGATCATAGGGGTAAGTGACAGTGGATACTTCTTGGCGATCTCACTATAACGAGTTTATATATAAACTCAGTGTTCAGCCATATTCTACGCACATATGAGCACTTATTTAATAAGCATGCATTAGTAAGTAGGCCCAGGGAACAGTCCACACAATCAGTCCTGTAATCCTAGGGAGTCCCTAGTTCTCTTCGATTTAGGGGCTCTAACCTAACATCTTGTTTGAAGGATTCATCTGAGGTAGAGGCCCCAGCTATGGGTAGGATTCAGTTGTCCCTATGGTGGATCAGCCAACTAGAGTCTGAAAGCAGGGCTGGACAGAGGGCCATTTCTGTTCACCTTGATGGTGAATGGTTCACCTTGATGGTGACAAGGTGAGGAATGTCTCTAAAACGTTTTGTCTTGAACCTCAGCAATTTTACCAGTGACAGTCCATTTATAGTATCCATTATGCTAATAAGTGAATCCCTAATTTCACCAATGGAAACCTATTAATAACATTTATTATAATTAGCGAAGCCGCTTGTGTTGATTGAAGGTAGCTGAAGCCTTGTGATACTCCTCTTTGGTGCGTGGCATTTTGATTAAGTGCTAACTGTGAATTCTTGATGAGGGCAACTGACTGTCCCTGGAGTGTACAACGAGACTAACAAACACACGCATTTCTATCACACTGTCTGAGCTAAAGTATTTAAAAGTAAATTACAGACATCATAACCGGGCCACACTCTTTTCAGACTTGTGCTTGGGAGGGTGCGTAATAAATGGATGCACACTGGAGTGTAAAGAATATGGAACTGGGTCAAGTGTGCCCTTGATCAGCTATCTTGGTGACCTTGAGCAAATCCTCTAGGTGTCCTGGGTTTCAGTTTCTTCATCTATAAAATGAAAGGCCTGGATTAAATGATCCTTTAAGTTCCCTCTAGCACTTAAATTCTACAATTCAATTCCAAGAGCTAATAATTCAACAAGTATGAAATCATATAATACGGAGTGAATACATGACTGCTCAGAGGAAATGATATGAAGGTGGGATTGGATTAGTTCAGGAAGAGTTTGGGGAGTAAGGCAAAGCCAATTACCAGTGAGTTATTTCATTTGACAACGTGTGTGTGTGTGTGTGTGTGTGCGTTTTATTTTATTTTAATTTAAAGATTTTTTAAAAAATTTACTCATTTGAGAGAGACAGAGGGAATGAGAGCATGAGCAGGAGGAGGGGCAGAGGGAGAGGGAGAAGCAGACTTCCCAGTGAGCAGAGAATCCCATATGGGGGCTGGATCCCAGGCCCCTGGGATCATGACCTGAGTTGAAGGCAGACGCTTAACCGACTGAGCCACTCAGGTGCCCCAATGTGTGTGTATTTTAACCTGTAAACCCATTGACCTACTTAGATCAGAATGATTCTTGGCACTCCAAGACTCTGACTTAGGATATTAGATATTATATGAGGTGACCTTGTTAGCTTTTAGAATTTGTAGTCGGAGGGGAGGCAGAGTGTTAGTTTTGCTTGCTTGATGTTGATGAGCCCTTCAATGGCCGATTGTGTGCCAACAACAAACTCAAAAGAGTCCTGTGTCTCACCAGTTAAGTCCTGTGTGTCCTCTAGGGAGACTTGGAGTAAAATGACTATTTCCATGACAAAAGTGTGAACAAAGATGCACCTTCATTTCTGGTCAGGAACCAAAGGGAAGAACATCCCGATTTCATATACCTTGATGAAAGTAGCATTCAAATTTTAGACACTGCCACAGGCACCCGATTTAAATAAACCCGACAGGCAAATTAGCTGGACTACTTCCCGGACTTCCTGCCCAGGGATGGGAGAGGAGAATGTAACAGCCGTCCTTGGTCTGGGATGAAAACACACACTAGACAGAAGAGTGATGGGACAAACTGCAATGTCCGCAGGAGCCAGGCAAGTCAAGTCAGCAAATGAAGCCAGTTGACAGGAGCTTATAAGATGAGGCAGCCCTGGTGCATTAACGAGGGAAAGCCGCGAACCAGCCCTTGGGGACTGTGCCAGTGGCAACTGTGCATCCAAGGTGGCCAGCTCTGGCGGCGTGTCCAGAGTGGCTAGAAAGTGCAGTCTTTGGTCTTCCCCTAAAGTTAGAAATCCAGATTTTTATGTGCCAATTATTGATTATGGAATGTTTGTAATGAATATAACCTTTTACAGCTTCATAGTCCAAACAAAACATCTCTTTGTGCAAGGTGGACATCTAGGCCATTGATTTTTTCATGGAAAAAAAAAAAACAACACCCAAAACAAGGGCTATACCCTTGGGAACATACCTGGGAACAAAGTTCAGCAAAACCACCTACTGGCTATGTAACCTTGGGTCAGTCTTTAAGATGGCTGCAGCTTATTTCTCTTACGTGTGCAAATGAGGGTATCTTTACATGTTTGGTGGGGTTACCGTGAATGTTGAATGAGAGAACGTATTTGACAAGGCATGCATACCTTGTCACCTGGCATTTAGTTCAATAAATGCAATAGGTTTGTTCTTTTCTGATATACCCTTTGGACCAACGGTTATAAATTGGATGCCCACAGGTCAAATCCAGACACAAATCCTTTTTTTAAAAAATTGAGATGTAATTGATATATAACGTTACATTAGTTTCAGGTGTATAACATAGTGACTCGATCTGTGTATGTATTGTGAAAAGATGAACACAGTAAGTCTAGTTCACATCCATCCCCATATGTAGTTAGTTTTTTTTCTTCTGATGATTGCTTTTAAGACAAATCTTTTTTTTTTTTTTTTTTAGACAAATCTTTTAAAAAACTTTTGGATTGGGGGTTTTATTTTCCCCGTTTTTTTTTTTTTCAAAGAAATTTATTCACTTATTTGAGAGAGAGAGAGAGAGCAGAGTGAGAGAGAGAATGAGCATGAGTGGATGTAAGAGGCAGAGGAGAAGGAGAAAGAGAAGCAGATGCCCTGACAAGCAGGGAGCGTGATCACGGGACCCTGAGATCATGACCCAAGCCAAAGGCAGATGCTTAACCCCTGAGATGCCGAGGTGCTCCTCCCCTGGGTTCTGGCGTACCCTTTACCCGTCCGTTTACTGTTCAGACTGAGCATGAACAGGCCAGCTTGTTCAGAGGAACTTCAGGCTTCTCTTCTTTGCTTACCACGATCTGGCTATGTTTTAGGCTGTCAATTCATTGTAACTATAGCTGCTCATGTGACGTGCAAAGGAAATGTAGTAATAATAGACTACTTAGGACACTGCAAGCCATCTGCGATGATAGGTACTGTAGCAGGCATTGCCACTGGACCTTCTAAGCCTGATGTCAGCATATTGAAGGCTTGGCCCTCTGTCTCCCTGCTCCATGGAGATATGCTAACACTTTTGACCTTCTAAATCGTCTGTTACCCATCAAAGTCTCTGAGGGTCTCTGTCGAAAGAGCAGAGTTCCGTGGTAACTTTCATCTCTGCATTACCAAATAACTACATGGAGGGCATGTACTCTTCACTGGTAAATGTGGGGCTAGACAGTTTATAGTCAGTTTCACAAAGGGGGTTTCAGTATCCCTGGCTCATTTGAACTTCAAAGCAACTTTCTCTCTCTCCCCCTTTGTGATGTCAAAAGTGATAGGCAGTGGGGAAATAAGACTTGCCTATGGTTGTGAAGTTCACAAATCCCTTCTCGAGGGAGGGCGGCTTCCAATTGTTTGGAGTGGAAGGTGAGCCTCTTCCCTTGATAGGAGACACGAAATCTTCAGTTGGCCATTGTTCCCATCAGTCTGCTACTTTCAGTTTTGCCTGATTTCTTAGTCATCCAAATTTGTGACCCTAGCATTTAGGATATTCACCTGACCCTGAACGCTGTGTGGTGTATTTGTAATCCCTGCTGTATCAATCACTCTGTTCAGTGATACAAAGCTTCATGAGGCTGACTGTGGAGAATCAAGAGAGACAGAATCACCTGTGTAGAGGCTAGCCAGTGCAATCAGGATCACAGTAAATTCAACAGGAGGGTCATGTCTCAGACTTGTCTGGCTCCTGCTTTCTGTGATATTTAAATAACCTAGGAGATTTATATGGTTTCAGTTGGCCATGCACCAAAGCATAACTGCTCATTTTCCCTTGCATATTCTGTGCTCAAAGCATGATATAAAAATCCAGCAAGCAATGTTTCCTTATCAAATAATAATTAAAAGGTTATGTCACAAGGGTTCTGGAAATATCATCACTTCCCCAGGAAATACCTGTGGAGAGAATTCCCACTGTGGCTTGACAGTAGGTGGCATAGAAATGAGTGCAGCAGCCGTGAAAATATGCACAAGTCCCAGATTCTGGGCCTCAGTGAAATATAATGGGCAGCTGGTGGATCTTAACATTTTCTAGCCTGGAAAATTATGATTTGGGGAGTTGTAAGCAGTTTATGCTTCCTAGGGTAGAGTTTGCCAATTTGTCTTCCGGGCTCTATCAATCAGAGTCATTTGGTGCAAGCAACAGAAACAGACCTTGGCTGATTTTATCATAAGGGGTTTTATTGGAAGGATATGGAGTACCTCAGAGGGCAGGAATAAAAATGGATGAACTGTGGTTTTTGATAGAACTACGGATCAGATGGCGAGAGCTACCAGATAGTCTCTTTGGGTCTGCTTTTAGGATGAATGATTTTTCATTTTCAACCTCAGTCATTTAACTCAAGGTTCAAATTCTAGGGAAGAGTGATTTGCTAATATGTTGCTTACTCATGCCTGGGACAAGTGCCTCTTGGTTGGGAGTCCCACCATTACTACCTGCCGTGGGGCTGGATAGTCAAAATCAAATTCTCATGCTGATTCCAGAGATGGGGGCATAATGCCAAGAACACATTTGCCCCAAGCCAGACCTTCCCTTTGTTCCAGGAGCAACTGCCTTCCCAGACATATTGGTTAAGCACCTTTGAGACAAATATCTATTGGTTGGGGGACAGGACTCAACCAGACATGTGTCAGTTTCCCAGGGAAGGTCATCCCAGTGTCTAAGATCAGGTCAGATGTCCCCTCTTCGTCCAGAGTCACTGCTGGAAACAGCTTACTACCCAGAGAGGTAAGCAGGATGCTTAAACTATATGTAAGGTAACCAGTAATAAACTGAGAGGATGTTCAGTACTGGCAGAAACCATTTCAACCTCCTGGAGAGGAGGAAACATGGATTCTGATTGTTGAGACTGAGAAGGAGGTAGGCATGTTGAGTCTAGCCTCCCCTTTCTCTCTGGAAGGAAGCCATTGGCTGGCAGGAAGCCAAATGAACAACAATGCATTCCAGTACAGAGGTTCTTAAAGTATGGTCTCCAGAACCCTGGGGGTTCCCAAGATCATCTCAGGGGTCAGCAAGGTCAAAAGTATTTTCATAACAATGCTAAGATGTTATTTGACTTTTCCACTATGCTGACATTTGCACTGACGGGGTGAAAATGCTTGTGTCTTCCCATGAATCGGGGCAGAGTCACTATTCTCTCCTGGCCCACACTCAGGAATAAAGCCCAAGTCTAGAGTTTAAGAATATCTTTAATGAACATAGTTAATTTTGTCACACCAGCTGTTGCATGCCCTGATGCGACATTCTGGAACATAGGCCTTGTCCATGGTAAAGGACTTGGGCTGTTGTTTGCGTTGTGAACTAAAGTAGATTTTCCCTCTAGAACACCATTTTACCCACCAGTCACTGCTGATAAACAGCTATGGTTATTCAGACCGGGGCATTTGGCAAACATTTGCCTGAAGGAAGTGTCTGTCTTTTCAAGGTAACTGATAGTATTTGTTGCTAATAATACAATTTGTGCTCCTAAGCAAAAAATTAGAAGTTTAGAAAACTTGTATGCACCACCATAGGCTTGACAGCATTCTAATACTTAAAGACTTTTCTGATGACGTTGGTGGTGGTGATAATGAATGTGGTTTGGGAGTACTGTATAATGAAGTGAGGCAATATTTGGAAGATCTGCTTAACCCAGTTAACCAAAACTTCCTAAATATTCAATACATGATGTTATCAACATCCATTCAAACTGCAAGATTGGTCAGAGAACTTTAATATAACAGAGTCTGAAAAGCTCACTGATGTAGTTTTATATTATATTGTAATTTTACCTTGCAGTTAAAGGAACTACTACTTGTTGAATTTTGGTATAGTATCAAAGCAGAATATCCACAATTATCTGAAAATATTAAAATATTCCTCCCTTTCCTAACTATATATCTCTGTGAGGCCGAGTTCTCTTGATATACTTCAACCAAAAAAACCTATTGTGGGGTGCCCGGGTGGCTCAGTCAGTTGAGTGACCGACCCTTTGTTTTGATCTTGGGGTCATGAGATTGAGTTCTGCGTTGGGCTCTGCACTCAGCACAGTCTGCTGCAGATTCTCTCTCTCTCTCCCTCTGCCCTCCCCCTGCTCTCTTTTGCTCCCAAATAAATCTCAAAAAAAACATATTGCAAAACAGGCTAAATGCAGAAGCAGCTATGAGAATATATCTTCTATTAAGCAGGACGTTAAGGTTGTAAAAACATATAACAATCATACTCTTATTTTTTTAAATTTATAAGTATAAACTATATAATTATATAATATATATAAATTATATAAATTATAATTACTTATAATTTTTTAATTTATAAGTATATTTTTTATTTATAAGTGTAAATTATCAGAAAATATAAGTATTTATTTTTTTAAAGATTTTATTTATTTGTTGGGGGGGGTGCACAAGCAGGGAGACCTGCAGGCAGAGGGATAAGCAGGCTCCCCACTGAGCGGGGAGCCCTATTCGGGACTCGATCCCAGGACCCTGGGATCATGACCTGAGCCGAAGGCAGACATTGAATGGATGGAACCACCCAGGCGTCCCAAGATATAATTATTTCTGACAAAAACAAGTTATCTATGTTAATATTTGATGGAACAATTTTTGTTTTTAAATGAATTAATATATGCATATTTAAAAATTTATTAGTTTTAGCTCCTACTGTGGGAAATAGCTATGGGTATAACCCAGGTAACTGAAGGCTTTTTGGAATCCTCAATAATTTTTAAGAATGTAATGGGGTCATGAGACCAAAAAGTTTGAGAGCTGCTGTTCTAGTGGAATTCCTTTCACGTGGAAGGAAATATCACAAGTAGGGAAAAAACATTTTCCTCTTTACAAGAAGAAACTATTTCAGGAGTCGTTTTGGAAGACACTATTGGCTGGCTTCCTTCAACCACTGGGAATTAGTCACATTTCAGTGTAGAGGCTGAAAAACCAAATACTTTTCAAATATCCACTGTACCCAGAAATGGCCATGTGACCTAGTTTCGGAACATGAAATTGTAGAAGTTGCTGTTGGTGGCCTGTCCTGCTTTCCCTACCGGGACAATGTACCTGTTCCCCAGCTGCTGTGAATGGTCTTCAACCCAAGGTAGCCTCCTTGCTGTGAAATGAAGTTACTGGAAGGGTACGCCACATACCCTAGGCTGAGGTGAAATTTCAGCGGAACCCATGCTTTTGCCTAGCTCCTTCCCTCTGCTTATACCACTTTCTTTACTCCATTATAAGTTTTACTGAAAAAACTCCCTCAATTAGTCACTCACATAAGAACTTCAATTTCAGGCTCTGGAGAACCCAGTCAAAGACAGACCTAGGTGGAAGTCAGTGGGAGTGCCTTTCTGAGGGAGCATTTGCTTTCTTGATGAACACAAGGGAAAGGGGAACATATCCAGTGGCCTGGCCTCTCCCATTTCTTCTTTACCAGAGCATCGCTGTGATGTCTGGATCTAGGGTTCCTACCTTGTGGCTAAGAGGCAATAGATCTAAAGGAAAGGCCAAGAGAGTCCTACAGTCAGTGCCAGAAACTCCTATTTCCAGACTTTTACATGTGAGAAAAATTAATTCTGTTTGCTTAACTCAATGTTTCTCTTAATTACAATTGAACACATTACTATCTGATATAGTTGCTGTGAGAATATAAAGAGAAAAATAAAGGACATGGCATATAGCAAGCACTCAGAAACTTATAATGTCCCTTCATCTCTATCCAAATTAATTTTCTTTTTTTAAGATTTATTTATTTATTTATTTATTTATTTATTTATTTATTTATTTATTTGAAATAGAGACAGTGAGAGAGAGCATGAGAAGGGAGAAGGTCAGAGGGAGAAGCAGATTCCCCGTGGAGCTGGGAGCCTGATGTGGGACTCGATCCCAGGACTCTGGGATCATGACCTGAGCCGAAGGCAGTTGCTTAACCAACTGAGCCACCCAGGTGCCCCCAAATTAATTTTCTTGGTTGGAGTTTATGAAAGGCCAGATGAAATGATACAATACCTTTGTATATTATATGTCAACGTTAGCCCTTTCTGAGCTACTTATATTTTTGAACCAATGCCTTGATTAAGAGAAGAATAACTAGGGGTGCCTGGGTGGCTCTCAGTTAAGCTTCTGGCTCTTGATTTAAACCCAGGTCATGATTTCAGGGTTGCGGGATTGAGCCCCGGGTGGGGCTTTGTGCTCAGCATGGAGTCTGCTTAAGATTCTCTCTCTCCTGCTTCTGCCCCTCCCCCTGCTCTCTCTCAAAATAAATAAAATCTTTAAAAAAAAGAGAGAGATGAAAAGATAGCTAAATAGGGTGCCTGGGTGGCTCAGCCGGTTAAGCGACTGCCTTCGGCTCAGGTCATGATCCCGGAGTTCTGGGATCGAGTCCCACATCGGGCTCCCAGCTCGACGGGGAGTCTGCTTCTCCCTCTCTCCTTCTCCCCTCTCATGCTTGCTCTCTCTCTCTCAAATAAATAAATAAAATCTTTAAAAAATAGCTAAATAATAGGAATAGCGAATTTCGTCTCTCCTCACATTTCAGCAGTGGATGATAGTCTTATGTGTTGGAAGGATTGAGCCGGCTCATTGTTTTAGTATCTCCTAAAGGAAAAATACCTTTATATCTTATAAAAACATTATTATTAGTCTAGTGTTGGCTAACCCTTCAAGTCTATAATAATAGCATTAATATTTGTACCCAAGCAGAAGAGTATGGTTGAGGGGCTTGGGTGTCAGGAACAGCAGGGCCTTTGTGTGGATTGTGGTCCTGTGTATGTACCATGACACCTCTCTGTTTTGGGGGGCCACCACCCTTGCTTTGTGCCTATGCATCTAATTATTTATAGAAATAAAGCTTGGCCTTGGAGTAATGAGTCTGCTGGTGACAGGGACATATTGTTTGAAATGTACTGAATGCCTCAGGTTTACGTGTTGTTAAATAATGTAATTCAACCCAATTTAGCAAATGTTTATTGAACTCCCACTGTGTGCCAGACACAGTGAGGCCTGAGGGGCTGCGTCCGTCCTGGCCCGCCTCTGTGGACCCAAGATGCGTCGGGGCGGCCGCAGACCTGCACGCAGGCGTCACTTGCGCACGGGGTCGGGGTCGGGGCTGAGATAAAGATTCTGTGAGACTTCTAAGGGAGAGAAGGAGGGATTCATTCCTCTTTGGGTGTTGAAGAGAGACATTTCCATGTCAGTCAGAAAAGCATGCAGTCTCTGTGCTTGCTATCTTCTTCCACCTAACTATATCTCATGCTTATTAAAATAGAAAGTCCTTTCCTGTAGTCTAACTTAACTGAACCCTTACACCGCCACCACCGGGAGGCTTGTCATGTAAATTTACACAGGAAGTGTAAACTGAGGCTCAGCAGAGTTTAAAGCCCTCATGTGACTTTACATGATGAAGAAGCACGTATCCTAACACTTCTTTCCCAATATATATATATATTTTTTACAGTGTTTTTTTATGGTCCATAGCAGTAGTTCACAAGTTAGGTTGCACGTTAGAATGTGCCAGAAGGTTTTAAAAAATCCCGGTGCCCAGGCTGTACTCCAATTAAATCAGACTTTCTGGGGGTGGGGCCCAGACATCTGTTTTCTGGTTCTTAAAAATTATTTTTTAATATATTTTAAATTGTGGTAAACCATACATAACATAAAATTTACTACCTTGGCCATTTTTAAGTGTAAAATGCAGTGTCCTAAGGCACGTTGACTTTGCTGTGCCACCATCACTGCCGTCCACCCACAGAACTCTTCATCTTGCAAAACGCAACTGTATGCCCACTGCACACTTTCCATTACTTCCTTCCCCCATCCCTTGGCAATCTCCATTCTGCTTTCTGCCTTGATGAATCTGACTTTAGGTACCTTATATAAATAGAATCAGGCAGCAATTGTCCTTTCGTGACTAGATTTTTCCACTTACCATCATGTCCTGAAGGCTCGTCATGTGTCAGACTTTCTTTCCTTTTTAAGACCAAATAATACTCCCCTGTAGTTTTATGCCATATTTTATTTATACATTTGTTGTCGATGAACACTTGGGTTGCGTGCACCTTTTGGCTATTGCGACTAATGCTGCTATGAACATGGGTGACCCTATTTTCTGTTCCTTTAGGTATATATCCAGAGATGGAAGCCTACTGGAATGTATGATAATTCTATTCTTAATTTTTTGAGAAGCCACCGCATGGTTTTCCATAGTGGTTGTACCATTTTACATTCCCACCAACAAAGCGTCAGTATTTTCTTAAAGCTCCCTGGTGATTTCAGCGGCTAACCAAGATTGGGAACCCCTGTAAGAGACTGACCTCTTCAAGGGCAAAACTCGAATGTATTCACAGCCCTCTGCGCCACACCTCACAAACTGCATCACGGCTTTTATGTTGAGTGGAATCCCTCCGTGTTGTGTTCGTTTTATCTCCCACGTAGCTTTAATGAATCTGTAGCTAAAGCAGCTTTCTCTGTGACACACATATAGTGACAGACCTCTTAAGTTTTCCTCAGTTATGAACATATATTTCTGCCCTAGTAGGGTTTATTTCTTGGTGGTAGAGGCACCAAGCATACAGTAGAAAGTGTTGCTTCTACACCAAATGGAACAGGAGAAATAAAACAAGAGAAAGGCGGATGCCAAGTTTTCTTTAGGTCTGAAGCACATGGACCCACGATTTTCCATGACTGACTAAAGATCTTCTAGATGTGACTTCTCAGTGAAACTTGTTCACTGGCCTCTTCCCTATCCTGCTTCCGGCAAACTGAGAAGGAGCTTTTACTGTTTAGATTGTGTTTTCCTTGGTGGAAATAGCTAAGGCCAAGCAAAGAGAAAATTTGGGGTCTTGATCATAATCCTCTCAATCTAAGAGACCCATCACCCCCTACACACATCTTATTAAGAACAAGAGTCTCTCCGAGTTTGTATTAGGAAGAGAGACAGAGGAAGAGAAACATGGAAACGGGAGGGGAGGCCAAAAGTCATTGGATTTGGTGTCTTTGTTGTCTCGTCGTCTTGTTGTCAAGAACGATTTATGTAATCATCTTGATTTAGAAAACTTTTAGTGTCAGCGAAGGTCTTTTTTATTACTTCTGTCTCCTGCTGCCCTTTCCTGGGCCTCTTATATTTCCATCAAGCTATTGGCATTCTGTCTGAATCAATAGCAGGCAAAGGTCTCTTTCTTGGATATGCAGCACAGTATATTCTATCTGGAATCAGAAATGAAGAATTATAGTTGGTTAGAATCAGGAGAGACTTTGAGAGATGTCTGTCCCAACCTTATTTTTATTTTGATCTACAGGTTCTCTGATGTAGCTGATTAGTAGCAGAGTTGCGACAAGGACCCAGGTGTTCTTACTGAGTGCATTACTTTTGCCATATTCTTTGTTTGCATTCATTCATTTCCTCCTTCAGTATTTATTTAGCATCTGTTACATTTTAGACACTGTGCTGGGCATTGGGGGAATAACAGTGTAGACCTGTTTCCCATTCTCATGAGCTCTGGTGGAGGAGACATCTAGTTGGTCATACAGAGCAGTATCAAGAAAGGCATCCAATTCCTTTGGAGAGGAAGATCAGGGAGGAATTCCTGGATAAAGTGATGTTTAAACTAAAAACTAATGAGGTAGTAGGAGTTTGCTAGGGGAGACTAGAGGGTGTTTCAGGAAGAGCAAAGATTACAAAATGTGCAAAGGCCCCAGACAGAGGAGAGTGGTACATTTGAAGAACTGAGGAAAATTTCAGAGAAACGGGGCTTAGATCAGGTTGGTCCTTGCCGGCCACACTAAAGAATGTGGACTTCATCCTGAGGGCAGTGGGGATCTGCTGGAAAGTTTAAGCAGGATTTTAACATGATCAGGATTGCATTGGAGAAAGCCACTCTCACTGCCACATGGAAGATGGGTTGGAGGTGGGCAAGACAGCGGGAAGAGAGACCAATTAAGAGTCCCTTGTGATAATCCAGATGAAAGGGGATGGTGGCTTGGACCTAGTTTGTTGCAGAGGGAGTAGGGAGAAGTGAGCAGATTTCAGAGGTGTGCCTGTGATGGCTGTGCCCTGGGAGGTGGTGAGCCACATGGGTGCCATATCTTGGGAAGAAGCCAGAGACAAAAGATGAGGTCTGAGGAGTAAGGATGGAGATGATGGTGGACATGTTGGTGCTGAAGAAACTTTTGGACACACACACCTCTTAAATCACATACCAAATGATGCCTGTTATGAGCTGAGTTGCATTCTCTCCAAATTCACATATGGAAGCACTAAAGGCTAGTACCTCAGAATAGGACTATATTTGGAGATAGGGCCTTTAAAGAAGTGATTAAATTAAAATGAGGCTGTTAGGGCAGGCCCTAATCCAGTTTGACTGGTGTCCTTGTAAGAAGAGGAAATCTGGACCCACAAAGAGATAAATGTGTTTATCTTGATGACACCTTGATGTTGAACTTCCAGCCTCAAGCGCCATGAGACACTAAATTTGCATTGTTGAAGCCACCCATTCCGTGGCAGCAGACTAATACATCAGACCAATTCAGGGGCTCCTGGAGGGCTCAGTCGTTAAGGCTCTGCCTTTGGCTGAGGTCATGATCCCATGGTCCTGGGATAGAGACCCGAGTTGAGCTCCTTTCTCTGTGGGGAGCCTGCTTCTCCCTCTGCCCCGCTTGTGTTCCCCCTCTGTCTCTCTCTGTCAAACAAAATCTTCAAAAAAAGAAAAAGTTCATAATTTCCCTTCCTTTCAACTAACTCTCTTTAAATGAAGATATCCATAGGCAGTCAGACATAGGGGTCTGCAGAGAGGACCTAATGTTAAGGGTTGGAAGTCCTCAGCACACAGGTATCCTTGGGGCTATGAGAGGATGGGGTCCCCCACATGGTGTGGCTGGAGGAGAGAAGAGCACTAGGTCCTAAATGCTGAGAAAGGCCATCATTTCAGCAGCAATCAGAGAGACAGAGGAATCCCGATCCCTCACGCCCCAGGAGCCCGGGGAAGGGAGTGATACTTGTGTCTGAGGCTAAGTGGTAAGTGAGCCCGTGAGCTTGGAGAACACCTACAATGAAGTGACCGGAAGGAAGCCAGGCTGCTGCCCTTGAGAAGCTGGAGGTGGTGGGACAGACATGGCCTAAGAGAAACTTGGCTAGGTGGGAAGACCTATTAAGCACAGAACCTAGAGAGGGGCTGAGGAAGAGTCTTTGTAAAAAAGAAAACACATGAGCAAGCCTGAAAGCTGGGGAGAAAGGGGCACGCTCACTATTCACGTGCAAGGGGATCAGCAGTAGAGCCCCAACTGCAAGGTCACAGCTGAGGGCTCCACTGTCCTTGTCAGAGCTGGGCCTTATCCAGGTGGAGGGAAGGCAAGGACCAGCTGAAAAGGCAGGAGACAGAGGGAGTGGTCTTCTGGCAGCTTCCTTCCTCTGAGAGCAAGGAGAGGTCATCAGCAGACAGTACAGGGATGCCACTGGCAGGGGGCCTCTTCCCCAGCTGGGAGGAGTACGGGGACAGTCTCCTTGAGTGCTGCCAACCATGGAGGGAAGGCAGACCCCATTAGGAGCCACACCACTGCAGGTATGTTACAAACACCATGGAAAATCTGATGGATGAAATTATACTTGTTTTGCAGGTGAGAGATTAGGGATCCAGAAGTCAAAATTCTGTCCTTAGTGACATGATTTATAAGTTCCCCAAGCAAGATTTAAACCCAGAATCCTTAAAGCCTTGGCCTATGCCCTCAATTTCTTACCCTCTCTACCCCACACTGGATCAAACTAGTGAGTGCCTTGGTGGGCTAAACATTTGTCTACCCTTAAGACGTATACTTGTTTGAAATTTGCTCCAAGTTAATTTGGAGGAAGGATCGAGTTCTGTGTGCAGGAATTGCAGAGAAGAACCCAGTAGTCCCCAACCTGCATGGTCACCTCAATACAATGAAAGGCCTTGGGTTAATTGGACCCACTGTACCTGAGGAAGTAGTTCACAGGTCACCTCTAGAATTTGATGCCTTTCTGGCTGGGGATGGGTGGGTGGAAGGAAGTGGGAGACCTCTACACCTTCCCAACCTGGTAGCTTATCAAATTGTAGACCCTTCCTTATTTACAGATGGCTTAGGTTTGAAAGGTAGTTCCTAAATCCATTTGTGTGTGGGTCCAAGGAGACAGTCATTAGACAAGCCACCACACCAGACGTGTGGTAGTCCTCTGACACGTAGCTTTGCTCTGTTCTGTCTAGGAAAGATTTAGAGGTGAGTAGCATTTGTATTTCTTCCGACCATGTTCTGTGACCTCCCTAGAAGAAACTCTAGGTTCCTTTTTCCACCTGGTTATGCATCCAATGACATGTTCATGCCTTTGTGATATTTAGCGCTACAGATGTGTTCTAGACAGTTGTCTGGCTGAGCTGCTGCTGCCTGGGCCAGCTCTCTGGCCATACTGTGCCTCAGTTTCTCAGTATTTACAGTATGTCAAATACTGACCTGGCTTGTTCTGGGTGTGTAGGTGATTCATTGCTGAAATCATGTAAGTCACGTGGTCCCTAGAACCCATCAGAGCTGCCATAACCGTGTTTCTATGAATTACTCATGATTTGTCAAGCCACAGAAGGCTTAACTTGGGAAATGTTGAGGTGCTGCTTTAACCGTGTCGAAGAAAGTTGTCTTTTCTCACCAGGGAGATTTCCACTGAAGTAAAATCCTTACCATGTCTTGCTGTTTTTTTAGGTCAGTTATGGGAAATTGTAAGTGTTCCAGCCTTAAAAGAAAGCAGGCAATAGGTAACCAAAAACCTCAGAAAGGGAACTCTAGGGTAGCTTATTAATGCCTTCCTAGTGCCTCAGAGGATCTGTATTGGGGAGGGGGCTGGAGCAGCATGGGGAGACCAACCATCTTGTTTTGCCGTGACTGAGGGGTTCTAGGGATGTCAGAACTTTGGGACTGAAACTGGATGAGTCCTCAGTGAACCAGGAGGAGATGCTCATTTTACTTTTTTTTTTTTAAATAAACTTTTTATTATAGACTACTTTAGGATTTAAAGAAAAATTGCAAAGATAGAATGGAGTTCTCATAAACCCAAACCCAGTTTCCCCCACCATTATAGCTTATACGAGTATGGAACCCTTGTCACAATTAATAGACCAATATTAACACATATTAGTAACTAAAGTCCATCTTTTATTTAGATCTTCTCAGTTTTTATCGGACGTCCTTTTTCTGGTCCGGGATCCTAGCCAGAATACCCCGTGACAACGAGTTGTTGTGCTCCTTAGGCTCCTCTTGGCCATGACAGTCTCTCAAACTTGCCTTGTTTCTGATGACTTTGATAAATTTGAGGAGGTCAGGTGTTTTGTAGAATGACCCTCAAATGGGATTTGTCTGAAGGTTTTCTCATGATGAGCCTGGGTTTATGAGTTTAGGGGAGTAAGATCACAGAGGGAAAGTGCCATACTCATCAGATCTTATCAAGGACACACGCTATCAATTTGTCACTGCTGACGCTAACCTTAATCACCTGCTTTAGGTAGTGTCTGTCAGGTTTCTCAGCTGTAAAGTTACAGATCCTCCTCAGTTTCCATGCCATGCTCTTGGAAAGGAATTCAGTGTGGGCTCCTCACACTTAAGGAGCGGGACGTTGTGCTCTACCTCTTCAATCAGCAAGTGTTGACAGAAATTGTTTGGCGTTCTTTGTCATGGGAGGTTTATTTATTTCCCCTAATTTATTGATATCTTGTGTTGCAATTCCCTAGTGACAGGTGATTTTTTCAGAGACTTATTCGCCATCTGTATATTTTCTTCGGTCAGGTGTCTGTTCAAGTCTTTCCTACTTCTGAGAGCAATCTGGGACTTGAGTCTGTGTGCGTGCATGCGAGTGAAAAACCTGCCAACTCTACATTTCTTCAGCTGTGGCCTCTGACACTCTTCTGGAGGCTCGGCCGACACAATCCTGGGTCAGCTCTGACCAGAGCAGGGTGGAGGTGGGAGAATGGACCTAGGTGTGGTTCGGTGGCAACCATTTGCCTCAGTTTTCAACTTACTTATATCCCCTGTCAAATACTTCTCGAAATAGACTAGGATCTAAAACACTTCACGATCCCACAAACATCCATTGCTTTTTCCCCACTATTCAGAACTAATTGAGGCAGCATCAGCTACAAGACTCATAAGCTTTGCAGGACTGTGAAAATATTCTGGTTTCTAGGCACTTGTATTTCACAAAGAACCTGGAGCAAGGCGGGTTTGGAGGGATGTGTGGACACGTGAACAATTCCTTATCTTGAATGCAATTATTTACTCCTCTTAAAAAAAGACCTTAAGGGTTTGGAACCTGAGTTTATAGTCACGGGGGAAAATCCATTCAGGAGTAATGCCACGTTGCACTGTCACACACACAAAGGGTTGCTTGTGTTCTTTGATGTTTAGGCTTCTCTGGTAATTTCTCTGAGTTTACTAGATATAAAGACCCTCTTAAAGACGAAGACCCGTTGCTTTCATAACTCACAGGTGTTGGTGTTTCAAAGGAGTGGTTGCTTACCTGTCGGTGGGTGAGAATTTTGACAAGCCATCAAATAAAGGAAGCTCCTCTGGGGCAGCTGGAGGCAGTGTGACCACTAGGGGTCAGGTGATGTCCTGATAAAGAGGCAGAGTCTGGGGAGAAAGGAGCGGCGGTGAGAAGCCTTTGGCCAGCTTGCATTTTCAGAGAGAGAGGGGTACACTGTTTCTGGATCGAACTGCAATGTAGCCATTCCAAGCTTTAGCAGTAGGACTTTTTGTTTTGTTTTGTTTTTCTGTCTCGCAAGCTAATACTCTGAAGACAACCACAGATCTGTCATTTTGCCTACGATTTCTCTTCTCTGCAGATTTTCAAAGGTCATTAAATTTCTGTCTGACCAGCCATGTCTGGCCGTTCCTAATGGACTTAGGGTATAGCAAATCTCAAGGTTCTATTTCCCACAACATTTTTATTCAGGTGAATTCTGGATAAAGTGAAAAAGGGACCAAGAAGGGAGAGCTGTGGGTGGGGAGAGGAAAAGGGTTAGGATTAAGCTGATCTCTGTAGCCTTAGTGAGGAAGAGAGGTTAGTGGGTAAGTGATGAGGGTGCTGTCTTTCCTCCTACTCAGATAGAAGAGCTCTAGGAGCTTTTGAGCCCCAAGTGCCAGTCCCACTCTCTTCCCACCTGGGGACAATAACATGATTCCTCTCCTGGGATATTGCCCCTCCAGATTCTCATGCCTGTGACACATATTGCTACCCACTCTCTCTTTTCTAGTGAGCTCTGATCAACCCCAGAATGCTTCTCCACCCACTGCTTCAGGCAGCCCCACTGTAAACATCACCTCTATTCCACATTTGACAATGCCTAGTTGGCAACAAGTTGATGTTGAACTTGACATTCATCTCTCTTGCCTGGGGAGGGGGGGATGGTCATTGTTTGTAGCGTTGATGTCTCTGGAACTTGGAGAGTCTCCCTTAAAATGTGGTTGAGGTGTTCTTGCGCAATGGCCAAACCATGGATTAATTTCAGGTACGGATTGGTTTCCAGCTAAGATGGAGTTCCAGGTAACAGTTACAGGTCATGTTGCTAGAGACTTCACCCAGCTTCTCCATTTTTGTCATGAGCATGTTGTTTGTACAGAGTAAAAGTTGGACCTATTAACAGAGGTTTACTGAAGAGATGAGTCACCCTACTAAGCACTAAGAAATGCAAATCAACATCAGATAACCACTTTTTCCTCATTAGGTGGCAAAAATTAAAAAGGCTAAGAACATACAGTGCTGGTGGGGAGTGGAAAAACAAGCCTCTCATACATTGTAGGTGAGAATGTAAATTATTTGGGGGATGATATAGAAATGTCTATTAAAATAGAAACTACATATTTTGGCCTCAAATCTCATGTTGGGAAATATATTCTTTGGAGAAGGAAGTCTAAGAACATAAAAATAAACAATCAAGAATGCTTATGACATACTCTTTAATGGCAAACTAAAACCTAATTGAGATAGGTTAGATAGATATACCCCACCTAAATGGGGTATACTTTGGTATCAGTATGTTCAAAATTTTTCAATTTAAGCAAGTGTAAATGAGTGAATTAGATCGATGTGAATTGTTGTAGAGGCTATCCATGGTAAATTTAATAAAAAAAAGGAAACTATGGAGTCTTGAATATAGCATGATACAGTTTTTGTGAGAACAAAAGAAGTCCAACTCTCTATGTAGGAATAAATATACATAGCAGGATGAAAGGTATAAGAGGATGCCCACTAAGCTTTAGAGCTTTGGGATATATATATATATGTGTGTGTGTGTACATGCACATGCACACACAGAAAGTGGGACTATTATACATTTTCTCTTTAATGCACTTAAAAAATAAGATTCATATAAATACTTTTTTTTTTAAGATTTTATTTATTTGACAGAGAGAGAGCTCGAGAGGGAACACAAGTAGGGGGAGTGGGAAAGGGAGAAGCAGGCTACCCACTGAGCAGGGAGCCTGAAGCAGGGCTCGATCCCAGGACCCTGGGATCATGACCTGAGCCAAAGGCAGATGCTTAATGACTGAGCCACCTAGGCACCCCTCATATAAATACTTTTATAAAAAATTGGATAAGAAACCATGGTCCTTATAAGGTTAAGGGCATTGACCAAAGTCTTAACAACTGGCTAATGGCCAAGCAGGAGCTACAGTCCAGGTCTGCTGAGCCCAGATCTCCCATGTTCAATCCCCTGCCCAGGTTGCTGGTAAGAAAAATATAACTGGCAAAAGTCATTATTCCTTCTGTTTGATGTTTTCGTCCCTCCCCTCCCTTCTCTATTGAATAGCCAAGCTAAGAGAATGAGAGCTTTTCTTTGTAGCCAGATCCTCTGATGTTTGTTCTCAGGCAGACACTTTCCTTTTGACTGGATAAGTTAATTTTCATGACTGGGTTAGCGATTGAATGGCAATTCCCAGAGTTGCAAGGATTGAGGAGGTGTCTGAAGAGTTATATATTTTCTCATTGTCCAGTCAAGATGTTCTCCTTGATCTGACAATTTTTCAGAAGCCGGCACTTTATTTCATTTCCAGCCTGACATAAAAGTGATTGTGTCCTTGGGGTTATAAGAAATATAATCTCACCTGTGACCTCCCTTTCATATTGCAAGCTCTCCAAAGACTTCATGGAGCCTACACAGTTTAATGTGGGCTTTGCTCAGGATTCTTTTGGTTAAAGTTAACCTGCGATCTCTTTTGAAATAGTTCATCATTTAATCCAGGAGCAGATTGTCACCCATCAAATGGAACACATTGCTGTAGCCACTTAACTTTTATTTTTATTCCTAGGAAATACTTTTTTCCCCCTGACATTCTTGACCTCTGTCAACAGTTTGGAAATACACAATCACAAAGTGTGAATCTAGCCTGAAGAAATAATGAGGCATTACGGGAGACAGAATCATGTCCTCCCAAAGCGGTCTCTGGAACGTGTGACTGTATTATCCGAAGTGGCAATGGGCGCTTTGCAGATGTGATTCAGTTAAAGGCTTTGAGATGGGGACTTTAACCTTTATGGGAGCGGGCCTAATCTCATCACATGGGTCTTTAAAAGCAGAAACGCTTTCCTGACAGTAGTTAGAAGGAGATGTGACTACGGAAGAGTGGTCAGATAAAGGCAACATAGCCGGGTTTGGAGATGAAGGAAGGGGCCATGAGCTAAGAAATGCAGGAAGTCTCTAGGAGCTGGGAAAGGAAAGAAATCAGATTCTCCTCTAGAGCCTCCAGAAGAAATGCAGCTCTGCCAACCACTTCAGACCCATGTCAGACTTGAAGTGGCACGGTAAACCGCGTGGGCTACTGTGAGGGTTCTGACTCTATTTCCCACCATCCTCTTGCCTTGTCCTGCCTTCTTGTGGAAGTGTCTTCATGCTGACTTTCTTCTGTGGTGGCAAGATGATAATCAGCAGCCACTGGGCAATAAGCTTCCTTGTTTACATCCATGGGACAGAAAAGAAAACCTGTCCCTCAGGCATAAAATAAGGTATTACCGGCAGTCTGGTTAGGCCAGTCGGATCACATGCCCACCCCTGGACCAGCGCTGGGATTGCCGGGTTGATGGGTTTCTTAAGCCTGGGTTTCTAAACCAGTAGCCAGCAGTGGGCCTGAGATGGCCGTGGTGGGCCCACAGAGAAGAGGGGAGAGCCAACAGAAGAGTGGGAAGTAGAGTTAGACCCTTCGCCGCAGCACATTGGGCTCACCCTGCCTCCCAAAATTGTGTTAGGTGAGATAATACAGTTCTCTGGTATTTGATCCAGTTGAGTTGGGTTTCTCTCTTACTTGCTGCCCAGAACATTAGCCATGTAATATCCACATAGAGACACCCAGGGCCCTCCTGCCGACTTTTTTCCTCTCATGGTACCTGACTGGCTCCTGCAGGCCTTTCAGTTGATAAATTTCTAAACCTGACTATATCTAGTAAGAACAGCTTTCCTCCTGAGAACTGGGTCCTGGGCCCAGGGCCAGCCGCCTATATTGCATGCCTCGTGCCTCTCCCCACTCCTCCACCCACAGCTGGCATTGCTAATCGATCGTGGCACTCCTTGCAGAGTCCACATGTGGTCTCACGATGTCCAACACTGCACTCCAGGCAGCCACGACTGACTGATTGGACCTGGCACAGGGGATGGACCCAATTTGGCATATTAGTGTAACTAGACAGTCTTTTTTTTTTTTCCTTTTTAAGTAGTTGCTTAGCCTTGTCTGTTTGTATTGAGATAATGACCAATTACAACTCTCAGACCTCGCTCACTTGTCTGTCTCCACATTTCCCTAAGCCTGGGCTTGGCACAGACTCTTGGTGGCCAGCCAGAGGTACCGGGACCTAGACTGTTAGTGTTCATATGTGAACCTCTGCCACTCTGCCATCTCAGTTTGAAATAATCTTTAGGGTTAATTTCCCTACTAAAATACTTTATAGTTTTGGGATGCCTGGGTGACTCAGTTAAACGTCTGCCTTCGGCTCAGGTCATGATCCTAGGGTCCTGGGATGGAGCCCCTCATCAGGATCCCTGCTCAGTGGGGAGCCTGCTTTTCCCTCTCCCTCTGCCCCTCCCACGGCTCATGTTCACTCTCTCTCTTTCTCAAAATTAAATAAAATCTTTAAAAAAATGAACCAAAATACTTTATAGTTGTGTGGTATCATTTGCATTTTAATAAAGGGAATATAATTCACTACAATTCCAGATTGGGGAAGTGTTTCTTCCTTTGAGAAAAAGTATCAGGAGCCACATGGCAGGTGTTGACTTATCAAGTTGTATGACTTTGGAAAGAAGGGTACCTCAGAGAGGGTGGAAACAGGAGGGCAGGCTTGGTATTGTGGGAACCATGTGGAGAAGGACATTGATGGCAGTCCTACCAGCTGCTCTGAGGTGGGCTTTTTGGCAGGGACATACATTAAAAGAGGGCTCTTAGAGACCAATCCTGCTGTCCTGTGCACTAGAATTCCTCTTTTCTTGCCTTCTCACAAAACCTGTGGCTGTGACTTCCGTTTTTCTCTCGTTCCACCTAGAAGTAAACTTGGGTTTCTTCTTCAACTCCATGCTATTCCGCCATAAGGCTGGGGCATGGAGGCCAAATTTTATGCAGGTTACTGTTTGTTTTATGGTGTTAATCTTTTAAGTATTTGAGCCTTTTTATTCTATTTGTGTCTTAATAGTCATGGCTTGCTTTTGAAGGATACCAGAATATGCCACCCAAAAATACGCATAAGAATTATTTTGAGCTGAAGGCAATTCAGAAGAAGCAGATACAAGAAAAGCTCTCTGCCCTCTGCCATTTGCCTAGAAACCACACCAGGCAAACCTCCATAGCAACCTTACTAACCAGCCCTATCTTCCATCTGTTCCCCTATACCCTTACCTTCCTGCATGTGCCGCCCTAGAAACTCTAAGCTTTTCCTGTGTCTTGTTACCTCTTTAAAAATTTATTTTTGTTTTTATAAGATGATATATAAGCTCAATTTCTAATCACTGTTTTGAGTTACTCAGTGCTGAGTACTCCCCTGTGTATGTACAACATACGTTCATATACTTCTCTTTGTTTTTCCCTTTTTAATCTGTCCTTTATCAGACTTATTTGAAGGGTAGAGTCGGAGAGCCTAGGATGATGGAGGGAAAAATTTACATTTTCCTCCCTTATACTTTTCTTATTTTATAGGAACTTCTTTTTAGCTCACTCTGACATTTTCCTTAGCTTACATTTATTTTGTCTCATTTTCTCTCATTGCTTTTACTTCTGTTTTCCCCGCTCTATTTTATTGTAGTTTTTTTAAAAAATGATTTTTAACCGTCTTTTACATTTCTTTTATTTACTGCTTTTTGGAATTTTTTTTGTCAAGTTTTAATCAAGCCAAGAGTCTTGGCTTACTCAGTGGCAAGCAGGAAGGGGTAGCCCTAAGGCATCTTGACCCTGAACAGTACTTGAATTCCTTCTGACAGTCTTAACATGTTCTCCATCAGCCTCATTTAGACTTTGATCAGAGAATCCAGGAAACATTAATTCCTCCCCAGCTGCAATAGTGAAGATTGGTATAAATGCATGTCAAATTCTGGAACGGAGTTTCCTTCTCAGATCAAGCATCCTTCTATCTCTTTATGTGAAGTTAACTTAGGTATTTAAAAGAAGGTTGTGGTCACAGATGGGAACTCAAGTCATGAGTACAGAAACAAAAGGAAAAAGCTCGGGCTATGAACTGGCCAGCTCACTGGGGCAAGGAAACAGCTGGAAGTTTACATCCTGGCCCAGAGCACATTCCAGCAATATTGGGCATCAGCCTGACAAGCCCTGTGACCAACTCCAGGCCCCACGGGGCAGTGTACCTGGAGCTGCTGGCCATTTCCTGCTCTGATATGGTTTGGCACAGGGCCTGGGCCCATTTAGCTTGTGGGTGAAGGAGCCAGCAGAGGCTGAGACAGTTATCTCCTCCCTGCTCAGAAAGGAGCGTATTTCCAGAAGGTGATTCTATTTCGCCCTTTTCTGCCTTGTCATGGGCAGTGGCTACCTGGTATGTGACAAGAAGGCAATGTGGCTGCTGGCAAGTTAAGACTTTGTGAATAGCAGGGATGCCTGTATGTGAGAAACTGATTTCCTACAGGGACTTAAAACTAAAAGTAGGGGGGACGCATTCTTCCTAGGGAATGTGCTACTTTTGATGTAAACACTTTGAAAAGGTTTTTCTGTTCTCTGTAATCTGGACTGACATTCACTGGCACCCTCCCACTCAGTCAGTCAGTAACAACTGCTCCCCTCTTGTTCACCCTTGATAACTGACATTTTTGCTATCTTTTACTTCGTCATCCAAAGAAGGAATGTTGTCCAAAGGTCTAGCTTATTCATATTTTTATGCCAAATATTTATTTTAAAAGTGAGGTGATCAAAAATAAATGCAGAACCTCACTGTGCCTTTTGGTCTTCAGATCTGCCTGCCTGAGGATGGCTGAGTCTTGTCACTCTGTGCTTGTCCCCACGAACAGTGAACCTTATAGGGATTCCCTCCATCTTAGTCTTTAAGAAGTTGGAAACACACTGTGAATACCTTGGGCCATGGTGAACTAAAGAGAATGAAACTTGGGAAGCACCACAGGTTTGCTGGCTGCTTGCCACCACAATCCAGCTTTTCTCTCAAGGACTCACTCCGGCCTCATGTAAAGCCAGGAAGCTTCCATTCCTTCTGTTATCTCTGCTGCCGGGTTTATAACCCTGGAAGGATGTGTTTAATCCAGTGGCTTGTGGTCATTTAGGGAGTGATGCCCTTTTAGAGGAATCTGATGAAAGCCTTTCCTCGGAGAAGTTCCCAAAATGTATGAACATTCCAAATGCTGCCTACCATTTCAAGCTCTTCCCTGACCCTTGAAGCACATCCTGTGACCTCAGGTTAAGAATCATTAACAAAGGTTGAGGCTATGGCATAATGTTAATTTTCTTGGGTAGTTTATCAGTTAGGGTTGACCAGAAAGACAGAAGAGTAGGGATATGTCTGAAGACATTTATTACATGGAATTGGCTTATGCGATGGTGAAGGACTAGCGAGGCAAATGCTCTAGACCAAGTGTTTTGTCTCCTTTCAAGATTTGTATGTTGAAACCCCCAAGGTAATGGTATTTGGAGGTGGTGCCTTTGGGAGGTAATGAGGTCATGATGGTAACACCCTCATGAATGGGAGCAGAGTATCCAGAGAGGGTCCCTTGTTTCTCCGCCATGCTGGAATGCAGCAAGATGGTGGCTATCTATGAACCAGAAAACAGACTCTTGTAACTCATTAAATCTACCAGTGCTTGGATCCCAGACTTCCCAGGCTTGAGAATGGTGAGAAATAAATGCCTTTTGTCTAAGCCACCCATTTTATGGTCTTTTCTTATAGCAACCCAAACAGACAAAGATAGCAAGTCTAGAATCTGTACCGTAGGCCATTGGGAGGGGGAGCCTGGAACCCTTGGGCATAGGGAGAAACTAGATAGTTTCTAGAAGGAAACTAGAATAGTTTCTGGAATGTCTTCTTCTAAGAAAGCCCTAGCTCTGTTTCTAAGACCTTTCAACAGACTGAACTGAGCCTACTAGATTAGCTAGGATCTCAACCGACTGGATTTTAGTCATATCTGTAAATTAGCTCCACAGTGGCACCCAGGTCCACATCTGATCGAATTACCTGGGGACTGTAGCCTAGCCAAGCTGACACATAAAACTGACCATCACAAGTATGAGGGTACTATGGTTATGTAGAAAAACATCTTTGCCCTTAGAAGATGCATGTTGAAATATTTAAGGTGAGGTATCACAATGCGTGCAACTTATGCTCACTTAGTTTACAAAATCTACATTAAGAAAGAGCAAATATGGCAAAAGGGTAAAAATTGTGCAATGTAGATGGAGGGTATATGAGAGTCCCCTGTACTATTCTTTCAATGTTTCTGTGTGTTTGAAAGTTTTCATAGTGAGCCTTGTGACCTAAAGTAGCCCCAATCTCCTGCCTGGCCCAGTGACCACAGGTGCATGGTGTGTGCTCAATAATTGTGGCATGAATTAAATTGAATAGAGGGCAGCATTTCACTCACAACCAAAGAAGTCAGCAAGAAAATGTGGCCAGAGTTGTAACTGTAAGAGATCTTCTCCTGCACATCCTCTACCCTTGTTCAGAAAATTCCATGGATAATTAACTAATAGTTAAGGCATTTCTTGGGGTGTAGGGAAGCTGTGTGATATAGCAAAGGAAATAATAAAAGAGGAGCAAGGAGTTCTCTCCGAGTTATAATTATAAGCTGTGTGACTTTGAGCAAGTTGCTTTCCTACTCTGAACCTATTTCCTCATCTGAAAATGGAGATAATTATCTGTTTTTTTCAGGATTGCTCTGAGGAAGCAATTCAATAATGACTCTAACCACTTACTCCTGCGTGCAGGAGAATCTAGAGCCATGTCCTCCCCCATGTGACATCTCTGACTCAGGAAGTGTCTTGTAATTGATGGCATGTCATAGTTTAATTGGTAGCATTTTTTTTTTCCTATCAGTACTTAAATAGTGGCATCTTAGATTTGATGACATGTGTGACTGAGTAGTGTCGGTCAATGATTTAAACCCTTTAAACCTCATCTTTTCCCTCTGCTTTGGGGAGAAAAGTATTTTGAATGGTTGTTAGGATTAAACAAGCTTAACTATGCAGAGCACTTAGTATTTAATACATAGTGGTGCAAAATAGTATTATTGTATAAATGTAAGTTACTACTACTTGGTATAGAACTTACACAGTCTCTAAAGATCCTGCCCATAATTTCCACCTTTGCCACTCCATTATTAAAGAAGAAAGGAAATGCAACCTTAACAAGTTTACTTTGGAAAAAACGACCCCAAACTAAATCAAGGCGATCACTTTGAGTGTTAGAGCTAAAGAAATTGGAATACAGGGTGTTGGGACAGGGAACCACTTTTGTACTTTTGGTTCCTACTGTCTGGATGCTGGCACTATGTTCATAGTCACATTTCTGGGGACCCCCTTAGACTGTCTTAGGCTGGGACCTGGGGTAGCACAATCTCTGTGCACACAGAAGTTGTGGGAATGTTGGGATTAGCCCTACCTTGAGTGAATTATGCTGCAACCTTCCCTCAATAAACTTCCCCGGGAATCTTCTCCCAGGCACTGCTGTAGCCAGACGCTCAGCCTCTGGTGTTCGGGAACCTGGGTTGGTAAACACATGACCTGCGGGAAAGGCTTTTATTTTTTTGACCTGCAAGGAAAGGATTTAATTTGCATGACCTTCCTGCCTGGGAAGTATGTGAATCCTGCCAGCCTCTGCAGCCCTGTATTACATGCTTCCCTTCTCGGCCAGTGCCTCTGCACCCAGTTTGGGGGGCAGAGAGAGGGAGGAAAAGCATCTAGCAGAAAAGCAAAACTTGAAGGAGGTTGTCCTGGGCGGCCTTCAGGAACCACTCATTCACCTGTAGGGGTGGAGTCTTTGTAAACATCTGGGAAGATGGCAATGGAACCCTTGGAAAGGAGTCTAGAGTGCCTGCTTTTCTTCTTACTTAGCCCTTCCTTGGTTTGCTCTCATCACTTAACTTTCTACAGCCCTGTCCTACCCCCCACCCCCACACCCTTTACTATTTCCTCTCTCTGCAACTGCGTGTATCCTATTCATGTTAGTTTTTAGGTCTTTCCATTTGTTACCCTTCTAGCACTATCTCTAAGGTTTTAAAACTCTTCCTTTTGAAATAATTTCACTTACAAAAACAAGTTGCAAAAAAGAATTGTACAAAAAAATTCCCTTATACCCTTCACATAGATCCTCCAAATAGGAACATACTAATAACCAAATGTTTTAAAAGATTAAAAAAAATTGATAGCATGTTCATCAGGTTCAAAATGAAAATAGTCTAAGATTACACATTGAAAAGTCTCATTCTCACCCTGTCCTTATGCATACTGTCCTCATCGTCCCCTCTTCTTTGACAGGCAACTATAAATGCTGCTTTGGGAGTCTTTCAGACTTTTGAAGGCAAACATTAGGAAATGTGTACATTTCCCCTTTCTTACACAGGTGGCAACACTAGGTACGGCTGGCTTCTCACCTAACCTTATGTCCCAGAGATGTTTCTGTTTCATCATTTAGCATCCTTATGCCCTTTATCAGCGATGTAATTTTCCATTATGTGGATGTGTGGTTCCTTCAGGCTGTTATAACAAAGTATCACAGACTGAGTAGCTGATAAACAGCAGACATTTCTGTCTCACAGTTCAGGAGGCGGAGAGCCTGAGATCAGCTGACTGGCATGGACAGATGAGGGCCCTTTCCGGAGCACAGGCTCCTTCTTGTCTCCCTACATGGTGGAAGGGGGATTGGAAGTCTCTTAGCTTCTTCTATAAAGGCACTACTCCCATTCGTGAGGGCTCCACCAAAGCTCCCCTAAAGGCTCTACCACCTAATACCACATACTGGGCCCTAGGATTTCAACATGTGAATTTGAGGGGATACATTCAGACCATAACAGTGGATATACCTCAATGGATAGAGGCTATTGTTTGGCAATTTTTTTATTACCTGTAGTCCGATTCATTCTAAGTGATATACCAGTTAACAGAGGGCAGAGGGTGAAGAAGACCTAGCAAACCCTTCTAGTGGCAGAATGAATCTCACTGAGCTCATGCGCTGCCTAGCTTTGAGTGATCTGGGTTGTAATATCTGGATTTCATTGCTGTGGGCTGGATGTGAGGTGAAGTGAGGTACCAGAAGCACAAAAGGAAACCAGGCTTTATTGTCGATCCTTTAGAACCCAAGCACAAAGGAATGGCTTAGCATGTTGCACTGTAACTGAATATTTTATTATAAATAAGAGTTCTAAATTCCTATGAAAGACACCCAGATACAGAATGAGGGGAGTGGGATCTGATCCCCTAGAACAACGGATTTGTCAGAGAAAAATGCCTTGGCCTCCCACTGCCTCAGGATCAGACCCCAAATGTAACAAGATACTGTGTGGGACTTTTCCTTGGCTTGGGAATTGGTGGCCAGGGCCGAAGCTGAAGACATAGGAGCCTTATATTCCCCATGTTCTGCAGAGAAAATGCCAAGGAACCAGTAAAAATTAGGGCCAGTCACCAGCTAACCCTAGCCATCATCGCAGTGCTCCTTTCCATCCATATTGGCCACGAACAGTTGGCTGAGGGTAGGAGAGGGGCCACAATGGAGAAAGCCAAGCGTTGCTGTTGTGAGCCATCAGTTTGCATGTGGGAATGGGAGGGGTTGTGGCTATCCCTATTCAACTGTAAAGTCAAGGGAAGGGATCCCAAAGGGGTTGCTCATAAAGATGGGGATCCTGCAGGAAAGGGAGATGGTCATTGTATTAGTTTTTTTAATATTGCTCTTATGAGTTACTATACATTTAGTAGCTTAAAACAATGCAAGGATATTCTTGTACAGGTCTGGGAGTCTGAGTCAGTCTCAGTGAGTTAGGTCAAGGTGTGGGCAGGACTACATTTCTTCTACCCTGGTTCACCCTGATTCCATCTTCACACGGCCTTCTCTTAACTTTGACCTTCTCATTGGGACCAGTGTGATTATATTGGGTTTGCCTGGATCATCCAGTATAAACTATATCTCAAGATCCTTAATTTAACTACATCTACCAAGTCCCTTTCACCATGCAAAATAACATATTGACAGCTTCCACGGGATAGGACATGGACATCTAGGGAGCCATTATTCAGCCCATACTGTCGGAGGTCCTTGATTAGACATCGACTTTGGCACTGGATGTGTTGAACTGCCCTCCACCTACCCAAGCAGGGCAAAAGAGAATTGGAGAAGGATGGTGGGACTGGGGGAGAGGGGGACAGATGTCACTGACTGGTTAGAGGAGGATGTGAGAGTTCCCAGGGGATCCAGAAAACTGCCCGTCAGGTAAGGGGGACCCCAGAAGTGAGAGGCTCTGTGCAGAATTGCCAGGGGCCAGACTGCCCCAGGGAGGGAGCTAAGGGATCAGATGAAGTGAGTCGGGAGGTGAATCTCCCATCAGGGATGTCTATGGGGGAGTAGGAGAGAGTGCAAGCCACCTGTCTTCCCACACCAACCGCTGCAGCCACAGCCTTGTGAGTTATTTGGAAGGGAAAAGCTTTGTAAGATGGGGCAGTATTAGCTGTGTGGGCTTTTTAATAACTTCAGATAACCAAAAAGCCGGCTCTGCCCGGGATGTCGTACTACTCAGTGGGGAAAGAAGAGTTAACATTTGGCATTCGGGGTTCAGAGATGAAAACCTCACAACCACTTCACATTTGTGTGGCCAGCAGGAGCACACTCCTCCGTGCCCTGGTTAGGTTTCTTCACGTCAGGGCTGGGACTCCAGTGAGGGAAGGAAGGATGGTAAAAAGACTGTCGCAGCGACCACCTTCGCTTGACTCAGGCTGGCGGGATCCGCGGTGTCCACCCTCCAGACCCGCATTTCCCACAGCGCCGTGTGGTTGTCAGCGCGGCTGCACAGAGTGGGGCCCACTTCTGGCAGAAATGGAGAAAAGGATTCCCAGTTTAGCGGTGATCAATGAAGACTTCTCAAATACCCGTTCTTTCTGGAGGGCACCCCAGCGCAACCTCAAACTTGCGTGCAAGGAGGCATTCGAAGATGATCACCCAGCTTACTCCCCGCCTCCCTGTTCCACTCCTGCGACTCGGGTTCTTGCCTCTCGTGGAGCGAATGCCACAGGAGGCCCCAGAGCAGCCCCGTGAGGAGGACGGGTTTTAGGGGCAGGCAACCCCGGCTTCCGATCCTAGTCTGACATCACAAGGGGTATGAGCGTCTCTTCACCTTTTTATGCCAATATACCAAACCCAGGTGGGCAAAGCACAAGCTTCCCTTGATAGACGTGGGGTCCTCTTTGATATTTGGGGTGGTGGGGACCATGTGACACGAACCACTGCACCGTCACTGCTGAGTTGCCAGGAAAAGAGATCTCGGGCTGATTTGCGCTCCACATAGGCATTGTCTAGCAAGTAGGGATGGATCACGCACACTCCCTGCTCAGCCAGCTAGATGGAATCCCAGCTCTTGAGTCCTCCTGATGGGCTCCTCGCGGGAAAGTTGCGCCTGGGACAAATGGAGCTCTGGTCTAGAGGCAGGACTCCGTGAACCTTTTTGTTGGGAGTCAGGCACCCAGGACTCCTCTGGAATCAGCAGGTGGGCGCAGGACCTGATTAGCTGTAGGGGCCATTGATGAGGGTTAAGTTTCTTGCGGGCCATTCATGCAAGTGGATTTGTTTTTTAGTTATCCATATGTGTTGAGCAAACTGTTAAATTTACTAAAGGAAATTCATGCCATTGTCCATTATGCTAATGAAAAAACTTCAAGTGCTGGTTAGAGATAAAAATAGCTGATCCGATTCTAGGAGCCCTCTCTGGAGTGGAGTCTTTTGATTACGTGCCAGCAAACCACCCCCAGAGTGTATATTCCTGATTAGGGCATGACTGCGACAAGGGTGTAGCCTAAACTAACACACACATTTATAGCACACTCTATGTTCAGCTGTTTTAAAGCATACTACAGAAGACACGATACCTCTCACCTTAGTTTCCTCTTCTATAAAATGAGAATAATAATATTTATTTGATACAGTTGCCATCAGACTATTAAAGGATGAGAAAGCTTAGTCTAGTGTCTGGTAAGTAATACTGGCTCAGAAAGTGTTCACTGATATTATTGTTGTTATTTTTTGCTTAGATACACCCAAGCAAACTTCTTTCAAAATCTGTACCCATTGAACACTTGGAAGCTGACAGCTGAAATTTTTCATTAATAGATTTATGTAATAGCAAAGGATAGAATGTGGGGTGTGTAGTAATTATTACTTGTAATTAAAAGTGATATATTGATCTTTTAAATCTCTCCAATGGAATCCAAATACTACAATTATTTGATGCCCACTATCCTTATTTCGTTTTTATTTTTTTTTTAGAGAGAGAGAGAGAGGAGAAGGAAAAGGAGAGAGGAAATCTGAAGCAGGCTCTATGCACAGCACAGAGCCCAATGCAGGGCTCGATCTTGCAACCCTGAGATTGTGATCTAAGTTTGAAATCAAGAGTCAGATGCTTAACATACTGAGCCACACAGGCACCTCCTCAGTATCCTTATATTTTTATTTTTATTATTTGACAGAGAGTGAGTGAGAGAAGGAACACAAGCAGGGGGAGTGGCAGAGGGAGAAGCAGGCTTCCTGCCGAGTAGGGAGCCGAATGCAGGGCTTGATCCCAGAACCCTGGGATCATGACCTGAGCTAAAGGCAGATGCCTAATGACTGAGACACCCAGGAGCCCCCCAGTATCCTTATTTTAAAAACACATGAACAAGCTTCTTTTTCCTTTAGAAGCTCTTCTGTAATATTTAAAGCGGGACATTTTATTTCTTTACTTTTTCTCCTTGAATTTGTATTTCCATTCCACTTACCCTATAAAATTTTATTCTAACATATTTTTGTGCTTAAAAGTCTTTTATTGATCACTCTTTTGTATTTTCCGCAACAAATTTATGTATGTAGATAAAAGTTTTATGATTCATTTTATTTCCTATTACCTTAAAGCTCTAAATGTTGAAATCATTATTTAGATTGGGTTATCATTACAGTCATTTTTTTAGTGTGGAGTTAATCAAAACAATATAAATGTATTATACATTTTGATAAACATGTACTAAAGAAAAATTAAACTTGTCTTAGAAATAAACAACATGATTTTTAAAATTAATTCATGTATCTGGATGAATATTGTTTAGTTCTAGAATGAGACAAGGTTTATCATCAATTATTTCCCAGTTTTATTTTTATTGATATAAGAAGTAAGAACATTCATTCACGTATATAAGTAGATGGGAGAGGAAGGAGTCTTGCGAGAGCAATGGCATTCCATTTGTTCAACTCTTCATATTTTGAGAGGTATTATGACTACCACTGAGCAATAACTTGTGAGCTAAATAATGAAAGCAGGGAGGTTATTGTTTAAATCACAAGGACCTGATAGGATTGACTTATCCACTCCACATGACAAGGAACCATGATTAACCAAGGTATTTGCTAAAGGCAACTGGAACGTGAAAGGAAAGTTAGCTCATGCCCAGTAGCAAAAATCTAATACCTATGGATGGAGCAATCAGTTAAATATCTAACTCTTGGTTTCGGCTCAGTTCTGATCTCAGGATCATGGGGTAAGCACCCACCTTCCCTCCATTGGCTCCACACTGAGCACGGAGCCTGTCTGGGCTACTCTCTCCCCCTACTCTCCCCCTCCCCACTGCATGCATACTCTCTCTCTCTCTCTCTCTCTCTGAAATAAATAAATCTTGAAAAGAAAGAAATGAAATTTTATGCCAATTAAAATAAATATCTCATGATGTATAATAAAATACATTTTAACTGGACCGTTAACAATATTCACTGACTCTAAGAAAATGTTATCTGGGAGTGCCTGGGTGGCACAGTTGGTTAGGCCTCCAACTCTTGGTTTCGACTCAGGTCTGATCTCAGGGTGGTGAGATCGAGCCTCATGTGGGGCTCCACGGTCAGCACAAAGTCTGCTTAAGACTTTCTCTCCCTCTGCCCCCACCCTCTGAATGCTCTTTCTAAACTCAATCAATCTTAAAAAAAAAAAAAGAGGAAGAAAATGTTAACCTTTAGAGGTTAATTCCGGTGTGTTTTTAAAAATCTGACTAAGCTAGAAAATATTCTTGTTACATTAAAAAGAATCAGCATCACTAGACATCACCACTGTGGCTGCTTACAGGAGCTTTTCTTTCCAGCTAATGACATGTTCTAGGGATGAGTACTGAGAATAGCAGAAAATATGCTTGTGTTTAAATACGTGAGGAAAAGTTATTTTTAGCATCCGGAAATTCTAATCGATGATCTCTTTGCTCTGCTTTCATGAACTTCTCCCTTAGATGATTCATTCCTTGAAAATAGACAGGCTCATTTAAAAGGGGGGTGGGAGGAAGGACAAGTGTTATGAACAAGGAGTCCACAGAAAAGGAATTGCAAATTTCCTATAAATCTTAAGAAAAAAAATGTTTCACTTGATTCAAAACAAAAACAGAGATACAAGTAAAACCTGAGGGATGTGAAAATCTTGGAGAGGGGAGAGGCTGGGATCTGGGGTGTACGACGACTCAGCAGGTGACGAGAAGGGGTCATGAGATTCAGAGCTGGGGGTTCAGGGAAGAGAGAGGGGCTGGCTTCACAGTGGTTATGATGAATTAAGAGGACACGCGCCAAGTGCTAGTGATGTGGGAGAGTGGCTACCCCTTGAGACAGATGGCTAAAAACAAAACCGAAGACAAGAAAAAAAAATAATAATAACTGCTCTCCTGAGATGTAAAACTGCAAAAAAACAAATGTTGGATATCTCTGTTGATAGGTCTCTGGGAAAACAAATTCTTTTTCATTGCTGGGCAGAATGTGAAATGATACAACCCCTATGGAGACAATTTGACAAGATCTAGCAATATTCCATATACCATTACCTACTATCCTTGCTATCCTCCTTCTAGAAATCCATTTTATTTTATTTTATTTTTTTAAGATTTTATTTACTTATTTGAGAGTGGGAAAGCACAAGTCGGGGTGGGGTGGAGAGGCAGAGGGAGAAGGAGAAGCAGACTCCCCGCTGAGCAGGGAGCCTGATGCAGGACTTGATCCAAGGATCCTGGGATCATGACCTGAGCTGAAGGCAGACATTTAACCAACTGAGCCACCCAGTCACCCTAGAAATCCATTTTAAAGATTCACTGGCAAAAATAAGAAATTATACACACACACACACACACACACACACACACACACACAGATCCTTCATGGCAACACTAAACTCTAAGTGTAAATGGAAAGAGTGCACATGTCAATGAATGAAGGACTGGTTGAATAACTCTGATACACGCTCACGAGGGAACACCACATAGCTGTAAAAATGAAAGGAATTCCATAGGACGAATGGTGCATTTCTTTCAATAAATGGCAGGGATAAAAAGCAGGAAAGGGAAACTGTTATAGGTTAAATGAGATTTAATTCAAATGTAATATGTGGACTTTGTTTGGATCCTAGTTCCAACAAACCAACTGGAAAAAAAAATATTTTTGAGAC
>CM052799.1:94288080-94318680 GCA_028533885.1 Nasua narica
CCCCCTCCCCTCCAAAACCCTCAGTTTGTTGCTCAGAGTCCACAGTCTCTCCTGGTTCATCACCCCCTCCGATTTCCCCCCATTCGCCCTTCCCTTCCTCCATGATTTTCTTTATACTCCACACGTAAGTGAGACCATAAGATAATTGCCTCTCTCAGCTTGACTTATTTCACTCCGCATAATCTCTTCTAGTCCTGTCCGTGTTGATACGAAAGTTGGATATTCATCCTTTCTGATGGAGGCATAATATTCCATTGTATAGATGTACCACATCTTCCTTATCCATTCATCTGTGGAAGGGCATTTTGGTTCTTTCCACAGTTTGGCTATTGTGGCCATTGCGGCTATGAACATTGGGGTACATATGGCCCTTCTTTGAGCGAGATGCTGGTTATTGTTGAAGCTGGATAATGGGTGCCCGAAGGTTTGTTATGCTGTGCTCTCTATTTTTGTATCTGTTTGGAAATTTCCATAATAAGTTAAATGTTTTAAAACTAAAACAAAAGTTGGGGCGCCTGGGTGGCTCAGTTGGTTAAGCGTGGGACTCTTGATTTCGGCACAGGTCTTGATCTCAGGGTTCTGAGACTGAACTCTGCATCAGGCTCTCCAGTGGGGAGTCTGCTTGAGATTCTCTCCTCCCCCACCCCCTGCTCTCTCTCAAAACAGAAATAAAATCAATCTTAAAACAAAAGAGATAGAGACTTGTTAAGTAAAAACTATTATTTCTCATCCATTCTACCATATGTAGATTCCCCCCGCCCCCATCTGAAAGTGAAGCAGTCCAGTGAAACCTTTCCTAAGCTGAAATGGCATGAATTGAAGACCAATTACCATTAGTTTATGTGGAAAATTTTTTGAGCATTCCCAAACCCCTAAAATAACCTCTCTCAGGCTTTTCTGATACCTTAGGACACGCCTTGCTGACGGATACACAAAATCAATTGAGATGAAACACTGATGTTCAGAGATGCAGTTCAAAGCTATGGTGGCTTGATGTTGAGATGCCAAGTGTGGGTCCCAGGAAGGAGCTTGATGAGGCCTCTGTCGCTGCTTGGGGTGCACACCGCCTCTGAGACAGCTTCTACCGAACAAATACCAAACGCGATTTTTAGCTTAGTGGCTTTTTTCGTACAAGTGAAAATCCTCTTCGAACTCCTTCTTAGCAAACACAAGTACTAATGGGGACCTGGCATAAAAGTGAAGCGGTGTAGCTCAAGTGTTTGAAAAGTGGGGGATGCCTGTATTTTAATGTATAGCATCTCGACCCAAGCCAAAATACCCGCCCAATTAAAAATTACAGTTGTATTGAATAGAATCCTTGAACCGCTGGCCTTCTCTGTTCTGAATTTAGAGCCCCCCAACTCCAGCCCGCCCGCTGCAGGCTGAGCATCGCCTTTTACAGAACAATGTTCAAAACGTCGAGAGATGGGACGGGTTACGGGTTCCTAGCCGATTCATTAAAAAGACATCCCTTTGATATCTTCCAGAGTTTTTCTACACTGGGGCAACACAACCACTTTTGCAGAGCACGGAAGCCAGCCCAGGGTCTGGAAACCAGGGCATTAAACCGATTCGTGCCTGCTCTGTGCTTCCGGACTGGTCTTTGTTTCCCTGCAAAGGCTTACACACTCGTGTGAAGACTGCTCACCTACAGCTTGGCGTGGGCTCTCAGCATTTCCAGGGCGATCTCTGGCCAGGGTGGCCCTTAGTGCCCTGTACAAAGGGCCCAGAGGGCAGCAGGGGGCATTCGGTCTAACCCCAGGTCTGCACCCTGGCAGGGTGGGGGGCCTTCAAGCAACTCAGCTACTGGGGTTTCTGAGATTCACAGGGGCTCCGTCAGTGCTGGTGGAGGCTCTGGCCCCAGTGGGGGTGCAGCAGGGGGGAGGGCTTACTTTAGCTTCTTCGTCCCATCTCCTCATGTGACCAGTATCAGGATGGTAGGCCTCTGTCAGTAGGAACCCAGAATCCTCTGCAGCTTGGGGCTTTTGTAGCTTTGTGTTGATTGTAGGAGCTGGCGGGGGGAGGTCTTCCTCATTATAGTCCATCCAGTCATGTTAAGAAGGCAGCAAGATTTGGAGTCTCAGGGAGGCGCAGAATGTAATGTGTCTTCATCTGATTCTCCTTTTTCCTTTAAGCTCCTATGCCTGTGCTACAGACTTAAGCACTTTCCCCATCTTGAAAATTATACATGGATCCAGTTAATGCTCTAGATATACGATGCTTGTGACAGAAATATTTTTAGAATGAGATTTTTCTGATTACAAAAATAAAACGTATTCTTCACACACACACGCCCCACAAAACACAATACAACACCTAGGACATTTTGTGAATAAAAACAAAAAAATTCTACCACTCAGAATAAGTGTTGTTAACACTTCAGTGTTTTCTAATGATCTCCTTTTGATGCATAGATCTCCATGTAGCTGTGTTTGACAATACTGGGAACAACCAGCATTGACAATCTGACATCTTGCCTTGGTCATTAAGTCTTTGAGCTCATTTTTGTTTGTTTTTAATAGTTGAAGAGTGTAATAGGAAAGGCACTGTGCTGGGCTTTGAGTTACGTAGTGTGTGTGTGTGTGTGTGTGTGTGTGTGTGTGCGCGCGTGTGTGTGTGGTGTGAATTTCTGTATGCATGTTATCTTTTTCAACTTGTTTCTAAAAGTAAAGAAGCAATAGATGTTATCTCTGCCTTCCCAGCCTTTCCAGTCTAGGAGACGAAATAATACATGTACATAATTAACTTTAATACAGTGACAACGTATAATAAATCACAAACCCCTCCAAGATAACTTGGAAGTGGGATGAATCTCCATATGCGTATTCTGGGCACTTTCCTGCTCTAGTAGCTGACATTGAAGAACTATAACAATAATCTGGAAGCTTCCCCCAATCTGTGAATGAACAATTTCTGCTTTCAAATGCAGAAATCATTGAAGGGTTTGGTAAGCCTGTGACAAAGGGATGTTGGAAGAAACTGAATTTGTGTCATTTTCATTGTTCGCCACCTCCGAAAGGTCACACTGCCAATGCTTTGTTTTGTCAAAGGCAATTCGAGTCCTGGGTAGCTGTGCCACCTGTGTCTGGAATGTTTGGAGGGTGAGGAATAGATGAGACATGTGAAGAGTGAGAAGAGGTTTTGCTCCTCCCTTCTTGGTGTGCCATAGGAAAACACTCATTTAGAAAATTAAAGCTAAGTAGTGGAGCAGCCTTAAGGGGACGTTAACCATGCATGTGACACAACAGGAGACTGCCTCTGCTAATGGGGAGACAAGACCAGGTCTCTAGTCATTCAGAGACTAACTGCGAATGCCCGTAGAAAAAAGTGAGGATTTCAGAGAGGAGGGGACTGGGAGATCAGGAGCGAACCTACAAAGGATGAATGTGCCCTTCCAGACGCTGAGAATTCCCAGGCTGAGTGTGTGCCTCCTGGTATATTTCAGGTCACCTTGTGTATTTCACATCATCACCTTCTTCTTTAGGGCCTGATCACCACAATGTGTAAAATGTATCATCCAAAGACCAGAGGGTTACTTGTGGAGCTAAGGCTCCCCAAGACTTACCTCTTTCCCCTTGCAGAAAGTGGATGTGGTATTCTAGTGTTTTTTATGGTCTTTCCTGGGAAGCTTTCAGGAGTTTGGTGAATTTGCTGGTACTCCCTACCCTTGGGGAAAGCCCATTAAATCTTGATTCATGGTGGGCGCCTGGGTGGCTCAGTTGGTTGAGCGACTGCCTTCGGCTCAGGTCATGATCCCAGAGTCCCGGGATCGAGTCCCATATCGGACTCCCGGCTCTGCGGGAAGTCTGCTTCTCCCTCTGACCTTCTCCCCTCTCATTCTCAGTCTCTCGCTCTCTAATAAATAAATAAAAATCTTTAAAAAAAAAAAATCTTGATTCATGGTGATTTCATTTGGCAAAGAAACTACTTCCCCACTTTCCAGCAAGGATTTGCATGTGTTCTTTATTCTCCCTTAGTGCAGATATGCAGATATGTTACAGGAAAGTGTACAGATCCTTATTTGGCTGCTTTATTTAAGGAAGAGTCATGATTTTATTAGTGTTCACCATTTCTAAAGGGAGGAAAATCATGACATGATAGGGCCTGGGCGATCCAACACTAGGTAGAGCTAGTTCAGGGAATCCTCCAGCAGGAGCACTCAGCTCCCCGGGCTCTGTTCAACCCACTTGGGTCTTCCGAAGGATGTAAACAAGTGGGCAAGTCCTGAGTATTTTTCTCATATGCTTGCATGGAAAAATCAGACTCCTGAGTAAGTCAGGTTTCATCTTAAGAAGAGCTTCTGTGAATTTACCCCTGTGTATGAGGAACCTTCCGTAATGGCTGAACCCCATTCAGGTGGAAAAGGATATTCTTGGTCCTCTGACCATGGATATTTTCCTTAGCAAAATGGGAAGTGGGGATTTAGGCTGTTAGAGAATAACAATGGCCAAAGCAATCATAAGCTTTCCTTCTAAGCAGAGACAAGGCCATGAGCCCCCTTCATACCGAGTTGCGAATTGTCATTACCAGGTAGGTAATCTGTTTTTACAACTCAAGGCGCCCGTTTCCACCTTCCACTGTTCACAGAAATGTTTGTTTAGTGGGTGCACTGTGTGGAATAATGCTTTTCTTTGTGCAAAGTCGAGACTCACTTAGAAGGAAGGCCTGACCCCTTCTGACATATGGGTCACTCTGCCGTCAAACTGAGCCCTCGAAGGCAGAAGGCTATCTGACCGGGCCAGCCTCCTGCTTAAAACCCCTCGGGCTGCAGGATGAAATCCGAACCCTTTGATCGTCTGGTCGCAGACTATCCCTCTGGCGTCATCTCTGACCGTTCTTCGTTTTGTCCTCTGGGTTCCGGTCATACCTAAGTACATTTTTCTTTTTTTTTTCTAAGCTGTTTGCTGGGCCTGTTCTATGTCATGAATCAAGTCCTGCGCTAAGGATTTTTATGTGGGTTATCTCACTTAATCCTGACGACAACTCCAGGAGGTAGACACGCAGAGGTTCAGTAACTCACCTAAGGTCATGTAGCTAATAGGCGCTAAACTAGCATTGGAACCCAGGTGGTCCAATCACAGACCCCAAGCCCCTACGTGTTTGCCCCTCCTCCCACCCCCGGCTTCTTACTGACAGCACCGTGCTCTCTCTGGCCTTGCTGTCTCTGTTTATGCTGTTCCCTTCCTTCCTCAGGCCGTGTTAACTCCTTTACATTGTTTAGAAGTCCTTATGGACATCACCTCCTTCAGGAGGCCCTATACGTGCCCTCTCATAGCACCTGCAGTTAATTCCCTCTTAGAACTTGTCACACTTTGTGTGTGTGTAATTTTTTTTAGTCTCCTTCCTTATTCTCCCTCCTTATTAGGCTAACATCTCCTTTAAATTGGGATGACATCTCTTATTTCCATATCCCTACTCAAAGTTAGGAAATCCTAACTTTGAGTTCCTCAAAGTTAGGAAATCCTAAGTACATGAGACAGTCAATAAGACAATCAATACAGTTTTTTCTTGGAGGATTTGAAGGCATGATATGCACATCTTTCTCATTGAAGAGTCTGGATGTAAGCATTCAGGACTGGGATCGCATCCCACAGGGTGAAGGGCCCCAGGCCCCTCTTTCTCCTCCCATCTCAAAGGAGCTGCTCACAGCGTGCATGTGGGCCGGGATGAACCACCACCACCAGGTTCACCCTCTTTCAAACCAGTGCGAAGAAAGAGAAGAATAAGGGGATGGCTCCCTCTTTCCCTTTAAGGACCCAACCTAGCGTGTGTACTACTCGCTTCTGCTCACATTCCATGGGTCAGAACTGAGTGACACATGGCGGTCCCTTGCTGCCAGCGAGCCTGGGAAATATATTCCGGGAGGCCATGTGCCCCCGTAAGAACTATTCATCTTGCTACATTCCCAGAGAAGAAAGGGAATGGATACTTGGGAACAACTACCAATTTCTGCCGCAGTGAACAAGAATTTTGAAATCACTGTATCTTAGGTATATATTTATGCTGCGTAGCATTAAATCAACACGTGGATTGTCGAATTTTTAGTTTACTGAATAGTCCTTTATTTTCCTAGAATCTAAGGTCTTTAAATGAAGTGTTTCCTGGCTGGAATAATTTGTCAGTGTATGTATTACTAAGTGCATCCATTTGGCGGAGTGACGGAGGAGAGGCTTGTCAGAGAAGGGTTTCCTGGAGGAGGAGGAGGATCTGATGGGATTCTTAAAAGTGTGTAGGAGTTAGCCAGCTCATCCAGCGGCTACAGTGGTGGTCCGGCTGCCACTTTACCGGTCTGAGTCTTGTCCCCTTCACCCACTTGCCATGTGACAGCACGCAGCCTTGTGTCTGCACCTCAGACCTCTCGCCTTCCGTTTGGGGGCTTCCCTGTTAATGTCAAGGCGTGGGAAGTTGTGGAGCCCTGCTTGGGCCCACACTCGCACACCTGAAAGTGCAGGGCCTTCATTCAACCTGAGCTGAGATGCGATGGGTAATTTTCTGCCTTTCTCTCCCAAGTGAATGGTCCTGAGGTGCATCTTAAATGACCTCATGGAAGGTCATTGGCGTGAGGCCGGGCGGTCAGGTGCGCTCTACGGTTGCACCCTCACGTGGACCTCCCTCCTTCCTTGCTTCACCCCCACCCCTGGTCCCTCACTCCTGCTCCACCGACTTGTCCCCCTTAATGAAGGAGGAATACAGAAGCCTTTGCTTCTCAGACTCTGCTTTCTGGAGAACCCCTTGTTTCCTTAAGTCCCATTTCCCATTCCGTCAGCAACATAAATCCATTCCCCTTTTTGTTATCTCCAGCCAAACGAGTACTTTCTTTCCTCCTTTCCCTGAAGGAGATTTTAACTCCTGCAAAGACTGAGAGGTGCAGGACATTTTCAGAAAGCCATTCAACCACACATTTCAATTTAGATCTCATTGATCCCATGTTAGCATGTAGAGAAAAAGTTATTAAAGTCTGTGGTTGAGTGATTCTTGCCCTTGCCTCTGTCTGTCACGGAGAAGCTTGTCATCGGCCTAGGGGAGCCAGGCTGGGAGGGGGAGGGGCAGACGTCAGGCATCTTGGACGCCCTTGGGGAGCTGGAGATGCATCTCTTGAGTCCAGTTAATCTTAAGAGAGCAGTCCCCCTTCCCCACCTCGGACCCACAAAAAAGTTTCCCTGAGAGATTCAGTAAGGGAAAACAGCACAAAAGTTTCATTTTGACTCTAGAGTCTCTGCTTTAAATGATACTCAGAGGAAATCCTGTCTATTACCTGTTGGCCAATCTTGCTTTTGCTTTTTTTTTTAAAAAAAACAAGAACATGACATGAGAGAAATTTAAGAAAAAGGATAAAAGATGACCCATGGTCTCCCCTCACTTAATCCAGTGCCAGGACCTTGCTGGAAGCAGCTGGGGTAGGTGACCTTCATGGTATTGCCTGGGTCTAGGAGTCTGGATCTTGGCTGTGGTTGTACTTCTCTTCTCTGTCCCGCTGAGGCTGGTGACAGCCCGTTACCTTTCCAAGCCCTACTGTCAGCCCCCCGCTGAGCACCAGTGTCGCCATTGTCCCCCGTGTTTTGAGTGGAGTGGATCCTGGAATGGTTTAAACCAGAGGGTGCCATCCAGGTGATTCCCCCATTAGCCCTAAAAAGGCAGCCCTCTGGGTCTGGGAGCAATAGGGAGAACGTGAATTTTTTTGCTACAGTAGCGAAATACATGAGCTTAGGCTTTACTTTTCCTCAATTACTGTAGAAAGTCAAGTGTAAAGAAGAAAATCATCGGCAATACACCATCTCGTAATTATCGTTCTTCCTGCTTGGATGTATTTCCCTCTGTGTATACATATAAAGTGTTCTCCGCTTACCATGTGATTGCCCAAGTACCCACACTGTCTCGTCAGCATGAAGCCCAGTCTCTCCCTCTTGAATTCCGTCCTATCAGAGGCCCCCCTCTCACCACCACTTTTTGTGGAAAAGCTTCAAGAACTTCCTTGGATAGAGTGGTTTAGTTGTGCTTGCAGATGCTAGGCATGAGCACCAAAACTGTGATCATTTCTCCATCACTCAAAGCATGACAGTCTTGATCTCAAAGACCAGCCAGTTCTGTGCTATGGGACAGATAATCAGCATGCTCTTGAAAGTGTTACGGAGATGATTTACATGTTAGCTTCAAGTTCACAGTCATGGGTTTTCAAAGCAGGAAACATCTGAGGAATGACACAGTTGGGGAATCTATAGTCCCCCACCAAACCCTCAAGGCCTTTATGTTGAGTCTGGACCAAATTTCAACTAGCCCCTTTCCTCAAGGTGATTTTATATCATGCCCTTTGTCGGCTTTTGCCAATACTGGGTCTTGCTTGGGATCACGCCATGATTCTCAAAACAAATGTCCCTAACTTGAATTTCAATAAGCAAGGGTGGGACATCACAGTTCTTTCTCACCCAGAGGAGTTTGGACATTTTATGAATATAGATCTATGTGTCCCCACAATCCTCTGGTCTTACAGGGGTGGGGGTGCCTTCACGAAGCTCCACAGAGGATAGAGAGTAGTTACACCCTTTCTCCAGGACCATGGGGGGGGGGTGGGTCAGCACCCTACGTTTCTATTATTAAAAGGACCTCTCAAGCAGTGACACATTGACAAATGTTAAACCACTGGATGTCTAAAAAAATAAAAAGCCCTGATTTTTTGTTTGTCAATCTGTGTGATGTAAATACTCTTATGATGGTCAATTTCAACCTACCAGGTGATGCCACTGGACTTGGAGCTGAGAACTGACACCTACTGTCGGCTCCCTCTGCTCTTGGAAGTCCAGCCACCTCCAGGACTCCGCTGCCTCAAGGGACCAGCAAGACAGGCGTCTGCTCTAAGGACACCTCTTGTTTTTGCTACGAGAGAACCGCTGGAAGCATTTTCTAAGTAAGTAAATAAATAAGGTACACTCTACTATATACTTAAAAGCTAGGACTAAACCAGACAATATATTCTCTAAACGTTATCAAAATAAAGCTCCGGATACCCAGTTTTTCTGTACTTATCAAACCTCTAAGAGAATCAGGTTTATTTTTTGTGCCTTTAATTACTAGGTTAAAACACATTATGCCCAGCCCTGAAAGCACCTCCTTGCTAACCAATGCCGTTACCTCTGTCCTGTCTCCCTCCCTTTGTCCTTCTCTCCTTCCTTCCTGCCTTCCTTTGCAACTGCTGGGGAAAACGGGACATGGAGAAGCCAAGTTCACTGCGTAGGCAGCTCTGGCCTCCATCCCTAGACCCCAAAGACATGGGATTTATATGTTGTTTAAAGCTGTGTGATATTTCAATGAAGGACCTCTTGTTGAACACTGGGGCCAGAGGTTGTAAGCAGTATCTGGTGGCATCAGTTTCCTTTGGGGATCTCAATCTGTAAATTACTATATGCATTTGTTTTAATATCAAACTCAGGAGTTTCGCCTCAAAAGAGTATCTAGCGATTTCAAAAACCAAAACAGAAGTGCCAAGTTATACTATAATCAGCCGCTCCCCATTTTCAGTGGTTATTTTGAAAGATGACTGTTAATGCTAAGCCATAGTCTGACCTCCCAGCCCCCCAGCACCAAACCCAGAGAGAGCTGCCTTTTGGGGTAGCTTCCTCCCGTTACGTTTCCCTTGTCTTCTGGGGACTTTCTGCATATGGCCTTCAACATGTGTGCTGGTGAAATGTAATGTAGTCAAAATAGGGGACGCTTGTAGGTTCTGTGTTTTTATTCAACATATTTTTATTCTGAGCTTACAACATGGCAAGCACTGTATTAAGTGCTGAGATTTATCAGTGAATAAGAGACAAAATTCCCGTGCTTGTGGAACTTACATCCGAGGAGGAAGGGCAGACAATGAATGAATGAGTGAGTGAGTGAGTGAATGAATGGATGAATGAATGAATGGGTGAATGAATGAGTGAGTGAATGAATGAGTGAATGAGTGAGTGAGTGAGTGAGGCACAAACAAGGACCAATGGCCTGCGGGGGCAGCATTCACTTTTTGCTGGAGGAAGCAGAGGCGTCCTGGAGTCTTAGAGAAAGGCTCCGAAACTCAGATATCCTGCCATGGACCCCAGAAAGGCCTGGTCTGGGTTCCCAGAGATGGCAGAGCAAGGCTTAGCTTTGATGTCGCCCCCCCCCCCCCATTACCCCTCAAGACTCCAACTCGGAGGTCCCGAAACATTGCCAGGCTCCCTGGTCCGAGGGCCCTTAGAAAAGGCGGCTGACGCCCCTTCCTCTCCCGCACCGAGCCACCTATCTTGCACGAAGGCAGCGTGCACCCGGGTCAGTGGAACAAAGAGAAGCCCCAGCTTTGAGCCCTGGCCTTGCAATTTACTCGACATAAGACTTCGAGCAGCTTGGTCACCTTCTCTGAGTCTCTTTCCTCACCTGGAAAACAGCTACTAACTCCAACTTCAACCCACACCGATAGCTGCTACACCACTATTTCAATGCAATTTTTAAAAGATTATTTTGATCATGGGCTAAAACATAAAGTGACGGAGGTGGGTCATTCTGGAAATTTGTCCTTGTTTCTTTCTCTCTCTTGCTCTGTAAACAGAATTTCCAGTGCAATTTCAGACACTGAAGCTATTCTCAAGTGGGGATTTAAATCAAATATTAAAGAAACATGTGCGGTAGCTGGTGGTGGGAGTGTGAGAGTTCGGCTTGAGTGGGAACCTCCTCTGTTGTGGCAGAGGGCTCTTGGCATTTGACCGAATAGAAGGGTCACAGTGGGTGCTTCCTTGTGCCTGGTTGCTGAGAGGAATGACAGGCTCCCGGGATTCTGTAGGGCTCCCAGGAAGGTAGGGTGGGCAGGGGACAGAATGTTCAGGAACAGGAAGGAGCACTGGGGAAAAGACTGCCTTCGTCAACGTGGCTAGTGACCCTGTACAAGTCTGAACCTCCCTGCCATCTTGCATTAAATTCTGTTCTCTAGGGGCGCCTGGCTGACTCAGTCAGTGGGACATGTGACTCTCGATCTCGGCGTTGTGAGTTTGAGCCCTGTGCTTGGTGTAGAGATTACTTAAAAAATAAAATCTTTAAAAAAATTCTGCCCTACGGAATTTTTTTAAAAGGTTTTATTTATTTATTTGAGAGAGAGAGGGAGACAGAGCACAAGCAGGGTGGAGGGGTAGAGGGGTAGTGGGAGAGGGAGATGCAGACTCCCTGCTGAGCAGGGACCCCCCCCCCCCATGTGGGACTCGATCCCAAGACCCTGAGATCATGATCTGAGCTGAAGGCAGATGCTTAACTGGCTGAGCCACCCAGGCGCCCCAACATCCAACGATTTTGAACAACTAAGAATACGATTTGAAGATTAAGGAAACATTACCTATATTCTTTATTTCTATATCCTTAAAGTGCTATAGACACATTGTGTTTAAAAATATATACCCAATTCTTAACTATTAAAGTTCACTAAAGTTTGAGTCACTTTTTTCTTTCCTTGTTTTGCTACTGTCTGAAGGAACTTAAAGTAGCATATGGAATTCTTGTCTTCCTAATGGTTTTGGAACTGGTTTGTGGGTTGTAGTTATTTCAAAATGAGAAAACTGAATCTGGGGTGGGAATACTGTTTCCTTCTGAAACAAAATGATGGGCCAGACTTAACACAAGGAGCCAGCTCTTCGGACTGATCAGGTATCTGCTAGAGCTTTCTATAAAATGTACTAGACTATACTGTATTCTGTCTTCTCTGGGAAACTTGCCCCTTATCAGTCTGTCTTGAGGTACCCTGGAGGGTCTGTCCTCCCTCCTACCGCCTTCCTCTTCTTCTTCCTCCCCCTTCCCCACTCCCAGCAGCATCACCCCCACTTTGTTCTCTATCGTTTTTCATCAAAAATGGGAACTGTTTGAGTAGATAACCAAAAGCTACCTTTCCAACCCCAAAGGACTGATTAAATCTAATTCTCAGGCCAAAAGATGACTCACAGGGAAGTTTGTGAAAAGGAGCAGAGAAAAATAGAAGGGACTGGATTTTAGGATTTGAAGAGTTGTTTGCTTAGTAACAGACTCCACATAAACAAAACTGTCCAAAAGCTCCCTGATGATTTCTGGGGAGAAGCAGCTAGAAAAAAAACAACCCAGATGTGGCCTGTTGATTGGAGCATACATTTCCTCGGTGGTTCCTGGAAAGGGGTACCGCGCTGAGGGCAGAACAAGGAGATCCGTCATACCTTAGGTCCTCGGATCTATTAAATTCTTGGGTAACAATTTCATCCTTTTCCATATGCTAGCAGCCTCAACCTGAGTGTGCAGGGCAAAGTGACCCAGACCATGATAAGGAGCAAAGTGTTTTCTGTGCTGTACCACTCCTGTTTCAAAACAGGAAATCTTACTCTGTGGACGAAATTCCAAATTGGCTTTTCATTTTATATGCCGGTAGCTTTGGGCAGCTGTAAGTAACTTTAAGCTGTGATTACAGCCTTGTGCACATAACAATGTTCTGCATTTTGATTAAACTTATTAAATTTGGGTTCTGGAGTCTATTAAGGATGATGTTATTCTGAACCGGATTCGGTTAGGAAATGACTCTGTGTGGGAGAGTGCACGCACCTCGCCTGTTGGTGAGCTTGGCACAGCCTGCATTCTGAGCGTCCCGTGAACCGCCCAACAGCAGTTGTGCTCAGTCCCCGTGACGGTTGGGTTCACTTCTCCAGTTCATTTGCACACCTCCCCTATGGTTTTAAATTGCTTAGTTAGTGAATCTGTCTTACTTTCAAATAGTGGCCAAGCAGGTTGCTCACCTGCCACTTTTGTTTTGCCCATTAGGGCTCCCCTGTCTTGCTGCCAGGTCAAGTCTGATTAGCTCGTACAGTGCGGTGAACTTGAGTGTCCTTGGGAGGCCCTGAAGGAGAGGAAGGGGCCACCTGCCTCCCTCTTGTGGGGTTATAATCGCAGGCAAAGGAAAAGGTAATTTGAGGTCAAAGGACTTGATCAAGTTGGGGAAGAGTCTGAGTTTAGGGTTTGAAACAAGTCCACTGCCAGTGTGTTAGTAGGGAGCTGTGTTGGTTATGTTGGGGGTGGGGGATGGTGATGAAATTTTCACTACTTCCCAGCCCCAGAAACAGTTACACCTCTCAAAACACGCTGGTTAGAGGCAGAGATGTTTTATCTCTGCAAATCTGTCAGATCCTTATAATTTTACTATGGTCCCTTTCACAGAAATGGTTTTGGTACCCCTTATAAATAGCTATTTTTTATAAACAACCTTACTGACATATAATTTACATTCCATGAATTTCACCTGTTTAAATGTTCTTTATTATATGTAGAGAGTGTGTAACCATCACCATAATCTCATTTTAGAACACTTCTTCGTCCCCCAAAAGGAATCTAGTACCTAGCAGTCACTCTCCATCCCACCTTCCCACCAACCCTCTCCTCCTCCCCCCGCCCCCCTCCCACCCTGGTCAACCATTAATCTACTTTATACCTCTATAGATTTGACTATTCTGGTCACTTTATATAAACGGAAGCATACAATAGGTGGTCTTTTGTGATTAACTTCTTTCCCTTAGCATAATTTTTTGAAATTCACTATGTAATGGCCAACTGTGATGTAATTATCTATTCCTTTTTATGACTGAATAATATCCCATTTTAGCGATACATGACTTTTTGTTTAATCATTTATCAGGTGATGGATCTTTGAGTTGTTTCTACTTTTTTGACTGTTATAAATCATGCTGATATAAGCATTTGTGTGCAAGTTTTTTGTGTGGACATATGTTTTTGTTTTTCTGGGGTACATACCTGGGACTAGAATTGCTGGATAATAGGGTAACTTTATCTTTAACATCTTGAGGAACTGCCAGACTGCTTTCTAACGTGGCTGCACTGTTTTGTATTTCCATCAGTAATGTATGAGTGTTCAAATTTCTTAGCATACTCAGCAACACTTAGCTTTTGGATTATAACCATCCTAGTGAGTGTAAAGTGGTATCTCATTACCCTAATAGCTAATAACTTGAAAATCATTTTGTGTGGTTATTGAGTCATTTGTAGATCTTTGGGAAAATGTCTATTCAAATCCCTTGGATGTTTAAAACTGGGTTGTCTTATTAGTGAATTATGTAAGTTCTTTATATATTCTGGATACAAGTGTCTTATTAGACACATGATTTGTAAATATCTTCTCCCAGTCTGAGGATTGCCTTTCATTAATGATGTCCTTGAAGTACAAAAGTTTTAAGTTTTGAGAAAATCCAACTTATTAATCTTATCTTTTATTGCTTGTGTTTTTGGTATTGCATCTAAGATATCACTACCTAAAAAAAAAAAAATCACAAGGATTTCTTCTATGCTTTCTTCTAAAAGTGTTATAGTTTTAGCTTTTACATTTAAATTTTTTGTATATGGTGTGAGGTTGGGGTCCAAAATAATTTATTGCATGTGGATAACCAGTTGTCCCAGCGTTTGTTGAAAAGACCATTCTTTCTCTCATTGAATTGTCTTGGCCTCTTTTTCATAAATCAATTGACTATGAAATTTAGGGTTCATTTTTGGGCTTATAACTCCATTCCATTGATTTATATGTCTATCCTCAAATCTCCACTTCAGAAAAATCTTTTTATTAACTATAACATACACATAAAAAGAGCCTAAATTTAAGTACATAATTTTGAAAAAAATTTTCAAGTGAATGCAACTGTGTAGCCAGCACCCAGACTTAGAAATAAAACATTGTTCCTTCCCCACCTAACTCCTTACTCCTTTTTAGTCACTGCCCCCAAAGGTACCTACTATGACCTTTATCACCACAGATCAGTTTTATCTAGTTTTGAACTATATATAAATGGAACCATATAGCACGGGCTATTTCCTGTTTGGTTTTTTCCTTCAACATTATGTTCGTGAGCTCCATCTGTGTTGTTTCATGTACCAGTATTTCATTAGTAACTAATGGGATTTTTGGATATCGTGTTATAAAATATGTCATTTAAGGATCTTTGTAATTCAACAAACCAGTACTTTCTCTTTGTAAAAAAGATATATTTATTTATTAGAGAGAAAGAGAACAAGTGAGTACTCATACAGAGAGAGAGTCAGAATCCCAAGCAGACTCCCTGTTGAACATGGAGCTCAAGATGGGGCTCAATCTCATGACCTGAGCTAAAATCAAGAGTGAGAGGCACAAGTGACTGAGCCACTCGGGTGCCCCTAAAAACCAATATTTTCCAAATAACAAGTGCATGGGGAAAAAATCCACTTATGGTGCAATATACATGAATGCATTTTGATGTAACAGAGTTTGAAGAATTCATTGATATGATTACAGTTTCTACACCATAACGAACCTTTAAAAAAATGACCACTTGTAGAGTTTTGGTGTAGTATCAAAGAAGAATAGCCACAAGCTGTTAAATTTCTCCTTCCTTTTCCGGCTATATATCTATATAGGGACAGATTTTCTTCATGCATTTTAACCCAAAACATATCATAACAAATTAAATGCAGAGGCAAATGTGAGAATATAACTGTCTTCTGTTAATATAACTAAACAGATTTACAGAAATGTAAAACAATGACACCCTTTTCACTATTTTTTTCTTTGGAAAATATAGTGCTTTTTCATAAAATACCGTCTTGGGTTAATATGTGGTAAGTTTTACCATTGCTATTTTAAATGATTTACTATTTAATTTTTAGTTTTAATTTCTAATAAGACAAGTATTAATTGATATTACTCAGATAAACAAAAGCTCTTTGAGGGCTTTTGATAATTTGTAAAAGCACTGATAATTGATAATTTGTAAAAGCAAAGAAGTGTGCTGAGACCAAAAAGCTTAAGAACCACTGGTCTAGGGGCAGCGAGGCATTTAACACATAAGCTTATAAGTAAGAATATCGTAAATCATGGCAAGTGGTATAAAGAACAGGTTGCTAAGAGAAATGAACCAGGGGAGCTACTGGAAGGAGGGTGATGTCAGAGAAAGCCCCTCTGAAGAAGTGGTTTTCAGCAGAGAACTGAAAACAAGAGTGAAGGTCATTCTGGGCAGAGAGAACAGTACCGAAGTGGGGATGAGTGTGCCGTAGGTGGAGTACGATGATGAGAAGGAGAGTGGCTTGAGATGAATGAGGAGCTAAATCCGACAGGCTCTTGTAGACCATGTTAAGATTTTGGTATTTTGTCCTCATTACATGACAATGAATTCATATCATAGTAATATGGATTGTTATGATATGATCAGATTCAAATACTAGAAAGAGGACTGATTGCTGTGTTGAAAAATGACTGGAAGGGGATAGGAAAGAAGTAAGGGGAACACGTGGGTGGCTATTGTAATAGTCCAGGGGAGAGCCAGAGGTGCCCATGCCAGGAAAGGGGGTGGTGGGCGTGGGGCTATTTTGAAGTTAACATTTACAGTTCTTGCCGCCACCATTGGAGCAGAAGAGAAAGGAAGACTCCTAGGTTAGAATACGTCTACTCACCATGCTTAGAGATACCAGTTCCAAGAATCACAGAGATTGAATATCCCTTACATCAATTTTATAATTATTTATTGGGTTTTTGTGTGTGTGACTGAATCACCCATGTTTACTTAATAATTAGATTTGACAATAAGATTGAAAAAAAGTCACTCTCATAGCACCACCTTGTGGACAGTAGTGAGAAGTTTTCTCATTGGCTTCAGTAACAAAAAAGACAAAACATTCTCGAAGAGGCTCACCAGTTATCAGCCATTCTAAGTCCTTCCTGGAAGGAGATTGGATATGATTACATTCTACAGAATTAAAGTAAAACTGCTCTCTTGAAAACAACTGTCTGGATTTATTCAGACTTGATCCCCTCTGGTTGACTTTAACATCAAGAGTCATTGACTGAAAATACTTTTTATTTGGATATCACCTCCCTGCCACCTCTTGTACCTGTCTGCCCCTTCTCTGGTTCTTTCCCAGGCTCATCACGCCTGACTTGACTACTGACCCTGGAATTTCTTGGGGCTCAGTTTGAGACACAGCCCTCTTCTTGCTTCCTATCCCCTTAGGCACATTTATTCCAGACTCTCGTGTTCCTTCCCATCCATACTCCCAGATGCAGTTCTCTGGTCCCAGCCTCTCCTCTGAGTGCTGGGTCCCCCTTTCTAATCCCGTTCCTCCTCTCCACGTGAATGTTCCATCCAAGACCGAACTTGGCATTTCCTGCTCTCCAAATCTGCCATTCTTTTGGCGTCTCCAAATTCAGTGGAGGCACAACCTTCTACCCGTTTTCAAATCAGAAACTTGGAAGTCATTCTCGAGTCCTCCCTCTCCCTTCCTTACCCCCTCCCCCTGCTCTTGAGCCCCCCGCACCCCACCCCACCCCACCCCAAATCAATCTCTTGGCCTTGCCTGTTTTACTGGTAGGTAGCTCCCGAGTGGCCCACTTTGGTCTACCTTTATTGCTGCCACTGCTCTTTCTGGCCATCTCTTCCCTGTACTACAGCTATAGTCTCCTAACTGGTCTCCGCATCCCCTTCAGGCTCTCTGCGGCCCATCCTCCACACTGAGGCTTTTTTTTTTTTTTTTCAAAATGCAAATCTTACCAGGTCACTTAAAATCTTCCAATTTTGCCCTGTGGCAGGTCCTTCCCTCCCCTACCACAAGCTGCTTCCCACCCACTCTCCACCTTGCTCTCTGCACCTCAGCTCCACTGGCTTCTCCATTCCCTGAGCACCTTCACCACAGGAATCTGCCCCGTGCTCATCCCTCTACGACTCTCCTGGTTATTTCTACTTAGCTTCCTACCTCAGCTTAACCATCTCTTTGCAGAGAAGCCTTTTCCTGAACTTCCAGCCTTGATTCTAAGATACTATGCATCGGAAATCCCTTCCCTCTGAAGGCTTATCTCAAACACTGATTAATGCCATCTTCTCAGAAGAGCCCAAGCTCCGTGAGAAAATCAGGCCCATGGCAGATTGTGCTCATGGTATTTCTCTAGCACCCAGCAGAGCGCCTGGCACATAGGGGGCGTTAGAAAAGTTCCCTGAGTGAATGAATGAATGGTTGTGTCTCCAAGGCCCTGAAAAGGCGAATACAACAGTCAACAGTCTATAGCCATAGTTTGTGTTACTTACTTGTAAATCAAATCAGGTCCAGGTGTGACTGCTGGTTGCTCAGACCCCGGGAGCCCAATGCCCAACCCACCCGGTGTGGGGGAAGGGACCCTCAGGCTGCCCCCCCCCCCCCCGGGCCCGCTCCCACCTGGTCTTGCCACACTGGAGGACATGTACTTGAAACAGTCATATGGGCGCCTTCTCTAAGAACAGACAATAATTTTGAGGGACATGGAGTCCAAGTCAGTCTTGAGAGGAAAAAAGTATTTACCATCTCCTCAGGGACATTGTCCCACTATGGATACAGTTAGTTTACACAACTATTCAGGAAAATTAGTCATTTCTGTATTCAAGCAAATAGCTTTTTCCTGACTGATTAAGAAGCTGACAGGACATGGTACACCTGGGTGGTACAGTCGGTTAAGTTTAGTTTTGGCTCAGGTCGTGAGATCCAGCCCTGCCCTGGGCCCCACGCTCAGCAGGGAGTCTGCTTGAGATTCTCTCTTTCTCCCTCGGCCCCATCCCCCCCTCATGCTCTCTCTCTTTCTCTCTCTCTCTCAAGTAAATAAATAGACCCAAAATTTAAAAAAAGAAGCAGCAGCAGCAGCTGACAGGACAACGAAGTCATTTATCTCAAAACACGGAAAGTTCAAAGGTGACCTGGTTGTCCCAAGACATTTCTAGCTACTTCTAAATAACATGTTTCCACCTTTAAAAAAATTACTGGGTTTATAACATATAAACTCATTTCCCAAAATTGGGAACATGAAAAGTGATTAATACCTTTATATTTATCAAAATTACCATACCTGTATATATAAAACATAGGTTCTTAATCTTTCCTCTATTATTTTACTTATTTATAGATTTGTTTCAGGAGTAATTTAAGACAAGTCACAACACATAAAATACAGCAAAGTAACACAAATTATAAATAAATTAGAAATTCAAAGGAAAAACAGGATAGGGACCAAAAATAGAATCAGAAATGAGGCCAATTAAAAAATGCCTTTTGTCAAGATGATGGGCTGGTTGCCTACAGAGCAGTCATCTCTCCCTTCCTTCTAGAGAGCCCCGGTTTTGTTCTGATAACAGGTGTCCTGCTCTCAGCCCTAGAAGATGAATCACGATGGACGCAGGAGAGTCAGGGATCCCTTGCTGGACCATTCTTGTTGGAAAGCACATCCTTATTATTTGAGACACTTCAAGTGAAATCTCTTACTCGTGGCCAGGAACTTCCTCCATGAGGCGCGTGCTGTTGTCTCTCATGGTCTCTGAGCTTTCCAGCAGTCCACTCCAACAGGCACATTTGGTTAGAAATGACTCAGTATCCATAAAACAAAAAACAGGCATGCACCTCAGGAAAAGCACAATATTGCTAAGACTAAGACCAAATAAAACAAGGGTCGAGAAGGATCCACGTATTTATCCAATGGCATTCAAATCCCTCATGAGAACACCAATGTAATAAAGATACCGTAATCAGCAATCCAAGCCAAATTGGCTTTCTTTTTTGACATAATTTATTATTCACCTTGAAGTTTCACTTTCCTCCATGCTCCTTAAGTCAAAACATTATTTTTTGAGCCAAATGAAAATTCATTTCACAAATTAATTTGGACAACAGGCTCGGAAAAGGTGTTCTTAGCAATCTAACCTTTGGTTCATGAATACAGAGCCCTAAGTCTGAGAATTGGCCGATCAGTGAAGTGGATTTGGAAAAAGATCTAAGTGGCTTCCATGTACTTTTTAAAGTAAGAATAGGTTTCTTACTCTGTGTATTTCTTCAGAAAAAGTGTAGGCATTCAACAGGACTGGGAAAGATCACATTCTAAAACGGATTGTTTCCCCTTTTAACAATGACATAAGAAGAGACTCTATTTTTGTATATAATTTTATTTTATCTAGGAATAAGACTTCTTTCTCAGTTTATCTGTTTGTCTGTCTATGTATTTATATTCAGCTTATAAAGACAAGAAACAAACGTTGCACTGGTAGAAAGAATGTCCCCTCCTGTGTGCGTGCCATGACTGCTTGAACCCCTAAGCCGACGACTATAGCTGCCACACTACCAGGAATAGACTCTGCCCCAAGCCCAAAGAAGCCCATTTACTATTTTAATGACCAGAACCTGCTAATGTGGGCATGTGAAATGTAACCTTGGAAAGGAATGCTCTCCATACCGGGAAGTCTCTGAGAAGGCTTAAGTTCTTGCCATAACTAAAAATCTGATGATGCATTACTGATGACTTCATCCCCAAATGAAAGCTAGCTGCCTGCGTCCATAATCCTCAGGGAGAATCACACCAAGAAAAGACCGATCGAAAATAACAGGAAAGACACTTCATTTGCTCTATTGCATAAAATGAAGGAATACACCTTGCAGCCCCTGCTGGAAGGACCTACGTTTCTTCAATAGCACAGATAACAACTGCAGAGGGCTTCACAGAGACAGAAAAAAAAAAAAAAAAGGAAAAAGTAAAAAAATGGCTATTGGTGTTTTTCAGTGGGGCTCATGAAAGAGGAATGTAGAAGTGAAGTGGTCTACCCCCATATGAGGCTTTGTGCCCCAGCAGCTCGACACTTCAGAAATCACTGCATATCCTGGCTTTCTCTTCAGAGAAAAGGAACGGTTCCATGCCAGTTGATGGTGGCTTCTCTCCACTTGGTTCTGATTGCCATCTCCACTGGAGAAAACTGTCTTCCTGGTACATGTTCGTCTTCGTGTTGGTTCCTTTCCCAGTGATGGGAGTGAGTATCTGAGTGAAGAACAGCCAGCATTTTTATAAAAAGATTTTATTTATTTATTTGAGAGAGAGAGAGAAAGAGAGAGAGAGAGAGAGAGTCAGGGGAGGGGCAGAAGGGGAGGAAGAAACAGGCTCCCTGCTCAGTAGGGAGCCTGACCTGAGGCTCGATCTCAGGACCCTGATATCAGAACCTGAGCTGAAGTCAGAAGCCTAACTGACTGAGCCACCCAGGCGCCCCAAATGGCCAGCATTTAGGCCCTTGCCTGTATACACCATTCCAGAGGAAGCCAGGAAGGAAGGAAAACACGATGGGTGGGCAGGAATTGGGCTCAGTAAGCTGTGTTCCCAGAATTGGTTAAGCAGGGGGGATTCCAGTAGATGATATGTGGAAATGCCCCATACAGAACAAGTCTGTGGTAACATGGGTGCTTGTGTATTTTGGAACATGAATATTCATAAGCCACGTGATGTGCATCCCAGAACCATGATGTGACACATAGAGCCAGGTGCAGGCCACAGGATATTGTCAGGAAAACCAGGAGGAGGGAGAGCTTATCACTTCTCAGTGCCTCTAAGGGTACATTTACATTTTTGGGTGAAGCATGAGGTAGTTTAATGAGGTAGTCAAGAACAGGGTTCAAAAACCAGCTTTGTCTTGGGTCACCTGGGTGGCTTAGTTGGTTAAGCGTCTGCCTTTGGCTCAGGTCATGATCCTGGAGTCCCGGGATCGAGCCCCGCATTGGGCTCTCTGCTCAGCGGGGAGTCTGCTTCTCCCTCTGCCCCTCATCTCAACCATGTTCTCTCTCTGTCTCTCTCAAATAAATAAATAAATAAAATCTTAGAGAACCAGCTTCGTCTCAAATGCCGTTTGAGAAGGTACTTAACATCTCTCAGCCTCATTTATTCAGTTAGTAACTATTTACTGGTTACCTCAGTTTCTTCTATGTGAAAATAGATATCATAGTTTCTGTCTCCTATGACTGCTGGGAGAACTTAATGGGATTTTACGTATGGCTTCCAATACAATGCCCATCAGAGAATGCTTGCAATGCCTGTGAGTTAATACAAATGTGAAGTTTTTGGGCCGCCTCGGTGGCTCAGTTCCTTAAGCATCCCACTCTTGCTTTTGGCTCAGGTCATGATCTCAGGGTCCTGGGATCGAGCTCCAGATTGGGCTCTGTGCTATGGTTGGAGTCTGCTTGGAGTTCTCTCTCTCCCTCTCCCTCTTCCCCTCCCCGCAAGCTTGTGCATGTGTGCGCATGCTCTCGCTCTCTCTCTCTTAAATAAATAAAATCTTTTAAAAAATGATGCTTTCCTCAAAGACGAGAGTAAAGTAGGAACAATATTTTAAGGAACATATTGTCAATGTCCCCCTAAATTAAATGGGCTAATATATACCTCTCATAATTAAAGAATTAGCAGCTGCACAAGAGTCACTAAGATAGTTTTCCAGATTCAGTCATTATGATGAGAAGTTGTTGAACACCAGCCCCGTGACGCCAAATGCTGAGTCAAACATCAGACCATCAAGCCTTCGCGGGTAGAACCAAGGTGCCCACTACTGACGCCCAGGCTCATTGTGTTTATTCCCTTGTCCAAAAGGCCAGTGCTTAAAGACATTTAAAGTTTCGCCTTTTTTCCTTATGAGTTTAAATGACTATGGTTGTAATTGAAATAAAATGACGTGTGTGGTTGTCTGCTTCTCCTATCAGACCGGAACCTCTGAAGCTCTGCTGGGACTGTGCCCTGTTATCAGGGCCTTCGTAGAGTCCAGCGCAGTGCCTGACACTTAACAGGTTCAAATATCTGAACAGAAACGCAAACTCACAGTTTGCTGACTTATGTCATCGGATGGCCATCTGATCAGTTGTCGGGTAGAATTGACCTCCCCCTGCCCCAGTCTGTCCTTTCTTCCCATTCTTCCCTCAGGCACTGAGTGTCCCATGCTCACAAGTAAAAGATCCTGGAGACGGCTTTTGGCAGATGGGATTCTTTCCCTTTTGTTGTTTCTCTTACCTAGAAGTTGTTTGTTCCTCTGTGCTACTTCTAAACCCGCCGCTTTTCTATAAGCAGCTGCAGATTGCCCAGGTTGCCCTCCTTGGGTTTAGACCTGTGGGACTCGTGCGTGGGTTTCATTTCAGGACTCCAGCCCAACCATTTTCCTGCAGGGCGAGTATGGACACCCTCCCAGCGGTGGAACATTGGCACCACATCTTTCTGAGCGCACTAAAGCACTCAGCATTTGGAGTACGAAATGCTCACCTACTGTGAGATGTGCTGGCTTCTCCTGGGGGGGCCGGCCACCGTACAGGTACAGGTCAAAGCAACGCTCCGCTTTCCAGTCGGATAAGAGCTGCCTGTTTGTGCTGAAAAGCACACTGTGGTTTCCATTGATGTTGCACAGCCAAATAGGTAATTTGGGGGTCTTCAGCATGCTGCCTACCTGGAAGGGGAGAGGCGAATGCAGATAAATATATAGATTTGGCCGCATCACGGCAGATGATGATCCGTCAACGTGACCAAAAAGCAGCTCAGAGGTTTCATATCGCACTTGCAGGTGCCCGGGGCGCTCCGTGTGCAGTGGGATCTGAAGCAAAGGCTTCGTCATGAGCTAATTCACATGCACGAGTGCTGTGCTTTCGTGGGGATGCTGCAGAGTGGGGACGGCCTCATGGGGGATGTGGAGCCACCCCTCGTTTGGAGTGATGCTCGGGAGTTAAGTAGAGAATATAGAGTTAAACTGAGACATAAGTGTAGGGCTGGGATAAGAGAACCTCAACTTGTCTTCATCACTGACCGGTGTATTTACTCCTATGCCCAAGATAGGACAATATTTCATTCGGCAGGTGGTCAGACTTCTGGAAACACTAACCATTTAGAATGTACGAAAAAGAGAATATTTAGAATATAGAAATAGAGAATATTTTGAATGGAGGAAAGAGCTCCCGAGAAGTGAGGGGAAAACACAGACATATGTACAAATGTTCATACATAGACACACATACCTGCATGTTAACGCTCACATCAGATGTGAAGATGTACCAAGAGCTGAGCATCCTAGGTTAGCATTACAATAATAATATTAAATTTGCTCCTTTACCTAGTTTATCTAGCTTTTCCAGGCAACTGTCAATTCAGCCTTGAATTCTCATAGCTAGTTAATTAGACTTTGAAAGTACCACTCTGAGAGGCACCTTCTGTAGCTCCCGAGGACCTCACGATAGTAAAGTGCATTTCCATGTATGAATATCAACCATTTTGGTTAAAGAGACAGAAAAGCACATATTTCTTAAAAGATTGCCATCAAAACTTGTTAATGTTAAAAACTATTTTTTTCTATGTAGAGAAATAAGCACGAACTACAGAGAAAAAACCCCATCATTTTCATGGGATGCCAGAGAAAGCTGTTGGACCCTCAGCCTTGGTGTGTCTGCCCGTAACGTCCAATTCTGCTTCTTTTCTCCATTCAGTCCTTAGAGTTGTCCTGTGTGTTCAGGAAGGGATTCTGTTTTATGGAAAATCCAGCTTTGAAAAATTATCACATTTCATAAACCTAAGTATTAAAGGCTGATAACTTGACATTTGAATTTCTCAATAGTTCTATTCAAATCTTTTCATTTTGCTTTAGTTTAAATTCTTCAGTTGTGGGTGAGTTGGGCGAATCGAAAATGCTTTTGTCTTTAAGATTTTCACTCTTCAGTTACCATAGAAAAAATGTATTGCTGTGTTTGAAAGACTCCGTTTTAGTTAGTAGTTTAAAAATGGGGTGTAAGCCTAGCACCTTAATTTGGACATGCTCATAGGATTTGCTTATCTATTCACACGAGAATAAGCTCCTCTGTACTGAGTATAACATGAGCATCTCACATATCAAACCGGCAAGTCGCCCACCGGCTACATTGGAAATAAAACACAGAGGACGTGCCATGAAAGCCAACCAATGTGTTTACGTTCCAAGAATCCACCCACAAGTTCCAAATAACATTGTAACCATTCATTAGTTATAAAATAAGCACTTTCTTATGTGTTCTTGCGCGGCACCTTGTATGCTCAGGTTAGACTTAATCAAAATATGATCTGCGGGACATGGAATTATTAAGGTTGGAAAACTTGAATAAACTAGTGAGGAAATTGAGACCCATTTGGAAGAAAATGTCACTTCTTTTGCAACCCCAAAGAATAGAATTTGGGCCGATTTTCCACCAATGAAAGTTCTGTAAATTACATCTGGGTGGATGTAATAGAATACAGACATGTATGGTATTGTTTTGCGGAGTTTTTGTAATGTAGGCAAAATGCAGCTGGCACTTGGGTAACTCTCTGGGAGGTGCTGACCCCACACTCCTGTTACTTTCGGCAACAATGCAACAGTTTTCTCTTCTGAACCCAAAGCTTCTCAAGAATTTATTAGAGTAGGAGAAAGATGAAGCAGTTATAAATACGACAATCTCCCACGCCCAAAATAAACCATACAGAGACTGCACACTGTGCAGGCAAAGCCTCGCCTGCCTTCAGAGATTCTAGTAGAAAAGAAAATGGCATGCATGACTGTCAAGGCAGTTTGGCTATTAACTCTAAGAGGCAAGCCCTAAGATTACAGCTGAGATACACCTGGTATAAAGTGAGGCTAGCAAAAACAAAACGAAGCATCTCCCACCTGAATGCCCCCAAATGTTATCTCCCCTTCTTTTCTTAGTACCCCACATCATGTATTTGACTGGAGCTTTCAGTTAAGACTTTGTATTGCTCTTGGGTAGATAGTGCATCAGCTAGCCTCACCCCCAAAAGCCACATTCTAAATATGTTTTATTGGTGAAATTCCCCCAATGCAGAATTTGTGCGTGTTACCTCGCGTTGCCATGGTAAAAAAGGAAATTAACTTGTGATACAGTAGTGCTATAAATAAAATACCTTTCTCCTTAAGTTCCCTCATTGTGTAATAAGCCCAGCGTTCCATGCAGCAATCAAGCCTTTCATAACATGTATCCTTTGAGCCAGTGTAAAACTATAAGTACAGGAAAGGAAGGACAAGTGCTAAACACTACAGGGCAAGGATTGAGTCCCTGTAATTTCCTTTTTTTTTTTTGCCATCTAGAACAATGGCGCTTAGAATGTTTGCATAATGAGCTTGATATTGCAAGTCCCAAGGGCCCAGTTTGGTAATGGGAACGGGAGAAAGGTGTTGGAGATTTGTTTTTCCCTCCCCGATTCCTGGTGACGATTCGCGTGTGCGACTATGAAGGGTCTGGCTCTCCTCTCTGCACCTGGAACACAGAGTGGCTGTAACTTCCCTCCGCGAGTTTGCAGGTATGTTGTCTTGTTGGCGGGGTGCTACCTGAGCAACTGGGGGGCGGGGGGAGAGCTCCGTGGGCGGCGCTTCACGTGGTACTTTTCTGGTTGGATTTCTTCCTACTAGTCTCTTGCAAGGGAATTTAAAGAGGGAAAAGGGTACGGCCGGGATGGTGGTGTGCTCCTCCAGGGCTGTCGGGGAGTCATTCTAGCAAGACCTAAATGGCTTCAGTCCCTTCTAAAAATCAGAGTTGATTTTTCTTCTCGGTGGCAGGTGCGAAGATAATGTGAACCTCCTAAGGCTTTCCAGATGGTGTTAGACTCAAACTGCTTTATGTTCTCACTTAGGTATTGGAACCTCACACTCAAACCTGTACCTTCAAATAGAAAAGTGACAGGAGGCTTCAAAATAGTGCCTCCGCTTGGGGGTAGCTGGCCGTGCTCCATGGGAACTGTCAGTCTGGTGGGCTCTGGGGGGCTTGCCATGGCATCTAATGAGAACTCCTTTTTTTTTTTTTTATCTCACCCACTGGGCTGTGACATTGGGACTGAATGGTGGGTGTTTTTGCAGTGTCTGCAATTTTGTCCCAGAGTAAGAAGAGATTTACTTTAGGAAGACAGATGTAGCATCATAAGATGGGTTTCACCTGGACAGCAGAATCTGTTAGCATGTTGGGGTTTTTTTTTCTTCTTGAACTCCAAAACCTTTTATATTAGCCTTTATTATCAGTGGATACACATACTCTCCTGGTCTGCAGCACTCGCCCCAGGCAGGACCCCCTACATACCTATACAGCACTTAAGTACCCATTTGGCACATTCAGGAGTCCTGGGTGGAAGAGTTCTCCCGCTCAGAGCAGAAAGGAAGGGGTTTGACTGTGGGCGTCTTTGATCCAGTGATACAGAGAGCACTGTTCTGGAACCCCTTCTAGGTCTTTCTGAGCAGACTTTTGCTCTATAAGGTAATTCAGTTCTATGATAGAATACTCTGAAGTTTGAGGCTTCTGGATACACTGAGGTCAAGTGCGTCTTCCGTTAGCACGTCTCAGTGCCACCAAGCATCTTTCAGCTGTGTACCTGACAGACACGGCCCGCCAAACCAGCAGGTGAAGGGGGGCAGATACTTTTCAGAGGATGTGCCCCAAGTACGTGTTGCCCGCGGTCAACTCAGACTCACATCTGCTTTAACCTAAAAGTCAGTGTATAAAGTTCTGGCTTGTAGAGTCATGCCTTCCAAAACCTAGCCATGGTATTGCTACCATCTGAATGCTAGAGTCTAGGGCCCCTGCGGGGGCTCAGTTGCTTGAGCATCCAACTCTTGATTCCGGCCTGGGTCATGATCTCAGGGTGCTGGGATTGAGCCCTGCTTTGGACTTTGAGTTCGGTGGGGAATCTGGTGAATTCTCTCTCTTTCCCTCTGCCCCTCTCCCTGCCTGTACAAGTGTTCTCTCTCTCAAATAAATATAAATAAATGTTAGAGGGGTGCCTGAGTGGCTGAGTCGGTTCAGCGTCTGCCTTTGGCTCAGGTCATGATCCCAGGGTCCTGAGATCGATTCCCGCATCGGGCTCCTTGTTCAGCAGGCAGCTTGCTTCTCCCTTTCCCTCTGCCTTCTCCCCTACCCCCACTCATACTTGCTCACTCGCTCTCTTGTGCTCTCTCTCAAATAAATAAAATCTTTAAAAATAAATAAATGTATGTTAGAGTCTAACATCAGTGTACTTATAACATATATTATAGATGACATGATACAAATCTATATATAAATATGAAGATATGATAGATTATAAAAGCACTCGCGATCGAGTATAATTCCAAGAACTGACTTTTTGTATTGATGGCTTTATCAGAAGACAAGAAAGAAGAGATGGAAATGACAGAGAGTGGGGCCCAGTGAGCAGAACCTGGGCTTTCATGTGGTTGGAGCAGACATCCTATCCCTGACTCTGACACCTTGCTAGGGACCAAGGGCCAGTGCCTACAACTTGTTCCATCTGGATTTTCTCAGGTCTAAAATTAATGGTCAAACAACGGACACTGAACTGAAACTAACCCTTCCATCTCTGAGTGGAAGCAGGGATTAAATGAAATAAGGAATTCTTGAGAACAAATGGCTCAGAGAGAGCCTAGAACATGTGCTCTCTATAAGAGGCTGTTAGCACTACAATGAATAAATAAGCTTCATATAGACTTTCTTTAATTACCATCTTCAGGGATGATGAAGAAGATATGTAAAATTATATATATATAAAACATAATTATAGATTGAATTATTTGAATAATATAGATGAGTTATGGGTGGCTTTTTATTCCCAAATAATGAGTGGATTTAGAAAGAATAAAAAAACTCTTCCGATAAAAAACTTCATATGTCTACATGTATATGTCTAACATATTCATAGATCTCAGCAGTTCAAGTAAGAAAACTAACCGCCAGCCAGTATTTGCTCTTTAATGCATTTGTTCTGAAACCAAACTCCAAGTGCATGACAGAGACAACATAATAAACATCCTCGGGGTTTCAAGCCATTAATGTACAATTGCAGGCAATTTTCACTGAGGGCAGGATTCATAGGCGTCTCCCTGGAGAGAGAACACGGAGTCCAACAAGGAAGGATGAAAAGTCACACGAGTCCCTTTTCAAAAATACAGAAGCACTGTAGATGTGACTTCTATGTAGATTTTAGAGCTAATGCGAGCAGTTTCCGTGTTTTGCCCTACTTCTTCCGATTTATGAGCGAGCACTTACAGGGTGGTCCTGTCGTCTGGTCCATTTTGCCACATTAGTCACTTTCCCAGTAGGAAAGCTCTTATTTTTCCCTCATGCCCTGGCCTTTCGGCTTACTTTAAGGTCCCGACAAATACCCACTTTATTACTGGAGGATATTTTAGGCTCTGCAGGTAATTGTCTTTAAAGCATGATCTAGCAGCTCTATTAGGCTGAGCTGACTTGTATAGGAAGAAATGTGTTCTGGAGAAAATGGTGGCGCCAGATCTCTGTGAATTCTTGACTCTTTGAGGCATGTGCTTCCCTTCTCTCAGTTTCTCACACTCTCTTTCCCTTTCGGTGGCATTTCCTTTGACATAGTCCCTTTTTTCAGACCCCCTGAGTAGCTATTTAGCAAACACCTCCTTAGTTTTAATTTAAGATAAGGTCAGAGACTTGTCCCTAAAGCTTTGCAGGTGTTTACAGGAGCAGAAGGCTGTCAACCTTTCTGATACCGCTGGAAAGAAGATAGTCTTTCTTGTGCCGTTAGGTGCAATAGCTAGTTTTCCAAGTCTACGTATGTGGTTTTAATCCGTTAGGTCTAACGAGAGTTTTTGCCCTTCGTTTAAAGCCTTAGTTTGACCAAGGCAATTTTGTCCCCCCGGAGAATGTTTGGTAGGGTCTGGACACTTTGTTGGTTGTCACGTCGAGGGGCGGAGCTAGAGGCATCTAGCGGGTGGAGGCCAGGGATGCTGCTGGACACCCCCCAGTGCACAGGAGAGCTCCCACCACAAAGACATTCTCCAGTCTGAAATGTCAGTTGTGCTGAAGTCGAGCAGCCCTGATCTAGAAGGGAGATTTCTAAACCTGGCTGCCCGGGAGAATCACTTGTAGGCTTTAAAATCCTAATGCTCAGATGCTCTCTCGACCAAATGGAAGAGGGTCATTGACTAGCACTGGCTATGCCATTGTAGCCCAGTGCAAAATGAAAATGTGGGGACCCTCATTCAAAAATTAGTAAGAATTTAAGGGGTGACAGGAGAACATTAGACTAAGGGCAGGGCCTTCCGAGTGTGGGGCCCTGTGTCCTTCACACATGAAGCTGATGGTGTTCTGGGGGATGGCCTGGGCATTGGTAGCTTTAAAAGCTCTCAAAGTGGGCCGATGACTTTAACAGACACCTCACCAAATGAAATATACAGATGGCAAATGAGCACATGCAAAGATGTTCCACATCCCATATTATCCGGGAAATGAAAATGAAAACAGCAATGATATACCAAGATACCCCTATGAGAATGGCCAAAATCCAGAACACTGACAACATCAAGTGCTGGTGAGGATGTGCAGTAATAGGAACTCTCACTCAGTGCTGGTGGGAATGCAAAAATGGACAGCCACTATGGGAGACAGTTGGGCAGTTTCTTATAAAACTAAACACTCTTGCCATATATCCAGCAGTCATGCTCCCTGGTATCTATCTAAAGATGTTGAAAACCTATGTCCACATAAAAATCTGCACAGAGATGTCTATAGCAGCTTCATTCATAATTGCCAAAATTTGGAAGTAACCAAGATGTCTTTTGTAGCTGAATGGACAAATAAACCTTGTTACATCAATGGAATATTACTTAGTCAATGGAATATTATTCAGCACTATAAAGACATGAGCAATTGAGCTGTGAAAAGATAGGGAAGAACCTTTTTTTTTTTAAATTTTTTATTAACATATAATGTATTATTTGCCCCAGGATCCATGTCTGTGAATCATCAGGCTTACACATTTCACAGCATTTGCCATAGCACATACCCTCCCCA
>CM052799.1:94318780-94383197 GCA_028533885.1 Nasua narica
GGGATGACGGGTTAGAGCACGGAGGACTTTTAGGGCAGTGAAACTACTCCGTATCATGCTATAATGGTGGACACATGTCATCATACATTTGTCCAAATCCATACGATGTACAACACCAAAATGGTGATGTAAACGGCAGACTTTCGATAATCATGACGTGTCACCACAGGCTCACCAACTGTAACAAATATGCCATTCTGGTGGGAGATGTTGATAGTGGGGTAGGCTCTGCATGTGCGGGGGTGGATGATTTATGGGAAATCTCTGTACCTTCCGCTTAATGTTGTTGAGGAAAAAAAACTGCTCTAAAAAAATAAAGTCAATTAAAAAATGAAACTCTCCAGGTGATTTCAGTGTGCAGCCAGTGCTGAGAGCACTGTTCTCCATCATTTATTGTCTAGATCCTTCCCCAGACAATTAGTGTATGTGTATATATTGGCCCATGTGTGACTCATGTTTGTATTTGGACAGAGAGCCTCACAATTAGGAGATGATCAATGAACATGGCCTTTATCATCCACTGTAAACCTATATGAGTCCAGGTCACTCTGGCTTTCCAACAGCCTTTGGCATTCATGATCTAGTTTGCTCTTCACATCAGTCCCATGGTTGCAGATCAGGTGTCAGTCAGGACACTAGCCTGAGATGAGGAAACCACCGTAGAGATGGTAAGTGACCGGCCCAAGTTACACCCCTGTGAGGGGCAGGGCAGAGCCTCCAGGTTTTCAGGTCAGGACCAGGGCTGCTTCCTGTGTGTTACGGACCCCCCCACCCCCTCTTTCTTTCTTTCTTTCTTTTTTTTTAAGATTTTATTTATTTATTTGAGAGAGAGAGAGAGAGAGAGAGAAAGCATGAGAGGGGAGAAGAAGGTCAGAGGGAGAAGCGGACTCCCCACAGAGCCGGGAGCCCGCTATGAAACTCGATCCTGGGTCTCCGGGATCATGACCTGATCCGAAGGCTTAACCAACTGAGCCACCCAGGCACCCCCACCCCCACTTTCTTTTCCAAAGCATGGTGCAAGTGCCATTTGGTGGCCTGTGGCAGGAAAGCCAGTGGCCCAGGGGTAAGCTTTAAAACAAAGCCTGTTTATTTACTTCTTTGAAGCATTGGGGGAGGGGGAATAATGAGCATGTCAAGTCCGTGCTTTGTATTACTGCTGCAGAAATGGTTACATTCAAATTTTAAAGTGAGTTGATTTAAAGAAAAATATTAATCAGATAATAGCAGAGCGTGCAGCAGGTGTGGAGCTATGACAAAGCTGTGAATTACCTACGCAAATGACTGAAATGCGAGAAACACTGTTTAAATCTCTGTAGTTTATAATGAGAATAGAGTGAAATCGTGTGAAAGAACTTTGTAGTCATAGACAAAGCAGTCGAATTCCCGGTTGTGGCTTTTGTGCCCCCTGCTCCTGGAAACTTGCCCCCTGTGCATCCTGCCATTTTTCTCCAAACTAAGTCTTGCCTTGTTACTGGGCTGGGAGAGGTACAGAGTGCTTGATCGTGACTGTCAAGTGACCATGTGTGGTTGAAATAAAAAGAGAAAAATATGTAAACTGAAATCTACAGGTCTCTTCTTGGTGGCTTAGTTTTCCTGATTATGCTAGATCTATCGAATTCTAAGATGAGTTCCCAGGTTATCAAAAACCAAATAATTAGGAATCATTTTTTTAACAATTTTATATCAATTTTACATATATCAATTTTACAATATTTAATTATATATTTAAATATAATTATATATTTAAATTTAATTGTATATTTAAATATATATAAATATATATATCAATTTTATAACAATAACGATAACAATAACCCTTCTCTGTCCAGGGTATATTCAAAGTACGGTCTTTCACATTTGTGCATATGTCCTTTAAATATGACAAAGGACATACATTCGTTGACACATACAGATATCTGTGTTAAATGATAAAAATCAAGTTTCCATAGAGTTAGCATAGGATATATTTATATAAAAAAGAAAAAGAAAAGGAGGCATTGCTGAAAGGATTGACCCCCCCTGGGTGATGGGAATGGGTTCATTTTTTTAACTTTTAGCTTCTCTGTCACTTCTCGTTTTTCTGTGAGGGGCCTAGATTCCAAACTCAAGGAATAATAAGCAAACTTTGAACATGCTTGTATGCAAAATGGACTTAATTCTGCTATAGTCAAGCTCTACTTCTCTGGTGCCCTCAGATACATGATTTGTAGGTGTAACGCCATGCGGATTTCATGAATAAGGCATTGTGGCTGAAGCCAACAGCAAGAGGGGAGACAAGTGAAGGTCTGGATATAAAGGGATCATGTAAGGCCTGAAGTCTCACCGTGAAAAGGATTTTGAGCTGACTTGGGAGAGTGAAGGACAGGAGAGGCACTGAGCAGCAAGGCTCTCTTTTGGTGCTGGTGATTGGGAGAGGTTGGGGCGGGAGAAGGGCTGGGGGGTGGGGTCGGTAATTCCTACTGAATTACATCCCAGCTAATTTCATGGCCACTCCAGAAAAGAGTGGCCTTTCACCGAACCTGCCTTGCCTTCCCTGGGTTTTAGGCTGGAGATCTTTGTGAAAATATCACAGAAGCATCTTTGATTTGTGGTTCGGTGTGGGTCTATTTGCTTTCTCACCCTCTCCCCTGTTTGTTTCTGTGGAATCACATCTTACTTAATTCTCTGGTTATGTTTTTCAATGGCACATTCTACTTTCTGCTTGTTAGAGGTTGTAAATCTCCTGGGCTGGAAATCTTTTTGAGAGGAATTTCATGGGGGGGTTGGGCAGAAGACTTTTTATCCCCAGTGATTTTTTTTTAAGCTTTAAGCGATGGATAGAAAATATGTATTCATTTGCATAAACAAAGATTTGGGAAGATACCCAAGGGCTGCTGAGAGTATTGATTTCTGAGAAGGAGGCCTGTAGCTGGATGGGGATAGAGGAGGCTTACCTTTCATCTGTATATTTCAAATATTTTTTTCCAAAGAGTTATTTGCCTATTACTTATATTACCTGTACTCTATGTACATAAAAATGCATATAATAAACTATGAAGCAAGTACAGTAGACTTGGACATTTACATTGAGACTCTGAAAGTCTGTTTGTATCTGTGTATATGGTAGGTGGGGGGTATGCAGGAATATAGTAAAGGAAAAAAGTGAGCTCAGATTTTCATTGCCTTAATATAGAGACTGAAAAAAACATCAAAACATTGACACTCTGGTTGTGCAGTTGAGAATCCAAACGCACTCACCTGCCAAAGCCCGTCATCCTCTGAGACATCCTTACACCACTGCAAATACCCGACCTCACTGCGGGTCAGGACTCCATGTAGTACTTCTTGCGACTTTCCCTTCTGGTAGCCATTAAAGACGTTTGGGCTGGCGCTTCCGGTTAAGATCATGTTCAAAACTGCCTAGATGATATAGTTTACAAATGTTTACGTTTTAGGTAGCAATGACAGAAGGACCGAATTTCTTTTTTCTGTTAATAATAATCACTGAAAAATTATCAGTTTTACTTAAAACGGTGAAATGACATAATATCTAATTCGGGAAAAACAATATGTCATTGACATTTGGTAGGGTTAAAACAGAACTTGAGTGACTTCATTTCTCCAGCCATACCCCAGAGAGTCTCAAGGGCCCCACTCGAATCTCATTGCCCTTCTTCCCTCTCCATTACTTCTATTTATTTACTTTTCATTTATTCAATTTTATTGTGTTATGTTATTGTTATCATTAGCTTTTTTTTTTTAAAGATTCCACTTATTTATTTGACAGATCACAAGTAGGCAGAGAGGCAGGCAGAGAGAGAGGGGCAAGCAGGCTCCCCGCGGAGCAGAGAGCCCGATGTGGGGCTCCATCCCAGGACCCCCAGACCATGACCTGAGCCAAAGGCAGAGGCCCCAACCCACTGAGCCACCCAGGCACCCCTATCATTAGCTTTTGATGTAGTGTTCCATGATTCATTGTTTGTGTCTAACACCTGCCGCTCCATGCAGTACAGGCCCTCCTTAATACCCACCACCAGGCTCACTCATCCCCCCAACCCCCACTCCTCTAAAACCCTCAGTTTGTTTCTCGGAGTCCATAGTCTCTCATCGTTCGTCTCCCCCTCCGATTTCCCCCCCCTTCACTTTTCCTCTCCTCGCCTAATGTCCTCCATGTTATTCCTTTCCATTTCTTTTAAACTCTGCTTTCTGTAGTTGTGATTTAAGAAGCAGTATGCGAAGCTATTGTTATAGTACTTTTCTTGCCATTACTAGGGATTCCTGGTGGGTCTTGTCAAGGTATTTTCTAATAGGTCTGTAGAATCTCAGGGATGTGGGGCTCTCAGAGGTAAACTGAGAAGACCGTGGTGGAAATTGGAAGGTAGTCTCTGATAACAAACTCAGGGGAGCACCTTTTAGTCATTCAAAGATAACTCGATCACTCGCAACTTCAGGAGAGAATATGCTTAATTGGAAAAAAAAAAAAAAAAAAAAGCCCATTTCAGAATCTACAATAGAAAGGCAAAGCCTCCCAACCTACCTGCCTGCACCGGAAGCCCCCTGCATTTGGTTGTAACAGATGAGTGGTGGAAGCATCTAGGTCCTGCTGAAGCCTGTGAAATGTGAGACACCATCAGCCTTTGGTCAGAGACAGTGTCTGCAGCAGCAACCTGCAGCCTCTCCCTCCTCCGCCTCCCAGCACAAAGCAGCAGTCAAGTGAGTTTGCCTGGTCACTGTCCCTCCCTCGTGCCTTGCACCTTCTCGTTTCTCACCGGAAAAGCCTCTGGGACAGAGGCTGCAGAGGTGATGGGAAAAGCTAGGGATGCAGTTGGGGGAAGCTGCCGACAAGGGGTAAGGGAGAAGCCTGAAGTGACAGGCTCACACGGGTGTGTGCTGTGTGTGGGTGCCGGACGCGGTGGAGAAACTGTTTGCTCTGAGTGACAAGGGACGCTTGGCTTAGGACAGTGACACATGACCACTCCAGAGAGTGCTGGCCCAAGACCGAGTTGAATAGACTGCTCAAGTGGAAAATATCGGTTTGGGGGGGAAGCCCATGTCCTGACTATTTCACCGGGGAGCAGGGCTGGCGGTCCTACCCTGGACCGTGCAAGTCAAGGCGGACTGGGGCTCCAGCTCTCACCCAGGGAGAGGTGCTGAGTACCGGCATGTGAGCTGTGAGGAACCCATTCACAGGACTGGAGGTCATACCCTTTGGTGAACAGGGACTAAAAACAGGCTGTCAAGCACCATGAGTGCCTTGATGGCATCAGATGTAATTTAGGGTGGCGTTGCCCAATGTGTGGCATGATTAAAAAATATATACATATATATGTATGTATGTATATATATGTATATACACACACACACATATATAGTGATGTGCTTAATACATTTTTCTTTAGTACAGCAAATACATGATTAAAAGGATATGCATGTTTAGGAAGAAGTTTATATCTAAAAATGTGATTTAAAGAAAAGCTGTTAAACAAATAACAATATAGACCACAAAAATGTGATGAAGTTCTGCAAAATACAAGTGTTAGGAACGCTGCTTCCGGACTTGTAACTCTTCCTTCCAGGAGGCTCTCTATCTCTCTCTGACTCTCAAGAGGTTACCTTCATTTCAGAGCCCAGAAGAAAGTCCACTTCTTCTAAGAAGCCTTCCTTGACCAATCGATCAGTGGGGGACCCTTCCTCCTCTAGAATCCCCTAAGACCCCTTGTCTTTATGCCTCATTTGGTACATGGATTAACACCTGCACCACGCTCAGTATCTCTGTGTACACGTCCTGCCTGGGAACCTATAATCTCTTTTTTTATTTGTATTTCCCATGGTGCTAAGAACAGGGCTTTGCATAACACAGAAACGAAATAAATATCTGTGGGTATATTTTCTTGTATCTATAAATCATAAAATAGTTTTGTCATGACAATTATGCAAACAAGCTTTGGTGTTATCTGCCAATCTTTATAACCACCAGAAGAAGGAAGCCACCACTGTCCTAAAAGAGCAGATTCAAACCTTCCTGATAACATTCACTCACCCATTAATATGGCCCAACCGACTACAGAAAAGGATGAATCAACAGAAGAGCACCAACTAGAAAAGAAACTGTACTCATGTTTCCATTAGGGCATGAAAATATTTTCCAACACAAGACGACGTCGCTTCTGTGATTGCAGAGCAATAGGAAATACCCATGCAAATATTCATTGAATTTACCTTTCGAATGTTCTGGAGAAGATGAGGCTATAAAGAAATAAGATGACACCATGGCTTCCTTCCCCTCTGAACTGTTTGGGGGGGGAGACAAAAAAAAAAAAACCACATTTGGCTAAAAGCAGTGCAGCTATGTATATCTCTAGGCATGAATTCACGGATTTGTAGCCCAAGAAGCTAGAAAGCTGCTGATAAGACAGTTTCCCTGAGTCGTCTTCACTCTCAAATGCATCCTTCCTTGTTTCAGATCTGCCCAAGACCCTGCCGTTCTTTTGCTTTTCAACCTCTTTTTCTTTCCTCCGTATCTATCTCATGGCTGTCTTTGAATTCTGGCTAAGGTGGAGTGTATCTTTCCTCTCCATTTTCCCAGTGTCCATCCTTAGCCCCCGCCCTCTGTGTGCTCTTGGCCGGCCCCCTTCCCAGCCTCTCCCCGGTTGGGGCATCCCTCCCTCCTCCTTGTTGCCCCAGGGGAGCGGAGATGCTTTATAATAAATAGCTTTGGAATTGTACAGATATAGGTTCAAACCCAGTTCTACTCCTACTCCCAGTTACTGACATGCTTGATTTTCATTCTCCTCATCTCCAATTGCAGATAAATTGCAGGTTTGTTGCAAAAGTTAAATGACATCTTGCACACTACCCGCCTTCGTGCTTGGAACATGCGAGAACCATGGCAAAATTAGTATCCGTCCCTCTTTAAGGCACTTCTTCTCTGTCTCTTCTCTGGCTCAGGTTATTTTTTCTGCTCGTGAGTTTCCAAAGGTGCCCTGTGGTCTCCAGGATCAAATCCAAATTGCCCAAGCAACATTCAGGAGGTAGGCCTTAGCTTTATGTCAATTCTCTCTCTGCTGAAAACTAGCGCCTTGGCTGCCTTTCAAGGTTCCCAGGGTTAAAGCCTCTTCTTTAAAGGCACTGAATCAGGAAGGCTTCCGCTAAAATGCAGGTGCTTTCCCTTTTATGGATTAATTTGTCCCCTTCACGCTCTGTGACCTGGCAGGGGCAGGACCCGCAGGCAGAACCAATTCCAGTGCCATAGGAGCCAGACGGGAACCCAAATGGGTGCCCTGCAGAGTGTGAGAGAAATGGGGGGAGGTGGGCCCTGAGGCAAACCAGGGATGCTTGCGTATCAGTTTCCTATTCCTTCTTATTACTGCCGTAACAAATTACCACGAACTTGGTGACACAAAACAACACAAATTCATTGTCTTGTGGTCTGGGAGGTTTGAAGTCCAATGTGGGTGTCACTTCTTGAGTTTGATTCAAACTGCCGGCCAGCCTGTGTTTCTTCTGCAGGCTTTGGGCTGTGTTGTTCACTTCCTTTTCCAGCTTCAATTTTTTTTTTTTTTTTTTAGATTTTATTTATTTATTTGACAGAGAGAGAGAGAGATCACAAGTAGGCAGAGAGAGGGGGAAGCAGGCTCCCTGCTGATCGGAGAGCCCGATGTGGGGCTAAATCCCAGGAACCTGAGATCATGACCTGAGCCGAAGGCAGAGGCTTTAACGCACTGAGCCACCCAGGCGCCCCACAATTTTTTCTTTTTTTAAGATTTTTATTTATTTGAGAGAGAGAGAAAGAGAACCTGAGTGGGGAGGAAGAACAGAGGAAGAAGGAGACTCCCTGGTGAGCAGAGAGTCTGATGCTAGGCCCGATCCCGGGACGCCAGGTCATGACCTGAGCTGAAGGCAGACGCCTAACCAACTGAGCCACCCAGGCGCCCCCCTTTTTCCAGTTTCTAGAAGCTGTCCTTATCCTTGGCTCGTGATCCCACGTTGTGACCATACATGGTACCCCTCTTCTCCCTCTGCTTCTCCCCTCACACCTCTTTCTTTCTCCTGACATCTACTTTCCCCGGTAAGCTGCCTCTTCTTAATTGGGTCCACCAGGAAAATTCAGGATAGACCCCCTTTTTTAAGATCTTTAACTTAATCACATCTGCAAAACTCTTTTACCAGGTAGGTGGCATCAATAAGACTCTCACAACTTGTCCAAGGGGAATTGGGCCCCCAAGTCAGCTAATTTGAGGACGTGCTAGGAGATAGGGTTACTGCAGCCAGATTTTCCGATTTGGGGAGAAAAGCTAAAAAACCTAAGTTTTTATGTAGAATTTCCTGATTGTTTTTGACAGTTGTTGAGTCAAATTTTCAAAAATACAACACGGTGTGGGCTACCTCTGCCGATCATATATGATGGTGTATTTGTTTCCTAGGACTGCTATAACAAATTGCCAGAAATCTGAATGGCTTGAAACCATAGGAATTTATTCTGGCACAGTTACGGAGGCTAGACATCTGAAATCAAGGTGTCAGAGCGTGGCCACGGTCTCATGGAAGGCCATAGGGAAGGATCTTTCCCGGCATCTTGGAGCTTCTGGTGGCTTCTGGCAAGCCCTGGAACGCAGTAGCTTGTCGGCTGCATCACTGCAGTCTCTGCCTGCGTTATCCTACGGTGTTCTCCCTGCGTGTCTGCATCTGTGTCCACGTTGCCTGTTCTAAAGATATTAGTCCCTAGAGTAGGGCTGACGCTAATCCAGCATGCCTCCTTCTTCTCTTGATTACATTTGCAAAGACCTCCTTTCCGAACAAGATCACCTCCACAGGCACTGGGGGTTAGGACTTGCACATATCTTCTTGGGGGATGAAATTCTGCCCATTACAATAGGTCTTGCTATCCACGTGTAGCTCTCAGACCTCAATCTCGAGATTTCTGTCTCAAGGTGGGATGCAGGATAGGGACATAGGACTGGTGCATCTTGAATGGGCTTTGGTAATGGTCTGGGGTGGGAGTTCATTGCAATGGGCAGGCCCTGGTCGGCGGTGCCCTTGGGAGAAGCATCAAGCGTGTGGCCAGTGCTGCCCCAGAGTGGCTGTGGCAGCGGTCGGCACGGGTCTGTCTGGCCCGGGAGCCCCTCTGTGCCACACTCACTAACGCCACGCGGTCTGCCTCTACTTCGGGTTTTATTACTGATCCCAGTTTGACTCTCAGTCTTTAGTGTGTGTAGTTGCGGCTCTGATCCTCTGATTCTCAACTCTGGCTGCGCTGAGGAAGCCCTTGCAGATGTGGGGTCCTTCTTAGTGAATCAGACTGCCCCAGGCCCGAGTGGAGCACTTGGGAGACAAAGAGCAGAGGGCTTGCCTCTCTTTGCACGTTTCTTACGTGGTCCTCTCTGTCTGAGTCACCCCGTCAAACCTCTCCGGCGCCCATCAGAGTCCCTAAGCGGGCTTCTAACTTAATATTCCGTGTCAGGTATTTAAAAATCTATCATACGGGTTTTCTTAGTTTTTATATCAAGGCTGTCACAAATAACCATAAATTTAGTAGCTTAAATAATACAAATTTTGGAACTCATATAACACTGTATGTTAACTTTGCTAGAATTAAAGTTGAACACTTAACAAAATATAATACGATTTATTGCCTTACAGTTCTGGAGGTCAGCAGTCCAAAATGGGTCTAACTGAGCCAAAATTGAGATGTTAGCAGGCCTGCTAGAGGCTTGGGGGAAGAATCTGTTTCCCTGTATCTTACTGCTTCTGGTGGCTCTGTCCCCTCCCCACCGCCCCCTCACTTGCATCTTCAAAGCCAGCAAGGGCAGTGACACTCTCCCATCAAACCCTCTGACTGCCGCTTCTGTCTTCTTCTTCCGTATTTCAGGACCCTTGTGATTGCATTGGGCCCATTTTTTTTTTTATTCTATGCAAAAGCTTTATTTTTAAAAGTTCAGTGATCTCATAGAGACACTAAGTGGGAATTTCAGGCATAAAACTCCTTAGTCGGTGCCTTCTGATAAGCAGCACTGGATGGTTTGCATTCTCCAAGGTCATAACTTCCTTCATCCTTCTTTCTCATGCGATACACCACCAGCAGGATAAGGAGAATCGCAAAGAGAAAGCCTATAACTCCGCCAGCAATGACCACTGCTAGGACTTCTTTTAAACAGATTATCTGAGTGCTTCTCAGTATACACATTTGTATCGTCTTCAGCAGGGTCCATTTTCCTTTCTGGGTCAGAGAGATGAACTTTTTTCCTTATCAATTTCTTCAGGTGACTTCGTCTGAGCAGGTATCTTGTTTTGTATCTTCAGTGTCGTGGTTTCCACGTTCGGAAATCCAGAGAACTGGGTAATCCAGAGAACTCACCCTATTTTAAAAGCCCTGGGTCATGTACAGAATTGTTGAATCACCGTGTGGTGCAGCTGAAGCTAATATAGCATGGTATGTCACCTATACTTAAATAATACAAATTTTTAAAAATGAAAAAATAAAGTCATCTGATTAACCACCTTAATCCCTCTTTTCTCTGAAGTTTCCAGGGGGTAAGGTATGGACATCTTTGTGCGGGGCCCGGGAGGGGGACTTTTCTTCTGCCAGCCACACAGACCTATGAGATGGTGGGGGAGGACGGCTTCGGGTAACCAGTTTAGCCAAGATCGGATGGCCAATGTGTGGTTGAGAGCTCATGCTGGAGTTTTCTGCCTCTATAGCCCCCGGAGGGAATGGAGCGGTGAGTTTCATGGAACGCATTTCCCCCTTCTGTGTAATTCATAGTTGCATGGCTTCATGGTAACCCCGTTCATTGTCCTCTTTTACCCCTTAGGGTTCTGATTCTTTGGAAAATCAGTGTTCCTTCCTTTCCATGCAAAGGAATGTTAAAAGAGCACCTTAGATTTTCCACCAACACGGTCCCGTCCTGGGAGGTGGGGAAGAACCAGTGCCACCAGAAGGCACTGTGTGGAAGGTTTTGGTAGAACAGGTGGAACAGGGCCACCTCTCTTAGACCACAAGTCCTTTCCTTGGAGTCAGTGAGAATGGTCTTTGGCACCTCAGACCGGGGCCTTCGTTGTCGATCGTTTTTGTGTGTTATCCGTTAGATGAGGCAAGACTGCTTTGACATATTCTCTTTCCACAAAAGAAATCTTGGCATATGCCCTCTATAGTATTATTCTCTGGATTTGATTAGTCAGGGACAAAGAGGCAATTGTGAATGGCCTGTGTGTGAGCTGGCCTCTTTTTAGGTTGTGGGGAGGGAGAGGCGGGCTCCTCTTTCTCTCACTCGGCCCTTTCTTTGCTTTCAAAATGACCTGCTTTTCTTAATAAGCATCATTAGAAATACACTTTGTAAAAGAAAGAAGATTCCTGTAAGATCAGTTCAACATAAAGGAATTATCTCAACACTTAAGCACTTACACATTGTAAATGATCATAGATGAATCTCTCAGTGGCTTCTTTCTCTGAAAGTTCAAACAGCTGGAGCTATAAATCAGGAATAGAAGATAAAATGAAAAGGAAGATGAAAGCTACACCCATAAGATGTCAACTTACTGTTATTTCCTCAAGGGAGCTTTTTGTTTCATTGCAGAATCACACTGCTAAAACCAGCCACATTATCTTACACAAGGCCGTGGAAAACAGATGTAGGGACAGTGGATGGCCTGGCCTCACTTTTTCATTACTTAGTTTTAAACCAATAGGATATCTTGAGCCGTAAGACCATAAACATATTTTTTTCCTAATAGGTAGAACTCAGCAAAGTTTAAGATAGTGGATATGGAAATGCGGTCTGTAGTGATTCCAGGTATGGGATATTCTTGATCATGGTGAATTCTGGAAGGAAAAATTCACAGCAGGATTCTCCCCTTAGGCTGCCTGGATCACTTACAGCCTTTGGTCCCGACCTCTTTGGAAGATGCCTTTGACCACATCGGACTCTTCAAGGAGCATCGATGAGGCCTCGTCTTCATTTCCGTGTTGAATCTAGTGCCCTCTTAGGCTTCATTGGCCCTTTATCTGGTGGGAAGGGCAGGGGTGCACTTACCCGCTCAGTGAAATCATCTCCCGAGTAGTCAGGAGTCGAGGCGACATAAGTGTCCTCAGTGACAAGACAGACGGTGGCCTTCTCAGCGGCTCCTGCCGCCCACAGGATGCCAGCCAGGGCCGCAGCCAGGCCTTGCCCCTGCTCCCGTTTGCTTATTGCACATAAACTACAACGCAGGAGTTTGGGTAGAAAAACAGGGGCATGAGCAGTCACCGAGCTAAACTACGAGGTGCCTCCACCTTGAAGCCCCCTTCTGAACACAGATGGGTCTGTTTGGTTCTTTCCTCAGCCTACCCCATGAGAATGTCACGGAGGGCCTGTCTTCACTCTGTCGTGGGAACGGGCATCCTCACATGTGATTTCTCTTGGTGATCTTAGCCAATTCCACCCTGTGAGTCATCACCCCTCTTGAGTCCCCATCCACGTCCCCTCCCCTGAACTCCAGCAGAGACTGAGCCAAACTTTTTACCCCAACAATGGGCCCTTTGCAAGGGCAGCTGCAAACGATCCTTGCAGTGTTGCCTCCCAGCGTTATTTTGCAAACCCGCTGGCCCACGTGGACCAGTGCCCTGAACATCCTTCCTACATTCCACCTCCACGCCTTTGCTCATGCCCTGGTGCTCCTTTAATGTGCTAGTCTTGCCTGTCCTCGCTCCTTGTCAGTCTTGCTGGAGACTCACCTCATGTCGCCCTCACCAACTTGTAGCTTACGCTCACCTGCCACTCACTCCCCGCAACATTGTTTCATACGTGTCACCTCATTTCATCTTCACTTCAACCTTGTGAAGTAGTTACTACTGTTGCTCGCAATTTAGAGCAGAAGAAAGAAAGAGAGGTTGAATAATTGGCCCCCGGTCTTTTACCCTGAAAGTGGTGGAGCAGTGACCTGGAATCTGGCAGCCTTGTTCCTACTCCCTGCTCTTCACCATGATAGTCTAGGGAGCAATCTCAGGCTGTCAGCATTCCCCGGAAATGGGAGCCAGTCTTTATGTGGTAGACATTCACTAGGCTGGTTTTCTAAATATTTAATGGGGACAACTGTTGGAGAAACACATGAGAGGGGTTCACGAATGAACTCTGCCACGATTTCTATCACCCTTCTAGCCCTGTGGCAATACAGCAACAATTAACAAGGAGTTTCCTACTCCAAAAGTCTAGTCTGAGGAGGTGGCTGAGAATAAAACGAAGTGCTGTGACTGTGCAGTAGAAGGAGATAGGACTTGTGACTGAGAAAGTTCAGGAAGTCTTCGTGGAGCAGGTCTATGAGAGTGGTTCCTCATTCCACGTATTTAATATTTGCCGCCCGCCAGGTCCCGTGCTAAATGCTTTATGTGTGTAGCAAGTGTGTGTGTATTTCATCTAGATTGCCCGAGGTCCCTTTCACTTAGCTGGTAGATACCTTCCCCGGCTGCTTTGGGGATCTGCTACTAGTGGCTCCTACTTTTCGACTTTCTCTGAAGAGTTGGAGCCACCTTGCCCAGGAGTGGTTAGGAGTCATGCCTGCCTTGAGGGATGGCTCAAAGCCAATGGCTGACCAGGTGGGAAGCACAAAAGCTCCCCTTCCTTCTTTGAAGATGGGGCAGCTGAGGTTGCAGAGCTCCCGCAGCATCAGACTGAGGCTGGATGCCGCTGGAAACCACATTCTTCTGCTTCTCCTTCCCTTTCCTGCTTCCCTCTTACAGCTTCCTCCTGAGGACCGAAGGGGAGCGAGTCTTGCCACCCCAACCAATGCCTCTTTGGCATACTGATTATTTTAAACTGGTTTTTTTTAAAAAAACAAAACAAAACTACAGACTCAAGAGAAGTTCTGAAAACTCAGAAGCTAGTCTTTTGTAAAAGACATTTTAAGGGAATCTCCATTTGTAAGGGTATCTCCCTCACTGGAGGAGGGGGATGGCTCTAAATCTCTAGTAACTCTGTAGAGAATGCTTAGATGTAAATCTACAAAACAATGTTACCTTTGTTTACTGTGCTTTTCCTGGTAACCTCCCCTAAAGGACTCCCCACCCGGTATCTTCTTTGGTCTTTCGCTGAAGACGGTATTTAAGGTGATGCCTTTGGCTATTCTGAGGGAGTTACTCAGTTTTCCTGGGGCTTTCCTGTGTATACAGTATATATACAAGTTAAACTCGTGTTTGTTTTTCTCCTGTTAATCTGTCTTATGTCAGGTTAATTATTAGACCAGCCAAAGAAGCTAGAAGGGTAAAATAAATTTTTTTTCTCTCCAACAGGACATTCCCTTCATAAATCACTCATAGAAAGAATTCCCACCTTTTGCTCTGCTTCTCAGGAAACTGGCAATTCATGATCTTAGAAAAATTATACATTTAGTTCCTGTTTTGAGGGATAACTTAAACTGCTGAGGATAGATATATACCTTTTACTTGTTTATATTTCTTCTAATACCAAGCATAGAGCTTTGCACACAATGGGGTTTGTTGACTTCTAAGTAAAGTCAATTGAATTGATTTTCTTAAATAGGCGACTACCAAAAACTATTTTGTGAGCCTGGTTAAATAGGAGAATTAATCCTTCATTTATCAGGGTTTCTCAGAAAGCAGCCCTCTTGTTCCTTCTTGAAATTGTGAGTTTGGGGCTTCCTATCAAATACTGTCAAGTAAGCCCACCTGAGACCAGGTGTGCCGCTTTACCTGACAGGACGATCTGCTGTGGAGCATAAAAACTGTCAACGTTATTCTGGCAACCATTGAGAGTGGCTCCAGGAGAGTCCTCCTCAGCCTCCTAATCCAGTCCCTCTAGGAGAACCAGAGCCATTTTGGGCTTGTGAGGTTAAGATCCCTTCCTGGGGCCACCCAGAGGATTTTCCATAGTGACTATTTGGCACATAAAGATTCCTATGAGATGGGTAGTTCTCTCAAGTGGTTCGAGGCCCCTTACCTGTGAAAGTTACAGTCTTTTCCCTTACTTGTAAACAAGAAGTATTTGATGATGGATCCTTGTACAGCCATCTGAATGCTTCGGGCACCTCCCTGAAACGGGAAGGATGAGTAGTGAGGCATGGGAAGGCTGGGAGCAGGGCTTCACAACCTTGCTGGAACCCTGTGGAGCCAACATGACAAAGGAGAACCCTTGGAAATGGATGCCATCTATTCCCTGCAGCCCTTTCCCTCCTGGTATACAGCATCCCTCAGCTGACCAAAGGGACACTGAACTACGTACGTGGGGTGTGGTCAGAGGTCATGGCTGGGCCAGAATCTGCAATGATCACCTTCTTTGTGGAGCCCTGTAGACTGGCACCTGGGGACATGTGTCCTCCTCCACTCTACTTCCGCCATGCTCTTGCTTTCTATCTAACTTTTAGACTTGGAGGATGTCGGGAACTTGTCGGCTAGTCCTTGAAATTCTGTGTGACTGGTAATTGATGACATGAATTATTGAGATTTTAAACAAGCCAGGAAGAAGCTCCTGGATTTCCTGCCTTCACATCCTTCGATGTGATACTTAGAACTTGGAGAGAAGAGGCAGGAAAGCTAGAATTGGGGAGGGCAGGGTATATGGGGGTGAGGCGTGGAGGGAAAAAGGTTGAGACTTTGCTACAATCCTGACAGTGAGCTATAATTTTAAACAGCATCTTATCATTGAAGATGAAATTTTGAATTATATGAAATATGCTTCTACAAATGATTATAATGAATCCATACATTCTTATGGATGAGAATGGAAGGAAATGTGGATAGGGAATATGGGATTAGAATATTTAAAAAATTTTACCTATTATTACCTTTCCTACTTCCAAAGCGAAAGCCAGGTCAGAAAAAGGATCATGGAAACTGAAATAGGCCTTTTTCCAGTCATAGCTGAAGACATGGATGGCATTTCCAAAGAGGCTTTGTCGTAACTTCTGAGAAGAGGGGGAAATAAAGGATTCAAACAAAGATAATTCTTCTTAGACACATTGCTCATCAAACAGCCTTAATTAAGGTGGCAAACTTGTAGAGGTATGCCTGTCCCTTTTCTACATTCTGGTTTACATTTTACCTTATTCCTCTATCTTAACTATAGCGTCCTATGCAAAAGAGACACATTAGGTTCAATTAGACTATTTTTTTAAAGATATTTATTTATTTATTTATTTATTTAGAGAGAAAGAAAACAGTGGGAGGAGGAGTAGAGGGAGAGGGAAAAGCAGGCTCCCTGCTGGGTGGGGAGCCTCACGTGGGGCTCAATCCCAGGACCCTGAGATTATGACCTGTGCTGAAGGCAACCACGTAGCCAATGAGCTACCCAGAAGCCCCTAGACTCTTTCATCCTGAAGGCTCTGTGTTTCAATTTTGCACCCTGTTGTCCCCATCTGTCTCACTTTCCGTTGCCAGCCATCTCTCCTTTATGCCTTGCAGTCCACCATGGGCTGCTGCTCTGCCCTTATGCCTCTTGTCCCTATCTACATCCATGACTCTGCAGCCCTTACCTCTCCCATCTTTGAGTCTTTCTCTCTTGCTCTAGGAACAAGAAACAGACAGAACTATCCATTTCTAGCTTGAGTACAATATTGATTTAAATGATACTGAGCAAGCATTTTCTGTTCTCTTTTCCCAGAATCTTAAAGGTTTTCCTGGATACTCTATAGCATGTTGAGATTAGAGAGGGTCTTCTAGAGCTTCCCAGAAAAAAAAAAAAAAGCATTTATAAGCCAAACACATGAAAAAAAGAGAGAGAGAGAATGCCTTCATAATCAGGGCCACATTCATCATTTAGCATGTGCTTGGTTCTATGTGGGATATAGATATGTAAAAAGTCTAAGACCCCACAACTATGTACAAGATAGAATGTGTGAAGTTCTGTAGGTACAAAACTTGAGGGGACAAAAGAAGGAGAACTTCTGACGGGAGTACTCAGGAAGGCTTCCTGGAAGAGGTGGCATTTGAACTGGGCTGGCAAATGGCATCTAGCATTTACTGAGCAGTTCTCATGCACCAGGCACTGGCCTAAGTGCTTTATGTTCACTATGTTAATTTAATTATTTCAGGTAGGTACTCTTATTATCCCCCTTTCACTGAGAATTATTTGATCACTCAGCTGTAGAAACAGCTGGGCTTTGCATCCATTCCAACATCACTCTTCTGCCTCCCTGTCTTTAAGTGGGTGTTATCCTATGATTGCTCTCAATTTTGCGTGCCAATCATTATTGAATTGATATCTTCCATTAGCTTGAGCTACTCTTTTATAACTTAGAAAATAATCTATTTAATAGGACACTTCATATCATATCTTTAAGTGGGAATCAAAATCATTTGCCACCTAGAAAAAAATAATGTAAATAAAACAATGTTATTGACTTGGTATAGAAACCGTTGCCTATAAAGTGCCTGAGCCCACATTCTTTTTAATTAAAAAAGGAATTTGGAAGTGTTAAAGAGGTGTCAACACATGTACCCCTTACAGAGTCTTTCTTTGGGGTCTGCGAAGTGAAGAAGGAGCTAACTTTCCCACGAGGTGACTCAGTCTATTTAACGTGTTACTTAATGACACATCCCTAAAAGCACTCATGCTCCAGCAGAGGCACATATCCTACACTTTGGGACAGACCACATAGTGACCTATTGCCTATACTGGAGGGGAGGCTTGATGGAGAGGATCTGCAAACACACACACACACACACACACACACACACACACACACACACACGTACATAAGCAGAGTAAACAGACCATCCAGGGACTAGGAGACGTTGTGGCATGTTCATGTGTCTGCATGTATATGTGTGTTCCAGAACCATGGGGCAGGAAGTCTATGCAGGTTGAGACAGGAACGTATCATAGGATTGATCCTGGGAGCCTTGAATATTACTTTCACACTTTCAAAGCCAGCTGCAGAGTGTGGACAAAAAGAACAGGCAGCCATTAGGTCCAGAGCCTAATGGTTTCTAAGAGGACAGATGCAGGAGAGGAATGGTTTTCCCCTTGTTGGACCACGGTCCAGTTCCGTGGCTGGAGTTTATTTCCTGGCCATCGCTGCTCCCACCATCAAAAGAAAAGACTGTCTATGAAGAAATAGAGGCAGGTGCATTTCAGAGTGAGCAAGGGCCCAGGAGTGCACTTGAAGAAAAATAATTTGTCTGGTGTCTCAGGGCAACAGCAAGTCAAGGAGAGGGAGCCGAAGGGCATAGAGGCTACTCTTGGAAAACACAGACTCAGTCTGCCCCATGGCCAATGAGCCACCAACCCAGGACATCCCCAGGAGAGGACCGAAGATGAATCCAAGTGCTTCTCTGACGTCAGGGCATCAGAGATAGAAGAAAGACCGGGCCCTCCCCAGTCCAGGCTTGAGAAGCCCAGTTCTGACTCACACTGACCATGTGCACTTGGACAGACTGCTTATCCTTGCTAAAATTTTATGTGCTTATCCTGAAACGCAGATAACACTGGCTCAGTTCACATTGTGGCTGTTATTGGAAAGGAAGAAGTATGGACAAAGACTTTAGGAACCACCGTGAGTGCTGAGGAAATGCGGGGCGTTACTACCTCTGTGAACACACAGCCTGTCTTCGCTGGAACGCTGTAGGGAAGAAAGTTCCCCCACAGATGAGAAAAGAGCTGAGGCTGGCAGGAGGAGGAGGGGAAGCCGGGGATAAATGTGAGAGATGAATACTGTTGACACTAAAAAGGCTTAGAACTCAAATTCAATTACTAAAACTCTGCAAGCCAAACCAAACCCTTGTTTCTGTTGCTGGGTACCAGTTCTGACTTGGGGAGCGTCCCTGTCCAGATACACCCCAGGCAGGCCTCGAACAGAGGAGCCGTGGGCCGCTCAGGCCAGACCCACTGGCCCTCGTGACAGTAAAGATGACTCATCTTACCTATATAACATTTCCCTTCATAGCAAATCTAACTTATCACAAGATTAGCCTGGTGTATTCACTGATAGGCTTGGGTCATCGTGCTGCCTGGTAACTAGACACAAATGGCAAATGGTCCTAATAAGTGACTCTAGTGATTGTTACTATTTAACACAATCGAACATGGTTTATAGTTACTCTCTTTTCACTTTGTGAGTTTTTGAGGACTTGTAATGAATACCTCTCTCTCCTGATTGCTGTGATGATAATGATCGTTACCTTGCCTGCTCTCTCTCTCACTCCCTCTCTCTCTCTCTCTCTCTCACACACACACACACACACACACACACACAGGCACACGTTCACACATATGCACACACAGAAGAACACAGAGGTCCCGATCATTCTTCCTGATACATTTAATTTCCTTGCCCTGACTGCCTTGTGTCCAGTCCCTGGCCTTAGATTTTTCCTGGAGCAACCTAGACCGTGCAGATGGGAGCATGTCCACACTGGCCCCTACCCCAACATGAGGTAGAATAAATCTTTTTGAAGCTTCTTCTCTAAATCTTTTCTTGCATTAGAAACTACCAGCTTGTCATGGAATCAGAGATTTTAGAATTAGCGAGTCCTAAGAAACATCTTTCTCCTAGCCTGTCCAAGTGGTAGACTCTTGGCTTGATCACATTCACCATGGATCCCCCAGCATCTGGTACAAAGCATTTGCTGAATTAAAAAAAAATCTAATTTGGCCCTTCCATTCTACAATTAAAAGGTTTGGGATGCACGACAGCTACATGTGTGCCTGAGGTCAGATATTTTGTAAATGGCAGCTCTGGGACCCCAATGCAAGCCTTCTGACTTGTACCAGTAAGAGTCCCAGCAGGAAACAGGTGGCGTGCTTAAGTCAGAATAATTAACTTGAGGAAGGTTGAAGACAGGGACTATCTACAAAGATGTGGGCTGCGTATGGGGAAACCACACCAGCTAATGCAGGGTCCCACAGCGAACAACACTATCTGCCCTAGACCTGAAGGGGGTTAGGGGAGGTGTGGGGAGAGTGACCGGAACCAGGAAGGAGAAAGTCCCAGGGAGAGAACTGGGATTCAGTTCTCTGAAAGTTCCCTTTCTCTGGAAGAGAAGAGGGATTCAGCTGGCTACACAGAGCCTGGCTTCTCTCCCTTCCCTCCCTCCAGGCTCCTCCGGGGGTTCCCACTGGTCACACTCAATAGGAAGCCGGAGGAGGAGGAACCCTGTTGATGGAGTCCCTCCAGGTCAGTTTTGGCACAAAGCAGGTGGAGAAGGGTAGGGGGGCACCTGAGGGGCACACAGATGATATTCGCTGCCCCATTCTGAGATGCCTCTCTGGGGGATTGTCCAGAACAGTGAATTAATCAAGCAAACATCCCCTGGGTTCCATCTACTGACCGGACCCTATGCTGGGGCACCAGGCTGTGCTCCCCACTTCCAAAAAGCCACCCCCTTGCCTGTTATCCTCCATGGAAGCTTCATTCCTCTGGGTCTCCACCAGAATATTTTGATCTCCCAATGTGACATTTTAGTATGATCCTGCCAGGTGGTATTGCAAACACATCAGGGGTTGGTTTATCGGCTGCTGATAAAAGAGGCTACAAAAACGTGTTCCAGGCTGAGTTCTGGAGAAGGGCCTGGTTGTGGACGAGGATGGGAAAGTGCCCTGGAGCAAAGCAGGCAGTTTTGGGGGGAGAGGCAGAGAGGTGCTGGCAGAAAAGCACAGAGGAGGATGCTCACCTTCTCTACAATCCTACCTGTGCCAGCAGCCTTGGTCATCAGTCATTACACCTCATGTACTGTGAGATATTCAGTTGGGGGAAGGAAGAAAGCTGTCGTATTGGAAATGGGTCAATAAAAGGTCAGAAACAGGAGAGCTGGGGAGAGAGAAGGTTCACCCCCACCCCCACCCCACCTCCTTTCTCAGCAGATTCCCAGCAAAAAGCCTGTGCCCAAGTCGGGAAATCCCAGGCATCCCTACCCCAAATAAAGAAGGGAAAAGAAAATGCAGAATGACAACAGAAGGCACTCTCCAGTGAGTATTAGGATTCAGTAGCTCTGATAATTTGCCAGGTGGCTGCACCTCTGAAACGTCGATTAGAATTGGTCAAGCTTCCGAACCACCTCCCTGGAACACACATCAGAATCCCAAGGCTCAGCATCTCGAAATCCCAGGGTGTGTTTAATTAATGCTATTGCTATTTAAAGGACACACTATCATCTGGCCTACATAATGGGAATAAGTCCAAATTCTTTTTTTTTTTTTTTCCCAAGAAAAAAATCAATTATCTCCACTTCTGGGACTTCCTTAACATTCCATCAACTCCGGTTCAGGGTAGAGTGGTCTGATTCTTTTGTCCCCCAGGCTTTTCCAAAGGGAGAGAATTACCTTGGAAAAGTCACGGGGGAGGTCTGCAATCACACCATGTTTGTGTTGGTAGATAATTGGGCAGAATTCAGACCCAGGCTCTCTTGATTCCACAATATAAAGAGAGACTAGAAGACTTTGGAAACATCTGCAAATGCTTTTTTTTTTTCTTCTGTTTTTAAAATCTCTATGTGTGTTTTTAAAAATAGATTGCACATTCACATGGTTCCAAATCCAGAGAATACAAAAAGGTATGCTGAGAGAGGACTCCCTCCCACCCGTGCCTCCTACCCCACTCTTTCCCTACACTGTTACATTCTTTGAAGGCTTCTGGAATTTCTGTAAGCATATACAGGCAAATACTGATATAGATCCATAGTCTTTCTCTTTTTTAATAGAAAAGGTAGTCTAATTTCCAGACGCACGTAAATTCGAAAACGATGGATGGTCTCCATAGAAATTCCTTACAGACCTAGGAATACATTCTTATTAAAGATGGTTTGTTAAAAACATTATCTTGTCCAGTAAAATACAGATAGTTGCTCTAACTTCTGGTTCTATGGCACAGCATAGGCAGAATAATCACTGAGGCTGGAGACTCGAATAGGATCCCACGTTCACTGCCTGTCTTCATTCCCTGAAAGGTGAGCCACTCACTAGATATATAAGACATGAGCTAAGGCACCATCTGGGGCTGTGAGGTCCATAAGCAGGTGCAGCATCTCATAAGAGCCCGACTGACCTATCTTCCTGTGACATTTGGTCTTCAAATAGCAGACAGAAGGTGGATTAAGGCAGAAAGGTTTTTGATAATGAGAAAGAATGGTGGGCCTCCCAGTCCATTTGTACTGCAAATACTATAGGAAATAGAGTTGCTCTGTGAAGCCAATGATGACATGCATGATGAAAAGGACCATGGGGGCTTGGTCCCTACACGTGATGATGTCCCATCTGATGACTATAGGGAAAGGCTGTATTCAGGCTTGGAAATACTGTAGTCAGGGCCAACTCAAAAAGCAGGTGGGGACTGTGTGGTTTGCCCAGCAGGGATTCCACGCCCCACACATCTCTCCCAGCCGGGACCCTGTGTGCAGTGCACGAGCTGTGGAACTGTATGTACACGGCCGGCCTGCTACAGGGCAAGTGTTACTGGTTTTCACCCAGGTGACCAGGCCGGTCCTGGGTGCTTTCTGCAAGCTTGCCCAGGTGTAGGGCAGCACGTCCTCAGGAAGGAAGTGCATCTTCCAATTCTTGTTTTTAGGGCCCCCGGGAAAAGTCTCTGCCCGAGGCTCTAGGATACAGCATGCAAGTTAAAGGGTCAGGGAGAAGGTCCTGAGAAGAAATTGTCCCGAGTCTCACTATGATTGAGAGAACTATCTTGGAGGCAATCCAATCGAAGGGCTCTCTCACTCTAGCTGGTCCTTTCCCCCTGGCTTGACTCAGGGCTTAGCCTCCCTAGTTCCCAATCATGCCTCTTTGACCTTGATGGCTAGGCCTTTGGACCATTGCCAAGGCGCTGGCTCCAGCCGGCCGGCCTGTTTGACCCGGTAAGATGTTGCTAGTTCACCCTCTCACTGGGTCTCTGTCTCAGCCCTTGGCCCCCACCACCCCTCAAGTGTGCAATTGAGCAAATGGTCCCCGGAACCGGGAGCTTCCAGATCCACTTAAATCCTCATTGTCAGGTTCTTTTCACATGTGCCTGTTCGTTGGCAGCCCCAGAAGACATTTCCTGAGATCAGCTCCTTGCCCCAGGACCAGGCCTGGCCCAGGTGCCCCGCCTCCCCCCGCCCCTGCCCGCGAGGACAGGGCCTGCCTCACACAGCGACATGGTTTCCCTCAGGGCTGTTGGCAGCACTCGTCACCTGCTCTCTCTTACCTTATAAGTGACTTATTTGAATTTAACTCCATCACTCCCTCAAAGTTAATGGGCAGACCAAGGGAGTGAATGGAGATACTCTCCGAGTTTGGGAGGGAAAGATTGTAACACCACCAACGTCCTTGAAAAAACCATAAATAAGTCATTTTAATTATAGTCTCCTCTTACCAATAACCACCGTCTGTAGTCTTATCTTCAGTAATACTCTCCCATGACAGCAGATAAGATTCCCCAGCCTTGCTGTTTGGGGAAGATTACGTTTCCTTTCATGTTTAATTGACAAGCTATACTTACCGTGGCCATTGCTAGGGAGATAGGAAAGCCGCCTGATTTTGAAGAGATGATAGAGGGTTTGGGGATGGAACAAAGGCTACTTGATGGCAAATGTCCTTGTCCTTTGGGCTGAGGTATTCCCGTTCCATCTTCAGTTTCATCAGCAGATAGATGGTCGCCTTCGCGATTCTGTGTAAAATACCACCACCGAAAAACAAAGCAAACAGAGCTGGTAATGACCTGGTTTCCTCCTTTTCTCTCTTTCTCTCTGAAATAGCAGTGTTCAGAAAATATTGTCTCCCTTTAACAGACATCTGAAAATTGTGATAAATAGCGATGAAAGAGGCAGAAAAACCCCAGTGTCTCTGTCAAAAGGGTTTCTTGTAAGTTTTATGTGACTGGGAGAGGTTAAATGTAACTATGGAAACATAATTAATGCTATCAAGACCTTGACTTGAAATTATGTTTAGAGAAGAATGTAAATGTCACTGTCTCTTGTTTTGAGAAGACAACATTTTATAAACAATCAATGAATCTTTCCAGTCTATACGATGTATTTTTCCCTGTGTTGTTAACTGACCAGTAAATGAAGTCAGGTTATCTCTTTTTAATTCTCTCAGATTCCTGCTTCCTAATAAGTGAGTTATAATAATTTTTTTCTTTAAAAAAATCCATCCCTAAAAACCTTTAAGGGAAAAAATTATTTTTTACTTTTCTTAACTGATTCTTATGGCGTTTAAATATGTTAGCATCAGGTCTCCTTCCAATAATGTCGTGAAACAAATCTGCCGTATCGGTAGCTGAAACATGAAGGAAACGGCCTTCTTAGTTTTCTGATTCCTAGAGGCTAAGATACTTTCTTATCTCAGAAACACAGCATCCAAATTGCAGACGACTCTTGGGATATGATGCATTCTGTAAATCAAATGGAAAATCTTTACATTTTAGCGATGGTTTCCCTCACCTTTGTATAAAGCATAACTTGGCATTTATTTATTTTTTTCCTTTCAAAGATGGTTTTATCTTTTGAATATTCTAGTCTCCCAAATGGTAGCTATTTCCATTTAATACTTCCAGGACTAAAATGGAAGCATTATCTCCCTGATTCTAATTTAGACTGTGGTTATGAAAGTTTTAGCACAAATAAGGCTTCTGATGACAGGTTACTTGGAGTAGAGGAAGATGCTTTACTGTTACAGTTAAGATATTAATAATTCAGTTGTTTGATCATATCATGTATTAGTGCCAGGAAAATCACCTTCATATTGTGTGCTATGTTTGTTCAGAGATTGAATTAATATATGAAATACCAAGTTCATTACCTTGTAACCTTTCCAGGTTACAGGAGATAGAAAAACATCTTTCATCTTCTATCATATAACAGATTTTAAAATACCTAGTAACACCTGAATTCAGTCACCTTTGCCTTATTTGAAAATGATGAAGGAAAACAGTTTTTCAGAAGCTGAATAAAGATGATAGCTACTTTCAAAATTACTTTTCCTCAGGAACGCTGAAGCACTTGGATGTCAGAATCTAGTGTTATTTCACACGTGTAAGAACCTTAGATTCTAATATTACTTTTTTCTAAAATAATAACCATATGGTGCTCTTAATGATGAAAAGTACTTAAAAGTAGGAAGAGATTTTTTTGAAAAAGGAAAGCACGAGACAAGATTTCAACGGGCTTTCTAGTTTTATGTGTTCACACGTTAAATGCCGGGTGCCTGAGTAACATTATGTGCATAGAATAAATGCAGATTATGCTGTTAATGTGATTGTTGGAAGAAGCAACTAGAAGAAAACACATTGGCTTTGAGAAAAGTAATTACCTGAAGAGTTGTATTATTGGTTCCCAACCTATAAATGAAAGAGAAAACATCAAGTAAATTACTCACTCTATTCAACCTCAAACCCCCTCAAACCCAAACTTGCTAGCGAAGTCTATCTCCACAAATAGTCACTACTGAAGATTCTTAAATGTAAGCCTGTAATGGAGACTTTATGCTCACAGAGTGAGCATAAAAGCTGATTACTTAAACACCTGAAATCCCTCTGGTTCTAGAGAAGCAAGAAAACAAGGACATCTTACCTGTGACAACTAAAGATTTGCCGCCATTTGTCAAGAAATGAAATTTTCCTTGTTATCTCCTCCAAATCCAGCTCCTGGGAGCATTGTTCCTGGTCCGAGACTTGCATAGTTCTTTGGGGAATGTGGGGAAATGAAGAAGGAGTTGTTAGGTTGGGAGAGAGAGGTCTGGTGGTGGAGAAGCGAGATGCTGGAGGGCCGCCCCAACTTGTGATCGATGAGGAGATGACACCACACGGTTGCTGCTCTGGGCTCTCTGTAAGCCCCTGCTATCAGATCATGATTCAACTTTCATTAGAGGTGGAGTACTTTGTGTATTGTTGTTCCCTGTGTAGGCGCCATGAATGTTTAATCCAAGATGCAGATTTATAAACAAAGGATTGCAATTACTCCTCTGTATCAGAACAATTGGGATAATTTAATTGACGAAGGATACCATCTCAGTGGAATGTGATAGGACTTTAAGCTGTCATGCCTCTGTGGAAATGTTTGTGGTACAGAAATACTTGGCCAAAGGGGGCGGTGGGGGGTGGGGGTAAAAGCCATCCTGTTGATAGCTAAAAACTGTGTCAACTACTGTTGGATCATATGGAGGCCAAGGAAGAAACTGGCCAACAGATGGTTGACATAGAGTTTAGTACACAGAAATCTTGCACACAGTTTGAAGGACTGGTTTGATTTTGTTTCAGGGAGAGGTCTAAAATTATGTCATGTCCTATTGGCCGAAGGAAATGTAGCCGCAATAACTGGCATAATAAAGAATATTTATTGTTGTGATGGTTAATTTTATGTGGCATCTTGTTCGGCTATGGAGCCCAGTTTTTGGTAAAACACCAATCTTGATGTTACTGTGAAGGTATTTTTTTTTTTTTTAGATGTGATTAACATTTAAATGGTAGGTTTTGAGGAAAGTGGGTTATACTCCGAAATGTGATTGGACCTCAAGCAATCAGCAAACGGCTTTAAGAGAAAAGACTCGGGTCTCCTGAGGAAGAAGGACTCTGCCTCTAAATGGCCTTCAGACTCAAGAGTGCAGCGTCAACTCTTGTCTGAGTCTCCCAGCCAGAGAAGTGCCCTGCACATTTCAGACTTGTCAACCTTCACAATCATGTGAGCCAATTCCTTACAATAAAGATCTCTCTCTCTTTCTCTCTGGAGAGCCCTGACTAATACAATAGTGTTTATCAAAAACAAATACTGGCTACCAAAAAGTTTTCTTGTCTCTTCAGATTTGGTTGAATATCAGAATTGACTCTCAGGAGGTCATTTTTCTCTTTGAACATTTCTGATCAAGAGTTTCATAAAATCCTGAGAATGCTGAAAGGTCACGGCAAAGAGGCAATCTGGATTTATTATGATTAGTGTGGCTGAGGTTGAGGGGATTGGTTTTATATAAAACAGCAGAGACCCCCAAAGCACAGCAAGTCACTAAATAGACCACAGGTGGATTTAGGTATCCACAGTTTTGCTTTGGACTTCTCTACCTCTAGGTTCTTAAACGAACTTCTGGTGGTTGTAGAACCATTTCATATTCACAAGTCCCATAAACTTCCATCAGATTTCATATTTTTATTGTAAATGGAAGGGGCACAAGTAATTCCTTTCTTATTTCTCTCCTCTAACCATAAATCCTTTCTTTAAAGCCTTATTGTTCCCCTCTTTATAATTTTATAGTTTTAAAAGTGGCATCAGTATTTAATAATATTTACTGGGGACTCGCAGTATAGAAGAAAAATTATGTGATCCTTGCCCTCAAATAATATAATGATGAGAAATGTCTTGGATTTCGCTATTTAGAAAGTCATGTTAAAAAATCAATTCTGCATCTGCCATTTAAATTGTTTAACAACCCCAAACCAAGAAAGGAGAGTAGCTAAGAAAGCCTTTTTCTTTATCTTTTTTAAAAATTTAAATTCAATTAATTAACATATAATGTATTATTGGTTTCAGGGGTACAGGTCTGTGATTCATCAGCCTTATATAATACCCAGTGCTCATTACAACACATACCCTCCCCAATGTCCATCCCCCAGTTACCCCCTCTCTCCACCCCCCTCCCCACCAGCAACCCTCCATTTGTTTCCTATGATTCTGAGTCTCTTGTGGTTTGTCTCCTTCTCTGGTTTCATCTTGTTTCATTTTATCCTCTCTTTCTCTATGAGCCTCTGCCTTGTTTCTTAAATTTCACATATCAGTGAGGTCATAAAAAAGGCTTTTTCTTAAGAATCATTATTAAATCTGTGTATTTTTGTTTGTGTCTCTGTCCTTCTTTACAGACAATTCTGTAAAGGTAGAAGCATAAATCCCAGTGAATAGACAACTTGACCAGTAAACTGTGCTGTTGGATTTAGTAAACGCATTTTGAGTATTTCCCATGTCCCGGGCACTTGGAAGTGCCAAGGTGAGTAAGACGAGGTTCCTGCTCTCTCTAGTGGTGGAAACAGACACACAGAGAGAGGAAAATGCTGTGAACACAGGCTCAGCGGGCTGTGGGTGCACAAGACATAGGCAGGAAAGCAGAGTGGCTAACAGTGTGGCCTTTGGGCCCCGACCGCTTAGTTTTGAAGCATGGCTTCACCTCTTGGACCTGTATGGCTTTAGACAAGTTATTTCACCTCTCTGTGCCTCAGTTTACTCATCTGTGAAGTGGGGATATACTTTCATATCTTTACCATACGAGGACTTCTAATCTATGAGGACCGTATGTCGCTCCACTTATTTAGACCTGATTTATCTTCCTGGTGTTTGATCCCCAGAAGTGGAATGCCTGAACCAAGCGTATGGTCATTTCAAAGACTTCTGACACATATTCCAAACTTTCATCATCGTTGGTGAGCATCCCTTGCTCAGCCCCTCTTATTCCTTTCACTCTCAAATTGGAATTCCTGGTTCTGCTCTTTTTAACAAAGAAACTGCTGCCTTTACTTCCTTACCACTCTCTCCCTTTTCTGTTGGATGTGATAAGGGCTCTACAGATGCCAAGGGCTGGCCTCTGGAATACACCAAGAGTAAAGAATGCGATTCAGCCACATCCAGAGGAACCACCCTCCCATCTTGGGCATTTTAAGACTTAGAGTAGGAGGCCTGGGTGTAAGAAGTGAGGTAGAAAGGAAACATGAGATTGGGGATCCTGGGCCAGGTTGGAAGGACAGGGCAGGAGAGAGGTACAGAAATACGTGGAATCTGGGATTGTCCTTTTCTACATTCTTATGCCCTTGCTCCTTCCTCAAGGCCTGTGAGGTCACCTAAAGCTCTTGTTCACAGGCTGTCCCTGCTGAGGCAAAGGATTGGGGCTGAATGTGGAGTCTCGGGCAGCAGTAGGTCTGCGGCAGCTTGAGGCAAGAGCAAGAACAGAGCGGGGACAGTGGGGGAGGGGAGGGTTTTACAGCCATGTAGTTGGGGCGGAGGGTCCGAAATCATTCACCCATGAAGGAAGTGTACTATGGAAGTCCAGAAACCTGTATCGGAATCCATTTGCTTTCTTTGCTGATAAATTTGAAAAATAATGCCAGCGATTTCATGAGAAAAGCTAGGATCTATTCCAAACTTGGAAATTAGTATATAAAAATGTAATGTGATTAACATTTGCTGTAGTTTCCCAGAAAGCTATGATTGATCTTTACAATCCTTTACTCAATCAACCATAGAGTCAAATTTGGAAAACGTTGGGCTTGCAAGCTTTTTGAGTAGCTTGCAGGATGATCCCCAGCCTTTCTTGTTGATGTTTTCTTATGATGATGCTTCATAAACAGAAAGCCAGAGGTAAAATTTTAGAAACTTTTGACTTTAAAAAAAAAAAAACAAAACAGAATCTCGTTAGTGTTTAATTAACCTTACCCCTGGAAAGCTCTTCCTTAGGATTAAGTTAAATCCTTTGTGCTTTGATTGTCATTCATTTTCTTTAGTTCTACTTTCTGTGGAGATGGAAATTTCCTGACGATGTTCCTTACTGAAAGAATTCTGCAAATCCCCTGGAAACTAGGAGCTGGCTGATATTTTCTCTTATTGTTCTTTGGTGATGAGATGAAGAGGAGAAAGAGGGTGTCAGGCCCAGTGTCAAACACCCAGTGACTTGGTAACCTTGGAAAAGTTAGTCTTTCTGAACTTCATTTGCTGTGGCTCTTTTGGCTTAATTCATAGAAATTGTAATGAATATGACTTATGTGAAAATTCTTACTCTTTAGCCAATGTTTTCTTGCCTCCTGTATGTTAAAAACTCTCCTGTAAACATTTTATTTTGTCACGGCTTTATGTATTTTGAGAGTCGCATCATGAGCATCTTGGAGACAGAAGTCAAAGTCTTAAAGTGAGAAAATGCAGACATTGGTCCCAACCAGTCCGTCAGTCCATGTGGCCTTTGGTTTGTCACTTACTCACTCCTGTGGGCCCCAGTTGTCATCTGAAAAACCTGAGAGACCAGTGTGGGTATAATGGGAAATACATATTTGGTCATTGTCCCGCACTTGAGACCCTCTGGACCCCACCCTATGTACCTCTTCATCTGGATATTCATTTATATTCTTTATAATAAACTAGCAATGTAAGGAAAGTGCTTCCTGAGTCCTGTGAGTTGTTCTAGCAAATTACTGATCCTGATGAGGGAGTCGTGAGAAGCCCCGATTCTAGCCCGTTGGTCAGAATGGTCTGATACTTGTGACCGGAGTCTGAACTGGAAACAGCCTTGTAGAACCGAGCCCTTAAACCCATGAATTCTAACTCTAGATAGTTAGTGCCATAATTGAATTAATTGTGGGACACCCAGTTCACCTAGTCGGAGAATCGGAGAACTGGAGGGTGGGGGGCCGGGGGAGGGGGGGAACTTCTCACTTAGTGTCAAAAACAACTTGGCACCCAGCATTTAAAGCATATATCCTGGGGTCAGGCTACTTGGGTAGGAATTTTTGCTCCTTGACTCTATTAGTTATCTATTACTAACAGATCAGGACAGATTTAGCAGCTTAAAACAACGTCCCTTTGTTCTTTCATAGTTTCTATGCCTCAGGAACCCAGCCATGGCCTAAGTGGGTCCTCTGCTCAGGGTCTCACAAAACTGCAAGATGTTAATCAGCCCTTCAGCTCCCACCGAGGTTCCGGGTCCTCTTCAAAGCTCACATAGTTGTTGGTAGAATCCATTTCCTTGCAGTTATAGAACTAGTGCCTTTAAGACTAACAGAAAAAGTCTCTGCTGCTTCAAGTCTCTCTGGTCATGGAGAAAAACTCCAGCTCCCTCATAAAGAATTCACTTGATTAGGTTAGGCCCACCCAGAATAATCTCCCTTTTGCTTAGCTCAAAGTCCAAACTGATTAGGGACATGAATTACATCTGCAAAAGCCCTTCGCCTTTGCTGGAGAAGGTAGTATAATCGTGGAAGTGATGTCCCCTCACCTTTGCCATATTCTGTTGGCTTATTAGATTGTTTCTTTCTTCCTGTGGGTTTTGGCAGATTATATCTTTCAAGGAATTGGTCCATTTCATCTAGGTTATCAAATTTGTGAGCATAGAGTTGTTCATAGTGTTCCTTTATTATCCTCTTAATGTCTGTGGAATGTGTGGTAATGTCCTCTGTTTTATTTCTGATATTAGCCATGTGTCCTCTCTCTCAGCCCGGCTAGAGGCGTACTGTTTTTTGTTTTTTTAAAAAGATTCATTTATTTATTTTAGTGAGGGGGTGAGTAGGGGCAGAGGGAGAGGGAGGGAGAGTCTTTTTTTTTTTTTTCCTAAGATTTTATTTACTTGACAGAGAGAGACAGAGTACAAGCAGGGGGAGCCGGAGAGGGAGAAGCAGGGTCTCCACTGAGCAGGGAGCCTGATTCCAGGCTTGATCCCAGGACTGTGAGATCATGACCTGAGCCAAAGGTAGGCACTTAACTGTCTAAGCCACCCAGACGCCATGGGAGGGAGAGTCTTAAGAAGGTGAGGCAGGGCTTGATCTCAAGACCCTGCCTGAGATCACGACCTGAACCAAAACCAAGAGTCCAACCATGCTTAACTGACTGTGCCACCCAGGTGCCCTGAGGGTAGAGACTTACTGCTTGTATTGATCTTTTCCAAGAACTAGCTTTTGGTTTCATTGATTGTTTTTTTCCTATTGGTTTCCTGTTTTCAATTGCTCTAATTTTTACTTATTTTCTTCTCCTTACTTTGGATTTAATTTGCTCTTCTTTTTCTAATTTCCTAAGGTGAAAACTTAGATTACTGATTTTAGATCTTTCTTCTTTTCTAATATAGACATTCAATGCTATAGATTTCCCTCCAAACACTGCTTTTGCTGCATCCCACAGGTTTTGGTAGGTTGTGTTTCAATTTCATTTTGGTCAAAGTATTTTTTATTTCTCTTGAGATTTCTTCTTTGATCCATGTGTTATTTAGAAGTGCATTGTTTAATCTCCACATATTTGGGGATTTTCCAGCTATCTTTCTGATACTGATTTCTAGTTTAATTCTATTGTAGTCTGCGAGGGGACATTGCGTGATTTTTATTCTTTTAAATTTGTTAAGTTTTATAACAACTGTAAAAGATCAACCAGTTAACTGGCGGGGTGTGTTTTATTGCCCAGAATGTGGTCTTTGTTAGTGAGTGTTTCATATGAGCTTGAGAAGAGTATGTGTTCTGCTGTCGGATAAAGCAGTCTATATATGTTAATTATACCCAGTTAATTGATGGTGCTGTTGAGTTCAACTATGTCCTCACTGATTTTCATGCCTGCTAGATCTATCCATTTCTGGGAGAGAGGTGTTGAAGTTTCCAACTATGATAGTGGATTCATCTGTTTCTCCTTGCAGTTCTGTTAGTTTTTCCTTTGCATGGTTTGACGCCCTGTTGTTAGGTGCTTACACATCAAGAACTGTCATGTCTTTGTGGAGAATTGACCCCTATATCATTATGTAATGGCTTTTTAAAATCCCATATTCTGTTGGTAAGCAAGTCACAGGTCCCACCAACACTCAAGGGGAGGATATTACATTTGTTGGGGGTGGGAGGGGGTCACCTTAGGGTGTATCCACCATATGTACATGCTGGCGTTGATCTTGGATCAATCATTTTACCTATGTGCCTCAGTTTCTACTCTTGTAAAATGGGTATAATAATATTAACCATCTTATTGATTCACTATGAGGATTCATTAATTAATACCTAAGAGGCATTTTGAACAGTGCCACATAGCAAGTGTTCAACGACTTTTAGCTATTTGTCTTCAAAATAGGGACAATTGCTGCTAATTTCTGGTACTTCTGACCACCTGACTGGGGTTGTTACAAAACTCAGGGGGATGAGACATCTTTGTTAACTGAAAAACATTACATTACACAGATGAGATGGGTTGTTGTTTTAGGGGTTCTCTTCCTCATTCTTTAATGAATAAAGCTTTTCATTTCTTTCCTCTGATTGTGCGATGACACATAACTGTCTCTTTATATTTGTTGACAGAGGGAAGTAGAGGTTCTGTATTGATTTATCTTGTTGGTGTTTCACATCTGTCCGCCCTGAGATATTTTCCATCTTGTTTTAAAGGCTGCTCAGGTGTCAGAAAGGTCATGGGGCAGTGAGGAATGACATGGGTTCACTGAATCTGCTGTGTGATCTTATGGAAGTCAATAACCCTCTCTGGGCCTGAGAAGGTAAAATAAGACGTTGGACACTAGATAATCGCCTGATAACCTCTTCGGTGCTTACCTGCCCTGATTTGAGCCTCATTTTTCCGTTCTATTTAACTCCACCTGGAATCTCTTGACTCAGGCCCATGAGCCTTCTTCATTTATAGGCTGTTTGCGGTTTTGTAATACTTTGTACCCTCTCCTTTGACTTCCTATTACTCGGTTTTCTATGGAACCAAGAAAGCCCCTGCAGAGACAGCAGAATTCATTCTCAGGAATGTAATTCCAGGAACCAGAAGCAAAGTAACGCTACCAACATCAAAAGCCAGGCAAAATTAACAGATGCTCCAAGTAATGAACAAGGTGCAGAAAGGTTTTTCATAATGACTGCCTCCGTAGAGTATAAATAGGAATGCATCCCTTCTCTCCCCATCTCCCCTCACACCATCTGTTATTTGTGTCAGGCAGTCAGTAATTGCTATATGTGACCCTTGTTGTTGGTAACGGGGACAACACTGCACATTGCAGTTTGCTTTGCTTTCACCCATCTCCTGGCAGCTGTGGCTATAAGGTTTATGTCTATCCGAAGATGTTAGATCAGGATTTCCTTGGCCCTTGTAACTAAATATAAACAAATCACTCACCCTCCCTATTGGGAAATAAGTTATAAATAACAAGTCAGAGCAATCTTTCATCAGAGAGGCTGTGGTTACTAGGAGACCGGCCCTGCAGTCAGGCTTTTTGTTGTCATTACGTATCCATATGGCATTGACTATAAGCTCAGGCTCTCTGTCTTTGGCCTTTCCGAATGGTTCTTAAGTAGACTGTTCTTGGAAATTATTCAACTCTTTTGGGGATTTTTGAGAGATGAAGGCTTGGGTTCTAATTTGCCCTCTGTCATCAGCATGCTGTGTGACTTTGGGCAAATTAAGTCATTTCTCTGGTCTTCAGTTTAATTCTCAGTAAAAGACACGAAAAAGTTGGCTGGATCCGGGGTTAGCGAATTATGGCGAATTATGGCCCATCGGCCAACAAATCTGGTTTGCTGTCCATTTGCTTGTAAGCTGAGAATGGTTTTCACATTTTTAAATGGTTGAAAACAAATGAAAAGGATAATAATATTTCATGACACAAAATATCATACTATATCATAGTATACTATAAACAATATATAGCTATAAGATGTAACATGTAATAATATATAACAATAGATCATGAAAATTATGATTTTCAAATTTACATCCACAAATAGTTTTATCAGAGCACAACCACACTCATTGGTTAACCTGCCGCCGTGATTGCTTTGCACTCTAGCAGAATTGAATGGTTGCAACGGAGGCGGTTAAGGCCTGCAAAACCTCAAAGAATTACTATCTGGTTTTTTAAGGAAAAAGATTGCTGACCCCCGACCTAGATTGTTTCTTAGGTCCCTGTAACTCCTTTTACAAATTGACCGATTCTTCACACAGCTGCCTCTTACCCTGGGAAAGAAATTCCAGGCTGCAGGTGAACCACGCCTGGGCTGCTGTTATAGGAAATCCGGCACTTTCCATGAGTCCTGCTTGCTGCCCTGGAGTGGCCTGAAAAAACCAGACATATCTGGGCCCAAGACAAGGTGGGGTGCTAGACTCTGGCCTTGTCCTCATGCTGGGTCACCCCAGAACTGGGGACCAGGGTCATGAGCCACAGGTTTGCCCTAAGAGTGGGGATAGGTAGTGGTTCTGGATAGAGGCTCCTGCAAGCCTAGTAAGGAGAGGAGGTGTTAGGAGATCCCTGCTGGGACAGAGAATCTGAATAGTAGAGGCTTCAACAAACCAGAAGCTCGTTGGGCTTTTCCATCAAACTCCAGGTAACTGATACATTAAAGACATCGACTGATTGCAATCTATAGAATTTATTCGGATCCTGCAAAAAAAAAAAAAAAAAGTAAGAGATAATTAGGGAAATTTAAGTATATGTTTGATAATAATAAAGAATTAATGATATTTTTTAGGTATCATAATGGTACTGTGATCATGTTTTTTTTTGGTAAAGTCCTTATCTTGAGATCCATACTAAAATGTTAATGAATGAAATGATGTGATTGGTTGGAAATTGCCTCAAAATAATCCAGTTGGGAAAGGTTGAAAGTGGGTGATGTATAGATTTAAAAAAAAAATTGGTCAGGAGTCGATAGCTGAAAATGTGTAATAGGCTCATAGGGGTTCCTTATATTACTTTCTCTAATCATAAATATACTTGAAGTTTTCCATGATAAAAGTTTAAAATAGTTAATGTTCATAACCAGTGATTAAAAATTTGTACTTAAAAGGAATTTGGTCCATGAAAAATTTCACACAACTGCCAAAAGCCATTGTAGCTGTGTTTATAATAGAAATACTTAGAAACAAGTTTTCTTATAAGGAAAAAATTCCTTCGGAGAAATGGTTGTGTTAAAAGTTCTTAGCATTTAAAAATTTCAATTGATGGAATATGTTTTATTAATAAAATTTTTATTGATTAAAAAATCATTTGAAAGTTTAAAGCAGATAAAGAAGACATAGAAATTATTAATAATTCTCTAGTCAAATCAACTTTTTTTTATTTTTTTATTTTTAGGGTATGCATCAATCGTGGAAACATTTACCATTTTTGGGGTACCTACTATGATACTATGCATGATACATGGAACTTTATTATTTCTTCACTATAACTGTCATAAAACTATTTCTTAGACTTGAAAATAAATCTGGGTTCCCGGTGATTAGTATAGTGGCTTCTTAATCATCTGGCATCCGGGCCTCAGACCACAGACATCTCAATTTTATGGCCCTGCTATCCTCACGCTTGGCTTGCATCTCATAGTCCAACATGGCTGCTTCACCTCCTGCCATTAACTCTGCATTCCAGAGTGCAGGAAAGGGTAAAAACCTAAAGGATGTGCCCTTTAAGGGCATCATACAGAATTTGCGCGTGTCACTTCTGCTTCTCTTCCATAGGCCAGAAGTGTGTGGCTACTAATTGGAAGGGAGGTTGGAAAAGTAGTCCTTAGATGTGCAGCCATTTATTCTACTGGGAATATTTTAAGTACACAGTAAGGAGAGAATAGCTGTTGGGGCACAATGACAAGCCTTTGCCATGCATGTTTATATTTATGTTTACATTATGTTTGGATGCAAACTCTAGGAGTCTCCCTCTTGCTCTGAGTTTATTTATTTTGCTTTTCCCTCTCCTCCATCAGTATTCTGATCCCTCCTCCCCTTGTCCCTGCCTTCTTGTAAACAGCCTGGTATGGGAACCCATGTGACCACATTCCTTCAGGTCTGGTGGTTCCGATCCAGACACCCTCTCACCTATTGTGCACGCGTTCCTGTCCACGCAGTCACCCGGCCCCTCCGCCCGCTCACACCCATGCCCACACCCACTGACACATATTTGGTTTTGTAGTTCAGGAGGCATGGGTTTGTAGTCTTTCCGCCTTCATTTGGTCCGTATATAACCTGGGGTAGGTCAGCTAAGCGTTGTAAGCCTCAATTTCTTCGCATGGAAGAAAGCATCACTGCCTCACAGGGAAGAGCCCTTGCTTAGCCTACCTTATGTTTAAGTGAGGATGTGAAGAGTCATAGGGAAGTGACTGGGCTTTTGTAAAGAAAAAACCACATTACTAGAAAGTAGTGTATGGAGGGCACCCTGGTGCTCTATACTGTCCTTGACTGTGATCACACTAACCTCACAGAGGGAGCCCCTAGGAGCCAGCTGTCTGCACGGGACCACATCCCAGTCACGACTGGGTGATTCGGACACAGAATCTTGTCCCAAATTGCCTTGATCATTTCTTTTGGAAACGTGCCTTTGGCCTCAAGGGTCAGTTGATGGTGACAGAATCCTCTTAGCGGCCAAGGTCTACGGGTACTTTTCAGACGCTGGGGGTCGTGGAGTCTTCTCTGAGTCCTGGAAGTCATCAAGTCTTTGTATTCTGTGAGATACCTTATTTCTTTAATACATTTCACTTCCTGGCTGACATTTGTTGGGGTAGTTTCTCTTCCTTATAAGAACCTTAAACTAAGCAATTCGATTATTGGGAAATTTGGCCAAATTTAACATTTGGTGCCCTCATCTTAAAAATCTGTGCCCTTTCACCTCTCAAAGTAAAAGATAAACTATGGTTTCTTCCTGTTGCCATGCTTTTTCCCAATCAAAACTAGCCATTAGAAAAGGCTCCAACGGCAATCATCAACACTGTGAAAACATGTGAGTTTTTGGATATCTACCTCCCCTCCAGTGACCATGGTTACCCTTAATTCTAATTACATTAAAAAGCATACTTTTTTCCAATAAAGGGATTTGATGTATCAGGAAGGAGATGAGGGTGGACTTCCTGGAGGAAGCACAGCTTTTTCCTCTACTTGAGATCGGACAGCACAGGTGGCTGCCGGGATTGCTTGCGTGCCCTCGCACATGTGTGCATCCCCACACTGACACACTTCTGTGCCGTACTGTGTGATCACGGGCAGGCTTAGCTAGCTGGCTTTGGAAGACCTGGCTCCTCACGTGTTTCCCGGGAGATTTCTGCTTCCGTCCGAGGCCCCTCTCAAGCGTCTAGACCTCCCGTGTGGCTTCTCCCAGGGGCCTCTCTGACCTGTGGGCCCCGCCTCTGAGGCTCCAGTCCTGCTTCTTGTCCTCTCGCTCCTCGCCCACCTCCTGACATTTGGGTGGCTCATCGGTGTACAATAGAACACCCTTTCACCAGACACTTGTTAAAAATGACAGGAGAGATTTTATTCAAGCTACCGCGATAAGGGAAAGAGACCGAACTCAACTCTGAGTACAGCAAAGACAGTCAGTTCCTCACTCCTCACATTTAGTCAATCACTGAATCCCAACTTACTTTGCCTCATAAACATTTCTGCACCCCTCCACTGCCTGAGGCACCCTCTCTTCTGCTGGGTGAGTTTCTGTAAAATGTTCTTGGTTGACCAGTCTCTGTTTCAATCCCTCCTCCACAGGCCCTAGCAGGTGGTTCTTCCATAGTCTAAGTCCAACTATGCCATTTCTCATCAGAAATGGTGGGACCACCAGCCCACACGGCCTTTCCCTGGCGTCTGTGCTTGCTTCCTCCATGCCGCCTCTAGGCAGCTGGCCTCCCGTGGACTCCCAGCACTCTCCACACCGCCACCGCCAGAGAGATCTAATCAGCACTGTGCATGCCTTCTTGGGCTATTACCTCAGCTTGCTAAGCCAACACAATCCTCGCTCCTTCAGCAGCTGGAAGAAACCTCACCTAAAGGCAGTGATTAATTTGACTTGGAGTCTGGAATGGTTATAATTCACAAGGTGCTAAAGACACAATTTTACACTTTCTGAGCAAGGGGCAGATTTGGAGGTCCCCTACACAGAAACTTCTAATTTCCAAAAGGAGCCTTTCAAAGACAAATGGAAAGTAGTACTAATATGAAGGAAGAAGAAAAACAAGGAAAGAAGAAACCTCAAAGATTAGATGAGCAAGGGAAACTGATGGCCTTAAATACTGGCTATCCACCTTCTTGCCTTTCTGGTCTGCATGGAGGAACCCCACAAAGAACAGACTCCCAAATGCCCACGATGTGGGACCACTGGGTTCTGGCCGGCCCTAGTATCCTCTGCTCACCCTCAGGCCGCTGAAGTCTATGCTTACAAGGAGGTTTTGCCTGGCCTGGTGGTACTGTGCCCTCAAGAAGGCTGGATTCCTTCGAATCATTGGCTCTTTTAGCTGTGAGGGATCCTAGAGATCATCTTTCCTGTTGTAGAATAATCCGGCTGTGGACTGAATCCTCACTCTACAGCATGTGAGGTGGGGACCCTTCTGGATGCATTGATATGATATTGACAAGAGCTGATACTCCATGAGGCTTCTCCTTTGCATTGGAGAAGAGAATTCTGTAGCTGGGTATCTGGAAAGGAGAGAAAAGGGTCTTGTGACAGGAGAGAAGGCAAGCACTTGTGTCATGCTCAGCCTGTGGGTCTGGGTTTGAGATTTCTTGGAAGATATGTGACATCCCAGACACAAACAAGGCTGGTTGGGAAAGCAGATGACAATGTGTGTAACAGAGTGGAGGAGGGGTTCGTCTCCACCCCCGCCCCCACTCTGTCACAGACCTCAGTGCGTTCTGGATCCTTAGGGTTGCAGAGTATCCTTCATGGAACAATCCCTTTGCTTTGGGAAAACGGTCTCCTCACAGAGGCCTGGGAGGCAGGTAGACTGTGAGCTCCCTTGGTGTACAGACTTGTTCTTGAGGAAAGAGTACTTAAACACTCCCAGAATGAAATGGGAGGGCCATGGGAGAGAGGGCAGGGAGCAGTGCCTTGGTTCTTTATTTGGCAGGGGGCGGACTATTAAGAGCCGTCAAAATTTGGAAATTAAATGCAGTATGATTATATTTATGTTCATCTACTAGGGAAGTCTGCAGACCCTTAGATTAGTTTCAGATAAGCACACAAAATTCAGGAAAATTTAGGTGGGCTCCAGTCTCACAAGCCCAACTCTCACAGAGCAGGAGTTTGGGCCTTAACCAAGTCTCTCCCCACCTTCAACAAGCTGGCTCAACTCAAATTCACTTATAGAGAAAATGATCTGTATCTAAGCAGCAGCATTGTTCTGTGATTTTTGAAAACTGATTGAAGTTCTAAGAACAGGGACCATGGCCTGTGTTTCTCTCTCCATTGGGGTCCATGGCTAAAGTTTAGTCATTATCTCATGAATCATCTGACTCACTCCTTAGAATGGACCTCAACACAACATCTTCTCTCGTGTGTTGTGGGCAGTGGATGGCGAAGGATTGGGAAGACGTGGTAGTGCAATAGACCGTATGTCTCAAAACATCACTCCCTTCAAGATGAAGGCATGAAGGTCCTGGTAGATCTATAGTTAGATGGAAACCGAGAAGGGGTACGTGCAAGACGGTAGGGAGGGGACTCGGTTTAGGGACTCCAACAAAGATTAGAAGCAGTCAGCTTGGGGTACCTAGGTGGCACCATCAGTTAAGCGTTGAACTCTTGGTTTCCGCTCAGGTCATGATCTCAGGGTCATGAGATAGAGCCCTGCATCGGGCTTCATGCTGAGGGTGGAGTCTGCTTGAGACTCTCTCTCTCCCTCTCCTTCTGCTCCTCCCCTGCTCTCTCTCTTCCTCAAATGAATAAATAAATCTGAAGCAGCAGCAGCAGCAGCAGCAGCAGCAGCAGCAAGTTTTCTGGAACAGAAAGAAGGGTTGAAAATTGGCCATAGTCATTCAACAAATATTTATCAAGTGTTTAATACATGTCAGGGATTGTTATTCTAGGGCCCAGGATTCAGCAGTGGACAACACAGAATTGATTTAAAGTGAAAACGTATTGAAGATGTGTGTGTGTGTGTGTGTTTATTCTGGAGAGAGTACATGCACATAAATGTGTACACATGAATGGGAGAGCAGCAGAGAGAAAAGAGAGGGAGAATCCCAAGCAGGCTCCACACCCAGGGCAGAGGCCGACCAGGGGCTCAATCTCCTGACCTTCAGATCATGACCTGAGCCAAATGGATCAGGAGTTGTACATTCAACCGACATTCAACCACCCAGGCGCCCCTAGGATGAGGTTATATTTTATTTACATCTCTCCTTAATGGTCTTATAGTCCTAGGATGATGAACAGCCTTGGATTTGTAAAATTTATATGCCACCTTGTTCTAAAAAACTTAAAGCAACTTATAAAGTGGTATACACTTCATCAAGGTTAAAATGGAAGTAGAAGAGGTAAGTAAATCACTTTAGAAAATGAAAAAGCGGGACGCCTGGGTGGGCAGTTGGTTGGGCAACTGCCTTTGGCTCAGGTCATGATCCTGGCGTCTTGGGATTGAGTCCAGCATCAGGCTCCTTGCTCCGCGGGAGCCTGCTCCTCTCTCTGCCTCTGCCTGCCTCTCTGCCTTGCTTGTGTTCTCTGTTAAATGAATAAATAAAATCTTTAAAAAAAAAAAGAAAATGTAAAAAGCCTTGGAACCCCAAACCCAGCAGTACTCAGGCTAGTTACAAGGCTAGAACCTGCACGCTTGAAATGCTAGACACAGCAACAAGTGAGCCACAGAGGTGGCTTGCAGCTTTCTAGTGACTACCCTCTGGTGGGCGATGGTACCATTGAAACAAATAAATAGCCGCTGCTCATTGGAAGAGGCACAGTGAATCGTAATACTCAGACCAGAAGGACATTTCTCTAAGAATCTTCCCCAAACAGGCTACTCGGTGGCTGAGCTATGGCACTACTTTAACAAGCAAAATGCCACACGTACAAGACCAGCAGAGCTGTCACCTGGAGTTGAATGGCTGAGTCTTCGTCAGTTGACGCTGGGTCTCCGGGCCAGAGCTAGGGCCCAGGAGACCCGTGGTAAGTCAGTCCCTGCAGCCTTATTCAGTGGATATTAAACACAGGGAAAAGGTGCGGCCAGCGATCTTGCCTGTGTATCACGAGATAAAGAACTTTAATGTGATTCACAGAATAGCTGGAAGCAAGGCAGGAGGGAGATAAGGAGGCTTGACGTTAGCTTCTTGCAGAGAAATGTGTGTTAGTAAACATAATCAGAACAATCTCAGCTCAGGCCGTTTTGCTCCCCCAGCTCCTTCTGTACGTGGAGGTTTAGCCATAGGTGTCTGTGAAGTGAGGGAAGGCCAGAGGAAGGAGGGAAGCATTCGGTCATGTTGGAGTAGCATGAATAAACCTAGAAATGAAACTGCTTTGCCTAGTCATTAAAAATCATCAAGTGCCTTTTCTTTTTTTTTTTTTTTTTTTGAAGGAAGTGCTTGTGTTCAGTCGACTGGAATGTTTGTGAGTGAGATACTCAGAGAAAAGTTAAGCTGTGTCTCCATGCCTTTCTCTCAGGGTCCGCTCTCTCATTTTAGAACGCAATGAAAAAGGTTAGGATTGATGGTTAGTCATAAAGCAAGACACTAGACGAAAAGACTGCGAGGAGTAAAGATGGCTGTGTAGTATGCAGAATCATATAACCAACCCTGGTGGGTAGTTGGGGGTACCTGCCGAACATGCTCTTCGGCTAGAACTCCCCCGACACAGGCACGCGCACGCGTACACGCGCACCCTCCCTGTCACTCCCCCACCCGGCAGCTGTGACCCCTCCCTCCCTCCCTCACTTCCGCTGTGGGGAGCGCAGGTGGGCACCTGCTCAAGGGAGTGGGTCCTGAGGGGCTGGACTGCACTCTTCTGACTCTCATTCTCTCTCCACCCGCACCCCCCAGAACCGCATGCACTCTTGCTCTCACCCTCTTGCTTCTTGCTTAAGATGTTTTTTGGTTTTTTTTGCTTAAGATGTTTTAAGTGAGTTTTTGTTTCTCGTTTTAAACGCTCCCTAAGATACTAAGTAAAATGGGAAGATTTTCTCTCTTTTGATGTAAAGAAGAAAAGATTTGTTGGTATGACATAAATATATTTTATATTTATGTATTCGAAAGAGGAAATAGCAAGCATATCGGGGTTCAGCTGTGAAGTGTGCTAAGAAATGGAAAAAAATCTAAAGAGTTTCCAGTTTAGTGCTGATGTGTATGGAGGGATATTTCACTATTCCTCTCCGCTGTGTTTTTCTGCTTCCCTGTGCTCACTTCGTTTCTTCACTTGTGCTCCATAGGCCTCTGCCCAGTCCAACAGATAAGCTTTGGGCAAAGGGGGTGACTATGGTGAACTTAAAAACTGATGTTTGATTCCATAGTCACTAGTTAAGATGTGAAACGGAGCCTGAGACATTCCTGTGGAATACGTTTGCTTTTGCCTCCAGACTAGCTAGAAAATTCTTAGGGTTGGGGATGAGTGGGAGGGGGAGCTCCTAGATTAAACCTGGAATGGGTTCTGGAGCAAGTACCATCTTCTTCCAGCAGCAGAGAACATCGGGGAAACTGAGTTTATGTGCAGTTTTCATCCTTATTGCCGTCCAGGTGAAGCCCAAGAGGACAGCGGGGAGTAGGTCTCCCACCAACAGACCTGTAGGAGGGACACTCTTGTGGGCCCCAAGACTTCTCTAAGGCTTTGTCTGACCCAGAACTCTAGAATATCCCTCCTTCAAATACCCAGGCCCCTTAGGAAGAAGAGTGTGAGGGGAGGTGGTGGTGACGAGGGGAAAATGGCCACCTGACTAAGCGCCACCAAACCCGCATGGCGGTGGAACTGCCTTCCCCACTATTTCAAACACATTAAAGAACTTTATTTGGCATTCTTTAATTAGGTAGACAGTTCTTTACCATTTTGTGAAAATTGAAACTCTGGGATAATTGTTGATTTTTTTGGTAATTAATGTAGTCTGGGAATGTCACTGGATTAGTTTGGGCTTTTTGCTGGCAAACTTAAAAACTCTGTCTTTAATAATACACTAAAGCCTTAAAAAGAAAATAAGGGTGGAGAGTCTTAAAGGATATTCTTCTCTGCTCTCAACAAAAGATTTTTTCACATGTTTTTTCCTCATTCTTTTTACATTTCCTCCCCACAATCCTCAGTGCCTTATAGACAGCTAGACCCATTGTAGATGCAAGATAAAACGGTTTTGAATGGATGACAAAGGGTTTATTAATTGTCATTTGGAAATTATCCTGAAGGACATCAGCATAAGCAAAGTGTTCATTTCCTCTATAGATATTTATGCAGAAGGTTCACTCTCTGCTCTTCATTTCACTGGGTGGTGGGAAATGTGGCCACCGCCACAGCTTCCAGAAGGACAGTGACACATGCAAGAGCTCGGTGATGGTGGTGGTGGAGGGTGCACCTGGCCTTAGGCTCCCACTCAAGAGGCCTGGAGAAGAGTTCCATTGGCATAAAGGAGAAGAGCTTTGCTAGAAGGGAGGGCCCTGTTGGCCACACTAAGTTAAGCTGAACTGCAGCAACAAATAACCACCCAAATTCAGTGGCTTTACGGAAAGTTTAGTTACCACTCTTGACCCACTCCGGGGCAGGTCATGAAGCCTGCCTCTGTTTTGTAGCCTCACCATCTGGATCCCATGAGCTCCAGAGCTTCAGTACCAGGCAAGGGCAGAGCTGGAGATTGTACAGGATGTTTTTCAGTGCCAGGATCCCAAGTGGCGTGAGTCACTTCAGCCTGTGTCCCGGTCCGTCCAGACACTCTTACAGGACCCAAATGCAAAGGAGGCTGGGAAATGTAGTTCGGCAATGTGCCTAAGAACAATGTGGTGGAGAATACATAGCCTTTGTCTGCTCCAGAGAGTCAGGGGGAAAGGGTGACAACAGAGGGGCGGGGCAAAGAGAGCCCCTCTGGGGCAGGAAACGAGTGTACGCACCAGCGCCTCTCGGGGTTTCTGGCCTGGGATGTGCGACACACACCGTCCTCTGTTATACTTGGCTAAGTGGAAGGATCGCAATGTAAGTGCAAATCAGTGAGCTGTGGCTTCCTGGAATCCATGCCTGGGTATTAGATACAATATGCTCGTTTGCAGAGGTATAGCCCCCGGCAAATGGGGACCCGAGGAGAAGGCCCATGCAGGGGGAGCAGCGCGTGAGCACCCAGACTGCGTGCTTCTGTAGGACACGTGCTCAAACTGCTTGAGGGGCCCAGGGCAGCACTTCAAACACCTGCTGACCAAGCTGACTGGAGGACAGAGGCTAGTGGGAGCCCCTAGGTCTCCCCCTCTTCCAGGATTAGATTCATGGCCCATAGGGGAGGACACTTCTACCATTCTGTTCTCTCTGAGAGCGGAGTGAAACCCTGCACATCAAGATTCTAGCAAAGAAACATAATCCTTTAAGACACTTGCCTTTTAATTGTTGGCTGGTTTTCGCAACAACACAGTTATTCCCATGAGGTCTCTGCTGATGATGCTGATGTCTCTGTCTGATGCTGTCCTTTAGGGCCTGCAGGAAACACTCTGGAGATTTCTGACTTGGGTCATCCCCCATGCAGCCTCAGACTCATTCAGACTTTCTTAATAGGGCCAGGGAGTCCCAGCTCTGGCTGTGACACTGGAGGTGTATCTGGTTATCTCAGGGGGAATGGCAGTGAGGGAGGGGAGGGTCACAATGTCTATAAATTAGAGTATAAATTATTAAATTTACAACAGCATTTTTATGAGACTTATCTCAGGGTGTTTCCTGAGGGGGAATTTCATCCCCAAAGCCAGGGCCCCATGCCTGCCCAGGCTTTCTCTCTCTAGTTTTAAGGAGCAGGTGCTTGTTTCTCTAAACTGACCTACATGGCTTTGTCCCTTGTCCCTTGGAGGAGGGGGCTTATCTGCTGAACCAGCCGACAGCCAGGAGCCAGGAATGACTGTCACCTTGGAAAGGGTTCAGAACTGGCGCGACCCCAGATTAAACACCGAGCACCCAGATGGTGCGGCCTTTAAACCTCTAAAAAGAAGGGATCAGGAACAACAAGGCACTTAGAAAAACAGGGCAGGTGGCTTGGGGCTGGTCTTGAAGAAGCATTTCTAGAACAACCACGCTTTTACCTGTCCTGGGTTTTACTGGAAGGGAAAAAGTTGAGGATAACTGAGTGAAAGGTTAAAGCTCCCTGCTCTCCACGCCCCCAAGGGTGTCTCCCTTTCCTCTTGTTCAGGTTTCCATCAGTAAATGGTCCAGACCAATGTCCCCCTTAATGGCAAGTCGTGCTTGCCTTGAGGCTGGTACACCCCACGGCTGCCACGGCAAACTCAGCCTCCGGAGGGGGAACTCACCAATCCACCCCAGCCTGTCCTGAAAAACGGGCAGAGGGAGAGGAGAGCAGTTGCCCTGAGATTGTAAAATGTGTAAGCCCCCAGCCCGACTGATCAGCCTTGAACACTTGCAAATGACTTGAGAGCAGCTGCTCTCAACGAGCAAACGGGACCATGAGAGCAGAAGACCTCTGGTGGACTGCCAAGTGCCCGGAGGTGAGGTGCCCTCCTCCTCCTTGCTGCCCGCCCTGTCTGCCCAAGTCTGGAAGCTTCCCCCAAGACAATGCACATGTCTCGCACGTTCAGTGCAGGGTGTACCCGGAAGGACTTGGGACGGATTTCCTAGCCCCTTACCATCCTTTCCCCCAGCGTGATGAGCACGGATATTCTCTGAGCGGAGGGTGTCTGCCCACACGTGGAAAGGAGCCCCAACCGGGAGTGGAGATGTGTTTGCAGCCCCGGAGCCAGCAGGGGGCCCCGCGTCCCCGAGAGAACGTGAGCCTGCGGCGGTCACCTGGGGAGGGAGGTCAGACACCGCATAAGGAGCATCATTCCCTGGCACCTTTGATCCTCACAGACCCACAAAAGAAGTCCTATCCAGATCGCTCTGCTAAAGGTTACGCAGGTCACTGTGACCACACATTTCATCTGAGGCGAGCCGGAGACAACATAGTGCACTCTCCCGAGGACCCAGATTGTATCCTGTTTTATTTTTGTGTGCGGCACAATTTCAGGGACCAGCAGCCCTGCTTCTACTTCCCATCCAGGGGCTGTTGTTAGTTTGCCTATTAGGTTCTCATTAGATTTTCAGCCGCTGCTCCGGGTTTTCTCTTTTTACAGAATAGAGAACAACTGGGGACTTGTTTCCTAAAGAAGAAAGCTTGGTGTTAGAAGTTTTTCAAACCTTTGGAAAGAGAGGGAGGTCAAATGAGAATGCGGGAACCTGGCCTTCCGGGATCTCAGGCCAATTACCCCCAGCAGGGAAGGTCCTTATGCGTTCCTACCCGCTCCCAGCCGCCAGTGCTTCTGTGTTTAACTGTTGCATCAAGACTTCCAGCACCGGGCTCCACTGGCCTGTGCTAAAATAATCATCCTCTTCATCACTAGACTGACCTGTGGTTCTCTAGAAACTCTCCAGGAATGGGGCGCCTGCGTGGCTCAGTTGGTTATGCGTCTGACTCTTGGTTTCGGCTCACATCATGATCTCAGGGTCTTGAGATCGAGCCCTGCATCAGGCTCTGTACTGAGTACAGAGTCTGCTTGAGATTCTGTCTCTCCCCTCCGCCCACTAAAAATAAGTAAATAAATATTTTTTAAAAACTTCTGCAGGTATATTTCCTGAATGAAGGCATAGGGCCAGGCATCTGGAAACTAACAGTGTGTTCCGATGTCAGCCTGGGGACACAGATCACCATCAGAGCAAGTTACTCACCAGGGATAAAAATAGTCATTTATTTCTTATAAATTGTTCCAAAAGGGGAAAAGTATTTTTTTTTTTTTAATGAGCACTTTCAGGACCTCTCATACGGGGCCTAAGTACCTAGTGGCTGTGGTGTGAGGGGACTGGTGGTGCCTTCTGTCACTCCCTGGGGGATAGAAGGAGAGTCCGTTTCAGGCTCCATTGTGGTCTTTGGTCAGCTGCAGATGAATTTCATGGATAATTCAGGAAAGAGAAAATGGACTCTGGTCATACTTTGTGACAGTCAGACCAAAAACCAACACGCAGTGATGCCATGATGATCCCAGAATGTAATGCAATTTTCATAATTGGGAATTAGTGCTTAAAGACACTAAAGTTAGAAACAACAATGAGTCATTTTGTATTGTTTACTAGGAAGAATCATTTTTCATGATTCCTTCATGGTCCCAGCAATTATGACTGTTGAAAGTACCGTATTTCCTTTTTTTTTTTTTTTCCTTTTTAGAAGTTTGCCAATTTTGACCAACAGGAGTGGATAATAAGACTGTGCTTTAAGCAAACTTTAAAAAAGTATGTTGGTACTTTTTATCAATACTCATTTAATGCACCATCATTTTAGGAAAGTGATTCCATCTCTGTTTCCTGGTATCTCTGGCAACAGATGTGTGGATATATGAGAAATAGTATTATTTTGTATAAAAATATATTCCTCATGCCTTTTGATTCCTCCCGGAGGGAGCAGGCATTTTTCACTTGATACGCAGATAGGGTAACAATTGGTCCATTCTTGTTAACGGCCTTGAGAACCTAGTTCCCAGGGGGCACCTGGGTGGCTCAGTCGGTTGAGCACCATCTCAGGCCCTCATCTCAGGGTCATAAGATTGAGCCCGGAGTAGGGCGCCCCGCTCAGCAGGGAGTCTGTGTGGGATTGTCTCTCCCTTTGCCCCTTCCATCCTCCCCACACGTCCTCCCCACATGCATGGCTGCTCACGCTTTCTCTTTCTCTCTCCCAAATAAATAAATAAAAATCATAAATAAATAAAGAACCCAGTTCCCACCAGGTAAAACAACCTTCTGAAACCTTCCTCCTGCTCCCCTTCCTTTCCAGCCTGTACCCTGAGTACATCATTTGTAAACATTGCCATGGAGGGTTTGGGTGCTTTAATTTGTGCATCTAAAAGGATGGACAAAATAAACCATTTCCAAGTGACCAAAGCCAGTCTGCTGCCTTACTTGGAAGATTACAGAAGTATTTGCCTTTCAGTACATTAGATCTGCAGCTACATTAGTCGTCTCTGTGTCTTTAGATTTTGCAAAAGGAAACTGAAATCCAGCAAGTCGTATTAGGAGCCCATTCAAAACGTGAACAAAAAAGCAAATGAAAACAACCCAGAACGAAGTGGTGTATTTTTCACTTTGCGTTTTGTAGGCATAAGTCCCTTCTTTATAATTTGCAATTTTTTCGGAGAGGTGGTGAATTTTCACTTCAGAGGCAAACAATATCATTAAAAGACAGCCACAGGAGCCTGCAAGAGAAGAAACAAACAACGTGTTGGCACAAACATTTCCTGATTGTAAGGGACGGGGAAGGGGGTCAGCGTGCAAACTAAAGAAAGCCTTCACCATCATCCTCATTTGCATTCTTCTGCAAAAAATGCCACTGGTAATCAGGAGCCTGATTCTCCAACTGATGGGTGCTAGAGCCTGGGTTATGTCTCTGAGTGAAGAAGACTTGGTGGCTGTGGGGAGGGCAGAATCTAGCTGATCTCACCGAGGCTGGGAGATGTTCTTCTCTGACGATGAGAAGCCTGAATTGCTGGGACCTTAAGAGCACAGTGGTAGAGTGAGGCTACAAAGCAGCCACTGCAGTGATGTGGCTTCAAGAGAACAAGTTTATCTACACTTCACAGGTCACATGGGGAAAATGTCAGTCATACAGCCCCCTCGTGAAAGGGGCTAGGGCTTCCTTAGAAGGGCTACTTGCTTTCCTCTCTCCACCAGCTCCCACCTGGCCATAGCTGCACACAGGAGTCCCTGGGCAAAAGGAGCCATAGATAAGGTGTTGAGGCAAACCGTATTTGTTCTCCATGTTTCTAACAGAACTCGGGATTTTTACCTGGGCTGCCTTGAATAAAGGCTACATTGTTTGGATAGGAGGGGTGGGATGTAGGGGCAGGAATGTTTCCTTGAAGTGTCATGAATCAGAGGTCTGCCCTTTCTTTTCTCCCTCCTCCTTCCATAGCTGAAATATGGATGCAATGGCTGGAGCTCCAGCAGGCATTTTGGAGCAGGTGGCCTCAGAAAGGCAAGCCATATACTATAGAAAAACAAGAAAGGTGGAGTCTGGATCCCAGACACCTGGAGCTACCAGACCAACCCTGGACTTCAAGCTCTAGGTTTTTATGTGAAATAAAAATAAATCTCTATTTTGTTTAGTCCACTATTATTATTTCCCCCTCATTTACCACTCAGTGTTAGCCTAATCTAATCTTAACTGGTGCAGTTGAAGTCTGGGGTGGGCTCTCTTCAGGGCAGGGGCACTCCATACTGAGTGCTGCCTGGAAATTCTGATAGGCCCTCTCCCACTGAGGATGGAGAATGGGAGCCCTCTAGATGGGCAGACAGCACAGGGGGCAGAAGCAGGTGGCCAGATTGGGAGCACTATGGATAGCCCAGGATGCCAGGGACTTCCTCGGCTAGTGTTGCATCCCAAGCCACCACCTTGGGGTTCCACTTAATAGGAGACTTGCTGAGATGGTCTTCTGACTTAGATTAAACCAATTTGGATTCAGATCCTGATTCTTCCCCTTACTCTGTGAAATTAGGCAATTTTAATCTCCAAGGCTCAATTTTCTCATCTATAAAATGTGGATAATAAAGATGGTGCCCGATTAGCATTTGTCATTGAAATTGACACATATAAATGCTTACTAATCAGTAGCTCTTCCTATGAATTTTATGTTTTCCTCTCATCTTGCAAGTCCTTACCATAAACCCTTACCCCGCCCTACCACACACCAAAGAAACCTGACTGTACCAGATAGACCACCCAAAAGAATGCATCACAGTGCCTTATTCCTCCAAATACTCTCCCATTGGGTTTACGATTCCTTTAGGAGGGGTAAATGCTTTTCGCTTTTCAATTACAGTTAATTCAAACACCCTGGGAGCAGCAACATAATGGCTTAAGTTCCCATTCATTAATTCACTCATTCATTTATTCCATTTGACTTGTTATGTGCCAAGCACTGGGACAGTGGTAGAGATTTCAACGTTAAAGAAAATGCATACGGTTTCTCCTCTAACAGAGAGTATAATCGGACAGGGTAAGACAATTGTAAACCCATTGCAGTGAGTGTAAGAGCTGGGGAGGGACAGGTGGCTGTTACTGAGAGGGTGGGCAGCATCATGGAAGGTTCTTTGGAAGCAGCTGTAGGAAAAGTCAGCTGAGCAAAGGGAGGCTGGACTATGTGGAGAGCGTGGTCTGGACATGAGGAGCTATCATGCAAATGATGTCCCCCATTCTTTTCCCAAAGGCCAGGTTTGGGTTGGGATAGAGGAAGAGAATGGATCGTGTGAGGGTAAGGGGTGAGGGTGGGATGAGCAGGGAAGGAGAAGTCACGTTTCTTCTATTTTAGAATTTCAGAGGACTGACCCATCAGCTTGATCATCATCCTAATATACCCCCCAAATAATCAAATGATCTCGTTTTCTTGAAACTTTACTTCTCGCCAGCCTCAGAGGAGCAGTTGAGAATATTCCTTTGTAAAATTGGTCAGCCTATTTTTGTATTCTGAACTTAAAACCAGAGCTCTCCCTTGGCAAAACCGTATTATTCCTTTCTTGTTAGATCCAACAAAAAAGGTTGCAATGCTGTTTTCTCTTTATCTTTTATTTGAAAATTGTGGAGAAAATGCCATTGCTTTTTCCAGAAGAGCCTTCTTTGTCTGAGGAGATGGTGAATTTCAGACAGAAGCGAAACACTGTATTTCCTTAGTGCTTGAAAGGAAAATTCAAGCTCAGTTTCCTTTTCAAGTTGTTAAATATTTTAAAGGTACTACTTTGTTAAGAAGACAGCATCATAGTGAGACTGTATTTCCAATTCCTAAAGTAAAGGTTGCTTGGGATATCTTCAGACTCACAGCCTTTCCCCACAGCAAATCGTCCAAGCGTGTGAGCTCCCAAAACAGGAGTGCACGGTCCAGTAGTTGAGAGGATGCTCTGGGATTCTGCTCTGGATTCTGGAGTGGACCATGAGGTCACCCTTGTCATTTCAAAGATGGAGCATAGCGACCGAGTTTGAGTCTCTGCCACTCTCGTGACTATGAAGAGACGTAAAGGGAAACGACTCACTGTGACACTAGGGTATCTTTGCCTCCCTCTGTTCTTGGCTCTAAAAGACATGTGGGACCCAGGATAACTACAACTTATGGACCAAAGGATACACATGAAGTGTGTCTTCTCTTTGTGGCCTAGCTACTAGGCACATGGAGAGAGGTGTATAAGGGATGGGGGTGATGGTGGAAATAGGGCTTGGCACTTTTCTAGTATGTCCTTCAGTCCCCAGCAAGGGGGCTCCTGCGATGGCTCCCACATTTGGAGGGTGCTGCTTGCTCTCTGTCTTCTAGAAAGACCCCTTCCCACAAGGAGAGGAATCCTTGAAGTCAGTGGGATGAGCCCGTCTTCGGTCTTTGACGCACGTTCTAGACCATACTTCTGGGACCTGGGAATTCCCTCCCCAAACAGCTCTGAGTGCATTCCCAGGACTTCATGAGCATCTAATCTTCCTTGGGTGAGTCCCCCCAAAGGCAGACTTTGTGGTTGGTGATGCGGAGCCCTGAGGCCTGAAAGGAGCAGCCATTCCGAGGGCACTGTCAGAGTGTGGATATTCAGGGTATCCTGAGGCCCATTACAGTGTGGTGTGGTGGAACCAAGCAAGGGAAAGGAGGCGGACAGACAGGGGCCAGCTGTCCTCCATCACCACATTCGGGTCCAGAATTCTAAATGTGAATCTGGCCTTCCAGGCCCTTATGAAGAGAGCTTTGTCAAGGCAGAAGGATAAAACATGTCTCACTGAAGAGTTTATTAGCTTATAATTTTAAAATGTTTGGACATGGGGTAGGTGGGCTGTCATTAATACTTTTGCTCAAGGCCTCACAAACGTTAAGATAAGGCCTACATGCTTCCTTTTATGTTCTCCTAGCTATCCAAGCCTCCGAGGAGTCCACACTCAGTGGGGGCCATTGGGACAGATGCGTCACCTGTCCATCTGACCAGCGCTGCTCCTGCTCGTCAGAAAGGTTAGAGCACACGAGACGTAGGAAAGGCTGCCAAGACTTGCTCCAGCTAGAATCTGGAACCTACCCAGGCGCAGGACCCAGATACTGCTGCCTTGCCTCTCACTGAAAGACCAGCCATTTTCCTTTATGTGTTTGATTGCCCTGCCATCTGGCTGGTACTGTAATGTTTTTTCCCCCTTTAATGACTGATTACCAAGCTAATCCCGGACTGAAAAGGATAGCTGAGTTATATGGCTGTCACACAATGAATTACCAGTCAATTAACAAACATTTGTAATGTGCTAGACACTGCACAGTCATGACCGTTCTCTGGCAGCTGTCTGGGACGGCAGAATTGGATGCCTCTCTCCTCCAGCCCTTACAATATAGGGAGCAAAGGTCACAGCCCACGGGAAAGCTGCCTCTTCCTCACTGGCTGACCCTGAAGCCCACTATGCCATTAGAGGTGGGAACATTCTGCCAGGATCTGTGGGGGACCAGGGGACCAGTGGTTTCAGTGTAAATGCATCCTCAAAGTGAAAAAAAAAAAAAAAAAGCTTTGATACATTCCCCTATTATCACTAAGATTGTATTTTGGGAAATAATAAATTAGAATTTCAGTTCCATTTAAAGTAATGGCCAACCTTTCCAGAAAGCTGGGACCTCATCTTTAAACTCTCTTATAGATGACAAATATTAAAGGCATTCCATTTCCTCTGCAGAATGATAAATTGATAATTTCCTTCTTTAAGGAGTCTTGAAAGATGATAAATGGGGGCGGGAAAGCCACAGCTTTGCAGGTGTAGGTGCTAATTTTCTGTGAAATCATGCTATCTGGGTAGAGCCAGCCAGCAAAGGTGAGGTCTCCAGCAATAATTTCTTCTGCAAATGATAGGAGTTCTGGCTCCCAGTGGTATGGAGACCAATGGCTGCCATCTAGAAGGGGGCAGAGGAGCAAGGAAAGCAAGTGAATACCTAAGAGTAGATTTTGAGGTCATGATGGGGAGCAATCTGGTCATGCGTTTCCAAAGAGCTCGGTCCTCTCTTCATCTTCTGGACTGGAGTGTGGAAGAGCCCACATCCGACACATGTTTTACAAATGTCACGTTAGTGAGAGCGGAGATTGGTGCGAAGAAGAAATGACCTAAAAACAACAGTCTTTCTAGAACTTGATTGCCTTTCAGGAAAGGAGACTACCCTTTGTTGCCACGAAAGACACAGAGCTGCCGTTCTGCTTTACTCGTGTATTCAACAAATATTTATTGCGTGCCTACTGCACTGTTGCAGGTGCTGGGATAGAGCCCCGGGTGCGCCCACAGAAATCCCTGTCCTCGGGGAGCTGCCAGTGGTGAGGACAGTGGAAAAGTGGCAGCAAATAACAAGCCAAGCAAGGGTGCTCTAGCGCTTATCAGAGTGTGGCACGCACGAAGGAGAATAAATCAAGCAGGGCAGCGGGTGGCCGGGGGAGTCCTCAGGGAGAAGATTGTATTTTCGTGCCTCTCGAAGGAAGTCAGGGAATGAGAAAGTAGCTAACTGAGGGGAATAGCATTTCGGGGTGAGGAATAGCCTATGCGGAGCCCCCAGGTGATCTGGGCCGAGAGAGAGGCAGGGAGCCAGGCAGAGAGGAGGAAGAGGTGAGCCGGGTGTAGGGGCAGCTGGGGGGGTGGGAAGATGGGGGCTCTGGGATGGGCACATCAAGTGGTGCTTTAGAGGTCCTAGCAAGGACTTGGGCTTTGCCTCTGGATCAAACAGAAAGGAAGATACGTGTGCATGTTTTGAATCAGATGGGAGTCTGTTTGCCATTGTGATGGAACAAGATTGAGCCTTTCCCCTCCCAGAATCATCCCCCCCCGCCACACACACACACAGGGCACAGTGAGTTAGATGGCTCTTTTCTGGCTCCCTTAACTTGAGAAAGCTGGAGCCCCATCCTCTCGCTATCCTGCTGCCCTCTGCGCCACCGAACGGGAGCCCTGGTCCTTTGCCATCACGGGCTGGCTAGTATTACTTCTCTCCTTCTGTGGCCGCCTTTCTAAAGTCTATGCCGAGAAACTAGCAGAATGTTTCTGTTGCCGATTTCTCCTACCACCAATCCTATCCTTCAAGTCCAGTGGCTCCGATGCATGGACATCCCTGTATCTGCTTCTTGGACTTGGGATAGCTGCTTCTCCCTCAGGACAGAAGTGGAAACAAGACTCAGAGAGTCGGTGACCACCAGCTGCAGAATCGTATGCCCTAGATATAGTACAGGGGCTGGCATACTAGGAGTACTAAACCCGATATATATAACGCAAGCCTTCTTCTATTTCTGTCCTGCTCTTTGTTTTCCTGTCTATGTGTTTTGTGTGTGGCTGTGCTTATTTATGTTCTAGGCCACAGTTTTAATGATCGTAATTAATTAGGCCCGTATTAGGAACATACCCCTTTTATTTATTTATTTTTTAAAGATTTATTTATTTATTTGAGAGAGAGAGAGAGAACAAGGGGAGGAACAGAGGGAGAGGGAGAGAGAATCGAGGCAGACTTCGCACTGAGTGTGGAGCCTAACGGAGAGCTCAATCTCATGACCTGAGCTGAAACCAAGAGTCGGATGCTTAACCGACTGAGCCACCCAGGAGCCCCAGGAACACTCCCCTTTTAAAGGAAGGCAGTCATTGTATTTGTTTGCCTTGCTTGGTATGACTCATAACACGACACTCTGTGTAAGAGCAGACACAATAAATACAATTTGCAGTAAGTCCGCATTTTGGAGGTTTTCATCACCTCTAAAAGGCCTGAGTCAATACCCTTCATATCATTTTCAGGGAGTATTTGCTGAACTATCTAGGATGTTCTGTGCTTGATTCATGGAAAGTATTCTACCTAGCCTGCTCTCTTTTCCTTGGGGATCTGGGACCCCTCCATCAACTGGGAAACTTCTAGAATGGAATATGAAAGCAGACATTCATACATCAGTGCTCCGGTGCGAAACTATGGATTCAGTTACTTCTGTGCTCAGCTGCTTCTTCTCTGGTTCCTCTCTTTCTCTACCTTCTTAATTTGTGTACATCTCTCTCTCTCTCCTGCTATAGTATAAACCTTGAGGGAAGGGTTTTCCCCGTTTGCCCCATTCTGCTGTCCCCTCCCATTACCTCTCCCTTTATGCTTTCAAAAAGCTCACCATTCTGCCATACTCCTGAAATATCCCAGTCGTATAGCCTCAGGAGCAACATGGCCTCTTGGTTTTCCTTAGTCCTCTCTGGACACACCTAGTCAGTGTCTTTGCTGACCCCTCCTCCTTCCTCCTCAACATAAAAATGAACTGACGGTGTTCTTCAGGGATTGGTCTCACGCCAATTTTTCTCTATCTACATTCTCTCTCTAGATGATCTCATCCATTTCCATTGCTTTAAATAATATCTATATCCTGACAACTCCTAAATTTATGTCTTTTGTCTAGACCTCTTCTCTGAGCTCCAGACTCATCTATCCCACTGGCTACTCGCCATCTCTACTCAGATAACTCCTAGGGTCTTAAACTTGACAAACCACAAATAGAACATTGATTTCTAGTGCCAAGCTCCTCCTTCCAGCTCTTTCTTGCCCGAAACTCTAAGTCTATTCCTCCCCTTGTCTTATTCATCTTGGTTAATGCCACCACTGTCTACTTGCTTAAACTACCTGCAAAAGATTTTGGATTTACTCTCAAAATGTTTTTAGAATCCATTCATCTCTCTCCATGTCCAAGGCAATAGCCTAGTCTTTCGCCAGACATTTCTTAAAAGGTCAATCAGCTCTCTCCGACATCTTCTTAAAATCTTTCACAAGCTTCTCAGTGCAATTAGAATAAATTCTAAAAGATTTACCATGGCTTTTGAGGTCTGAGTCTGACATTAACTGGCATCAACAGGTCTTGCTAATGATTTTTTTCCTTTGGCCATTTCTCCCTCATTACCCACTCCAGGCACATGGGCCTTCTTTCAGTTCCTACGGTAAGCTGACCTCTTTCCCTAAAGTGTTCACTTGTGCTTTCTCCTCTCCTTGGGGAAAGTCTATGGAGGTCCTCAGCTCCTTTGTATCCTTGGAATTACTTGCTGACCACTGCCTCGAAGCCCCCATCTCCCCTTTCCCTTCGTTCTCTCTTCTAACATTTAGTACCCTTATTGGAATAATTGTCTTCTTTAATTACTCAGGTATGCTTTTGTTTGACTCTCCCACCAGACTATAGATTCCATGAAGGCAGGACTCTGTGCCTGAAGGGTTGTGGCATCTGGCACTAGTACCTATGATAATGGCGGGTCCCTTATTGTTGAATGAGGGAAATTATGCATCTCAATCAGCGGTTCTCAACAATGGCCACACATTAGAATTACTGAGAGAGCTTAAAAAAACACCGGTGGGGCTCCTGGGAGGCTCAGATGGGTAAGCGTCGGCCTTTGGCTCAGGTCATGATCTCAGGGTCCTGGTATCGAGCACTGCATCGGGCTCCCTGCTCGGTGGGGAGCCTGCTTTCCTCTCCCTCTGCCCCTGCTTATATTCCTGCTCTCACCGCCTCTCTCTCTCTCTTTCTCTCTGTTAAATAAATAAATAAATAAATAAATAAATAAATAAATAAATAAAATCTTAAAAAAAAAAAAAAAAGGCACCTGTACCCAGACTCCACCCCTGGAGACTCCAATTTAATTAATATAGCGTGGGGCCTGGTGTCAGCATTTTTAGCAAGTTCTTCAGGGGATTCTAGTGTATAGTCCAGAATGAGAATCACTGCTCCAAATGACCTAAGAGACACCATTAAGGTATTACTGAAATCCTAACTTGGGGAAAGATTTCTCAGGTCTAGTTTATAATCAACAAGATGAGAAAGAGCAAATGGACCGAGTTGACTGTGTCTCGTGAACAGTGACTGTGGACAGAAGCAGCATGAAGAAGGCTCAGGAATGTGATGGCCTGAACTGGGATTCGTGAGAAGTGGCAGCAACATCTGGCCCAGGAAGGCAACAGGTTATCAGGCCAGAGCCCGAGCCAGCTGTGGCGGATGAAACCTTTGGTCGCCTCATCCTCAGGTGTATTCCTTTTCCTTCTTTGTCTCCGGGGTCTGGCCCGCACAGTGGAACACAGAAGAGGATGCTCAGAGTGCTGTTACTCCAGGCTTGTGGAAGGAAGCCCCCTTCCCTTTCCTTGTCCCCCATCTTCATGCCTCAGGAGGTCAAGCCTTGGGTCCCTGTCACCAAGGGGGTAGACAGTAGACCTGAATGATGTCAGCACAAGGAAAGGGGGAGTCTTGGGGAACCCAGGGGTGAGTGAGAGAGGAAGAGAAAAGAGGTCCAAGGAAGAAGGAGTTTTCCCTGCAGATTGTGAGGAAGGCTACCTGGGCAGAGAACAGGGGAGGATACTCAGTGGAAGAGAGCTGCCCCTCCCCGCCTCCCCCTGCAGGCCTATAAGGGGTTGTCCAGTGGAGTATGACTCATGCGGGAACAAAAGGACTTCCTAATACAGGCTCTCCCTTCTTTGTGTGTAAATCTGTTGGCTCAGTTACAGGGTTTGGGACAAGGCTATAAGTCCCCATCCGTCCACAGTTAGGGTCTAGAGCTGGGATCTCCGTGAATGTTACAACTTGAGATAAACATTTCCAAAATGCCAGGGGCTTCTGGTTACTGTAGGTTGGCTGAAACAGAAAAGGTAGTCTACGATTCAAGAGTGATCTGTTTACCCCCAAAGGTCACCAACCATCAGTCCACTTGACCCTTAAACATGCTTTTTGTCATGCACAGTTCTTAAAAAGTTACTGAAATTTTTGGTATTTAAAAAATAAGGTTTTGGGGCTTAAAAAAGCAGACAGGGTGCAAATATCAGGCATTTTCCTTCTGCAAGACGGATCTGGAGTTAGCTGCCTCTTTTCCTTTCTCCCCTTCTCTTCCTTCCCTTATCCACAAACCTTTATTGAGAGCCTGCTTTTGCAACAAGTTGAAAGATAAATAAGATATAATGTAAGTACAGGGTCTGTGTGTTCCCGCATATATTTCTGTGCTCAGGTTTGCGTTGCATTAGACTTGGCCAAGGGCCGAGATAAGATCTGGGACTTGGCTTAGATTCTGCATTCTCTGAGTCATCCTGCTTTTCAAATACTGTGAGTTCGGTCGTCCGTTAGAACTGTCAAATAATTTGTCTTCCAAATGGGCTGCTCTTCTGAATTTCATTCAGAAGCTGGAGTGCGAGAGGGCTGTGCCAGTTAATAAGCTTGTATCTCGACTTCGCACCGGCCCTTTTTTCCCTCTGCTTTGTGATGCTGGGTCAAGACTCCCCCGACTCTAGTTCTGCCTTGTCAGCCGCTTCCCGTTCTGCCCTGTCTATACGCAGGCTGGGAAGGAGGGGGCAAGAGGGATACAGCACTGGGGAGGGGGGGCTCCCAAGCCCTACCTACTCCCCCAGAACCGCCACTGGTGTCACAGGACAGTGTCGTCTCCTCAAACATCTGACACCCAGCGGCCCGGCCTCTTTCAAGCACCTGAGTTCCAGTAACTCCAAACTCTTCCCTCAGTTCCGTAAACCCTGGGAATGGCAGCTGCTTTCTGAGATTACCGTCTCTGAGTCACCTTAGGGTCTCCATTCCGTGTCGCCAGTCCTCTAACACCTGCTTCCTCAGTGCCTGACGGCCCTGGTCCTTGCACCTCAGCATGCATCAGAGTCACCTGAAAGCCTTGTTGAACACATTGCTCCCCCCTCCTCTCCGAATTTCTGATGCAGTAGCAGGTGTGGAGTGGGGCTGGAGAATTTGCTTTTTGATCAAGTTCCCGGGTAAGGCAAATAAATGCTGCTGGTCTGGGGGACTCCACTTTAAGAACCACTGCTGAACATTCTATTCCCTTGATCAAAATAGTGTGTATTCCCTGTTTCCTGGCAGACCTCTGATTGATTTAATGGCCTTCACTAAGATAGCTCGCCGCCCAGATCTACCGGTTTGGTTCGGTATGTTGGGGGAGCGGGGAGATAATGCCAACATCCGCTTCTCACCTGGACTCACCCATGACACTGAATCGCTCTCTCAGTCTGTCTGTCTGCCCCTGTACCTGCGCTCTTGCTCCTCTGCCCTAATATCGAAGCCCTCAGCCTCCCTTTACAGACTTCATCCCACCCCGCTCTGGCTCAGGTCCTACCATGTCTGTGGGCTGGCTCTGCTCGCCCCACCCATGGGAATTCTGCTTTCTCTGAACTGTACTAAGTGCCCACGCGAACAACTCCTTCTGGGTTTGCTTTTTCAAGTCTGCAAACATGTATTGAATTGTTGACTGCGCGCAGAGCGTCACGCTAGATGCTCTTGCTGGAGATACAAAGAGGAGAAAGACTTAGACCCTGCCCTCCTGGGGTCACTGTCTCTGCACAATTGAAAACTGTGCTATCTGCTGGTGAGAGCCCTGGGGGAAATAGTAGCAGAACCCCCGCTCGGGAGAGAACTGCTTTGGTGAAATGAATTATTCGATTGGCAAGAAGTGAATATGGAAGACTCCAAGAAGTGTGCCCAAGTCCGAATGGATGATGGTTGTATATCGCTCTGCCAGCTGAGGGAGCCCCTGTTGACCCAAGGGTCTGTTTTCTGGAGAGGAAGACGTGCAAGCTTGTGGCTGGCGTTGATGTGTGCTAGGGGAAGGGGACAGGGGCCAGACACGGAAGGGCCCGGAACCCAAAAGGCAACATCAGGGGAGAAGGAAACAGACTAATAGGGCTTTTCAATCTACTGTTTGCTAGTGTGAGTTGTAATCTCTCTTGTTTCCCCATGAAATCCTTAGGAGTACTGCTTCCTGGGAATATGACAAAGTACTAAGTCTTTTTGCAACTTTGAAGTGGGGTGAAATCAGAGATCTCCAATAGAAGAATGGCTACCTGCAAGGTACGGGTAGAGTTTTGATTTTCTCTTGTTTCTCCTCTCCTGGTAAATATATCCTAAGCACCTGTGGCACTATCTGGGCTTTCTATTCTTTTCCATCAGCCTTAGTTATTGAGTAGGGTGTGTTTACTGATGAACTGATTTCTGAGCTTAGAGTTTATTTTTTCTCAGCTACACCTATCATTAGGCTACACAAAATACCTATAGACCTGAATAGGACAACTCATGTGGTCAGAACACTGCCTCTTGACTTTTTGTGGATGATTTTTATTTATTTTCATGATTATAAATAAGTAAATGCATATTACTAAACACTTGGAAATACTAAAAAGTATAAGAAAAATGAAAATCATTCATAATTTCACTGCTCAGCAGTAACTACTCTGAACAGAATAGACTGTGTGTGTGTGTGTGTGCATCTATATGGAGGCTAGAAAGAGTATATGTACAACACAAATATTTATATATGTTGTTTCTACTTATACATAATCAAATTTGGTTCATAAAATCTTATGATTTTATTTATATTTATAAAATCTTATACACCGTTTTATTCATTATAAGCATGCATCCTTTTGATGACATCTTCAAAGATGTAATTTAATGCCAGCATTTATCCATACAGACTATCATGATGCAGATCTTGAATTTCCTATTGTTGGATAATTATGTTTCTCTCCACTTTGGCGATCATATATAATGCTACAATGGACATCTGTGTCTATGTATGTCACTTCACATTTAGGTAGACCTGTCTTTTGACACCTGGGAAAGCACACTTGTCTTTGTGTCAGAGTGGAAGTACTTTGAAGTAGAAGTAGAATTTTGTACTCACCTGAAATGAAGCTCAAAAGATACAACCCTAGTGGACCATGCAGGGTTTCAAAGGGCTTGCCAAAAGCATTGTACATGAAGAAGGCTGCTCCCACCATGGTTAGAACGACCAGGATCGTGGAGAAGAGGATGACATTGACATGGATGCTCACGGGGATGGCTTGGAGCAAATCTGGGAAAACTAAAGATAAAACAAAGGTTAGAAGAAATTTCACTAGGGGTGGTCTGCAAATGCAATTTCAAAAATTAAATCCTTTTTAACTTCAAAAATCACTAAAATCCTTCAGATGAATACGTTCTCACTTATTAATTTACGAGGGATTTAGAAAAAGGGTTAAGCACAGGATTATCTTATAGAACTCACTAGTAAAGACCAACAAAGAGGAGATTTGAGGGAATTTTTTCTGCCCTTGGTCATATGTAATTACTTAAATAAATAAGTGGTGGCTTTATAACCAAAAACTGTACATGTTGATGACCAAACTTTTAATGATATTTCTCAGTAGTCTTTTTTTTTTTTTTTTAAATCTGTCTTGAAATGACATTTTCAGTTTGAGAATATCTGGGGGAGTTCAAACATCAGGAAGTATTTCTGTTTCCCTTGCTTCAAAAAAGGAAAAATCGTTTTGAGTCCACACCAAGATTAAAAATGGGGTATTTTCAGTCAACTTCAATATTTTGATGTCACATAAGCTGGGAGAAAATAATTTCTGGTGATACAAGAAATATTTTCCATTTAGAAAAGATGCCAAATCTATTTCTAGATTTTGTGTTCAGGGCAAGCTTTTCTTGTTTGCAGAGAAAATGAAATACTTTATAAATGTAGGGTCTCTCTTATCTGGTGAGGCATCAGTATACTTAGCATCAGTAAACCTGGAGAGACCAATCTGGGGAAGTTTAGTTCAGGCCATTTTAGTTTTCCAAACATTTATCAAATGCTTCTTAACTTATTTACTGAGCACCTAGTATGTGTCAGGCATTGTTCTAGGTGCTGGAAATAGAGCCATAAAACAAGAGACAAGGTCCCTGTTGTCTCATGGAGATTATAACCTAATGGGAGTAAACAGACAAGAAATAAACCAGTAAATTTCATAGCTTATCTCCAAAGATGGCCACCGTCAATTCCTTCCTTCCTTCTGCACACACGGCACTTCCCCTTTAAAGGAATTTATTCCTCAGTCCCCTTGAACCTGGGCTGGTTTGTGACTGCTTTGGACACCTCAATATGGCCCCAGAACTACAGTGTGCCAATCCTAGGCTAGCCACTAAGAAGATCAGCCATCCTACGTCTTTTCTCTTGGAGGCTTGAGCGGATATTCAGGAAGTCCAAGTTACTGTGCTAGAGAGAAAGGCCACCCAGAGGAGCACCAGACACAGAAGAGTCTTGGACGTCCAGCCCAGAAAAGCCTCTGGGTGACTCCAACCCCAGCTGCTATTTAACTGCAACCCAAACAAGACCTAGGCAGATGAACTAAAACATTTTTGTTTGAAGCCCCTGACTTTTGGGGGGTTATTATGCAATGGTAACACTAAGACACTTTCCCAGAGTGCCGCTGCCATGCAGAAAGGAAACAGGGCAATGGGATTTTGAGTGATTGAGTGAGTGGATAAGGGTGGTCAGCAGTTAACACCTGAGCTGGTAACTGAAGCGGCTGTATAAATATCCTGGGAAGAGCATTCCTGGGAAAAGGAACACAGCTGGGGCAGCAGGGGGAGGGGGGGGAGGTGAGCTTGGTGAGTGAGAAGAAGGGCAGTGGGATTGCGAGACTGGGATCGGACGGTTGCACCCACTGGGTCCTGGTCAACTGACGAAGGTAAGGAGTTGGCTTTTAATTCTGAATTCACTGGGAAGCTGCACGGGAGTTTCAGGTAAGAGAGGGACACAGTCTGCTTCCTGATGTGAAAAGATCGCTGTGGCCGCTGATTAGCGGGAATAAGGAGGTGGGGGGAGGGAGGAGGGCAGGTCTGGAAGCAGGAGACCCAGAAGCCGGGAGTATTCGCAGTGGCAAGAGACAGCCGACCTAACGTGCAGCAGTAGAGGTGGTGAGTGGTTATCAGATCTGGAATCTATCTTGGAGATAGAAGATAGGACTTGCTGAAAGAAGGGAATCAAGGAAAAACAACCAAGTAAGTGGTGATATTATTAACTGACATAACAAGTAGAAGGTGTGAGTCTGGGCATGGGAGTGGGAAGTGAGGTTCTGTTTCGGATTTTTTTTAAGAATTTTTTACTTTTATTTATTTATTTGAGAGAGAGAGAAAGAGAGCATGAGAGGGGAGAGGTCAGAGGGAGAAGCAGACTCCGCGCTGAGCAGGGGGCCGTATGCAGGACTGGATCCTAGGGCTCCGGGATCATGACCTGAGCCGAAGGCAGTTGCTTAACCAACTGAGCCACCCAGGCGCCCCTGTTTTAGATATTTTCCATTGGAGTTGTGCCTAAGATATGCAAGTAGAGGTGCCAAATAGGATTTATGTGTCTGGAAGCCCAGGGAGAAGGTGGAGGTATTTTTGGAGGTGGAACTAGGGTGAGGCAAGCAAGGTGCCTAGGGCATGAAATTTAAAGGGACAATCACTCTCTGGGGCCAAGCTCCCTCTAGCATGAGCCCGAGAGTGATTGTCTCCTTAAATTTTATGACCTAAGGCCCTCCGTGGCCTCATCCGGGTATGAAAAGCCAGAGGAATGCCTATCACCTGTGAAGAAACTGCAGCTAGAGGAGAGACGGACTCTGGGCCTCCGCCACGTTGACTTGCACAGGAGAGAAGAGAAACCAGCCAAGGAGCCTGAGAAAGAGAGCTTGTGAGTTAGGAACAAATCCGTGGATGGGATAGCAAAGAAGCCAAGGGAAGAAAATGTTCCAAACGATGACGTGAATCTATAAGAACAGGTATGGAATGATCATCAAAATATGTTAGGTGAAAAAAAAAAACAAAACCCAAATAGAAGTGTGCATTTGGGGAAAAGCCGAAGGGGAATGTATCTAATAACAATAAGTACTCACCTGATTTCATGCTCTCAACAACCCACCTACAACAGGAAAAACTGGGGCTCAGGGGTGAGGTAACATAGCCAAGATTTGTACTTGGTAAGTGGTAATTTGAACTCCTGTTCTTTCTTTTAACAAGAATGCTAGAGGGGCACCTGAGTGGCTCAGTGGGTTAAGCCTCTGCCTTCTGCTCAGGTCATGATCTCAGGGTCCTGGGATCGAGCCCCGCATCAGGCTCTCTGCTCAGCAGGGAGCCTGCTTCCCCCCTCCCTCTGCGTGCCTCTCAACCTGCTTGTGATCTCTCTCTCTCTGTCAAATAAATGGATGAAATCTTTGAAAATGTTTCTCTCTTTTTTT
>CM052799.1:94383297-94489828 GCA_028533885.1 Nasua narica
GATGCTTTATAAAAGTCATCTTTGAGATAACCAGAGAAAATTGAATATAGACTGGGTATTCGATGGTATTACATAACTATTGATTTCATGGGTTATGTTAATGGTATTGTGGCTGTACTTTTGTTTTTTATTTATTTCTTTTTTGTGGTTGTACTTTTTAAAGTCCTTATCAATTAGAAATGATGTGGATGGGTAGGTTGAGAGGTAAGATAAGGAAATTCCTCAGCTGCTTGGAGGAATGGCAGAGTGGTAATGTGGACATTCAAGTTCTCGGGTGGTCAGCCTCTGCTGTCCCCTCCCCCACCCCACCCCCATGTTCTGGGGGCACAGAGTGAAGCAGCTAGTCTTATTCCCCGATACCCTGCCTTTCTGAGCTTCCACCTGCTGAGACGCTACCATGGATCCAACCTGTTATTCTTAGCTCGATCAACTGTTGATTTGGTTTTTACTAGCAGTTGTCAAAAAACCCACATCCCTCTATCTCCCCACCTGTTAAAAGAAGTGGCAACCTCTGTGTCTCTGATAGGGTAGCTGGGTGAAGCCTGTCTGAAAATCGAGGCCAGTTACCAAAATGAAACAAAGGCAGAAAGAAGTTTCACTGATCAGCCTCCTAGAAAGAAAAGCTAGGAGCTGAAACAGATTGTCACCTAGAGCATTCTAATTCTTACGAAGTCTCTCCCAATTTCCACTCTGTTGAGAAAGTGACCCAGCAGGGCACTAATCCCAGCGAGTTGTACAGTTACTTACATTTTCTCGGGTGTCTGTTTTTGATGAAAATCCCCGAAGTCTGTCATGACCAGCCAGAACTCTGGTAATAACCCCCCATTTTCCAACCAACGTTCATGTGACTTTTGCTTGGCTGAAGCTGAGAGCAGATAAGTATAGGGATGTGTCACTTTCACCGTATTGGATACTGTGTATCGAGGACGAAGGTTGGTTTGGTCTTTCTGTTCTTTTAGGTTTGGGATTATAACACAGAGAAAGGATTTGAACATTTTGAGCTGCGGCGGGGCTGTCATTAAATCCAGCAAGTCACTTCTGGCCTCCAGAAATTACTTAATTAAGCTGTTGATATCAGCTGCCTGCTGATGCCACGTTAGTAGGACAGGATTGGTCTGTGCGTTTGGAATGACTCCTTGTCTTTCATTCTCTTCTCACAGATTTTCTCCACTCTGTGCGTGAGTCAATGTGTCTCACTCTCCCCGTCTTCAGACCACCCCAGCCCCTGAGTGCCCTTCTTTTCTCTGCTCTTTCATCACCAAACTTCCTCAAAGAGCAATACATGAGTAATAATAATAGGGCTGAAAATAACAGCCAAAAGTTATATGGCATTTGCTAGGTTCCAGGTCTTTACCTATATTGCATAAATGAGAGACTTACATCTTTTAATTCTTACAACATAAACGAGAGTTGAATTTTTTAATTCTTATGACAATATGAAGAAGGGACATAGATTAAAAACAAAACAAAACAAAACAATAACCCTGAAGCACAGAGAAGTTGCCTAGTCACACTAGGCATTGCTGCCTTTGCCTTTTTTGCCCTTCCTCCTCCCATTTTTAAGATTAAAGTAAAATTAACACAGTAAAAAACTCTCCTGTTTCGGTGGCTATTTCTGTGAATTCTGACATTCTCACCACCACCACCTCAATCAATAATTAGAACAATTTCACCTCTCCGAAAACTTGTGGTTTCCCCTTTGCCTTCCACCTGCCGCCTTCCCCGCCCCCGCTCCTACACGTGTAACTTTGTAAGAAGCTGCCAATTGTTTTCCAGAGTGACTGTGCTATTTCACCTTCCCACCAGCAGTAAATAAGTCTCAGTCTTTCTGCATTCTTGCATTTGGTGACTTTCTAAAATTGTAGCCATTTAAATAGGTGTGTAGTTTACCTCATTGTAATTTTGCTTGGCATTTTCCAAATGACTAATGATAGTGAGCATCATTTTGTGAGTTTATTTGCTTTCTATACATCTTTTTTTAGTGAAGTGTGTTGATATCTTTGTGCATTTTTTATTGGATTGTTTCTTATTATTCTTGAGTTCTGAGATTCTTTATACATGCTGGATATGAGGCCTTTATCAGATAAGTAATTCACAAATATTTTCTCCGAGTATGTGGCTTGTCTATTCATTCTCTTATCAGTGCCTTTTGAAAAACAGTTTTTATTTTATGAATTCTAGTTTATCAATTGTTTTTCTTTTATGTATCATGTTTTAGATGTCAAATCTAAGAAGTCTTTGCCTCATGCAAGGTCACAAACGAAAAGCCTATGTTTTTCTTCTAGACATTTTTTAGTTTTAGGTTCACATTAAAGTCCGTGATCCATTTTGAGTTATTTTTTTTTATATGGCCAAGGTTAATTTTTATTTTTGCACATGGATATCCAATTGTTTCAGGACTTAAAAAAAAAACTAGACTTAAAATATAGACTTAACATGCTACCCAGCAACTCCATTTCTAGATATTTACCTAGGAGAATTAAAAACATAGGCTCACAAAAATCAGTATGCAAATGTTTACAGTGGCTTTATTCATATTTGCCAAAAATTGGAGACATCTTAAATATAAATCAACTGGCGAATGGATAAACAAGCTTTGGCCCGTGATAAGATAACATAGTTTTCAGTAATCAAAAGGAACAGTCCATCAGTACATATGAGAACGTGGATGGATCTGAAATGCATTACGCTAATTGGAATGAACTACATTCAAAAGGTTACATCTTGCAGGATTCCGTATATATGGCATTCTGGAAAGGACAAAATAATAAGGACAGAAGACAGATCAGTTTTTGCCCCAGGTTGGCAGTGAGGGAGGCGATGGATCACAAAAGGGGTACAGGGGAAATTTTGAGGGTGACGGAAATGTTCTATATCTGGATCTTGGTGGTATTTACATGCCTTTGTGTATTAGTCAATATTTATAGACCTGTACACTTAAAAAAGGGTGAATTTTACTGTATGTAATTATACCTCAGTAAACCTGACTAAAACCAGAAAAGAGTGGGAGGCTAAGGTCTGGACTGAGGAGGCTCTTCCAGATGTGAACAAGAGCCTCTCAGCCCAGGGGACCACTTGGCATGGAGGAGGACAAGCTGAGTAAAAGCGAAGAAAAGGAGCATGGGGCCACGAGCCAAGCACCAGGTTCTAGTCCACCGTGTGACCTGGAGCTGGTCAAAGGGTCCCGTGTCTCTCTGTAAAGTGACAATGTTCCTTGGGGCAGCCTGGGAGGGGACCAGGCTTCTGAAATCAGAGGAGATTCACACTTTGGCTCCTTTTCTAAGTTGGTGAATGCCCTAAACCTTGATTTCTTTATCTGAAAAGGAAATTCTCCGTTTCTCTCAAATGTGTGAGGACTCCGGGACTTCCGCGTACGGAGTACTTAGCACGGGGAGGTGCTCAGTAGCAGTCTCTGCAGTGTGCCCCTTCCGCGGCCAGCTCCATCCTTTCTCACCTCCTCAGAGACACTGCTGAGGGGTTCTCTCTGCCAGGCCCTTTTCCCCCTCTCTTTGGATCAGTCCCATCAGCACACAAGTAACATGCTGTAATTTTCTCATCTTAAAAAAAAAAAAATATTGGGGCGCCTGGGTGGCTCAGTCAGGTAAGCCTCCAATTCTTGATTTGGGCTCAGGTCATGATCTCAGGGTGGTGAGATCCAGCCCTCCATGTGGCTCACTGCTCAGCACAAGGTCTGTTTGTCCCTCTCCCTCTGCTCCTGCCCTGGCTCACAAGGGCGCACTCTGTCTCTCTAAACATATGTACATACGTACATACATCTCACTTAAGCCCTCCAGCTATTACTCCTTTTTTTCTCTTTCCCTTAGAGCGAAACCCCTCCCAGAGTTGGTTGCATTCTCCTCCCTCTCCCCACGTTCTTGAATGCACTTGTACCGACAACGACATTTCCCAAGGCACAAAAGAGCTTCAAGCTGCCAAACCCAAGAGTCAGTCATTGTCCCCATCTTACCTGGGCTCCGTGTGGCACACTGGCTCACTGCCTCTTCCTGGAAATGCTTCTTTGCCCCACCTCCCGGACCCGACAGTCTCCAGCTTCTGCTACCTCACTGGCTGCTCTCTGCTCTCTTGACCTGCTTTGCTGGTTCATCCTCCCCTCTGGAATTCTCTAGGGCATGACTCCGTTCTTGTAACTCTTCTCTTCTCCCCCTTCACTCACTTCCTTGGTGTTCAATCCGGTAGCATGGCTTTTACTAGAAAGACTTACAAAGCGGTATCTCCAGCCTGATTTCCTCTTCAATCCCATGCTTCTAAGTCCTCAACTTCCTCCTGAACATCTTGACTGGGGTATTAAATTAGGCATCTCATCGTGTCCCAAACTGCACCCATCGTCTTCCCTTCTTCAAACGTGCTTCCTTCAGCCTTCGTCACCTCAGTTGCCGGCAGCTCCATTCTTCCTTGGCACCATCGTGGATTCTTACTCTCGTATTTCATGTTGAATCCAGCAGGAAAACCTGTTGGCACAACCTTCAGAATCCGACCACTTCTCCATCTCCACTGCTCCATCGCAGTCTAAGCCACCATCGTCTCTCACTCAGATGACAGCAAGGGCTTCCTGGCTGGTCTCTCTGCTTCCATGCCTCATTTTTACAGTCCACTCTCAGCCCAGCAGCCAGAGGCATCTTTAATAAATGAATTTGTTTATGTCAATTCCCTGCTTAAACTGTCCAGTGGATTCCACTGTCAGTCAGAGTATAAGCCAACTCATTACGATAGACCCATGCAGTTGGATTCCTTGCCAGGTGTCTGACTTCATCCGCTACCCATTTCCTTGAGCAGTGTGCTCTAGCCATTGGCCTCCTTACTATACTTCAATCACACCTCCAGCATTTCTACCTCAGGGCCTTTGAACATACTGTTCCCTCATCTGGATATTCCCCTGATACACTCATGACTTACTCCCTCACCTCCACAGCTTGACTTAAATGCCACTTGATCAGGAGGGCCTTCTTTAACCACCTTATTTAAAGTTGTCACCCCCTGCCCAGTCACATGTCCTTCCAACCCTCCAACCCTTTGCCTTGCTTTTCCTTTTCTCCTTAGCATTTATTACCACCTGACCAAGTCTATATTTTTACTTGTTTCTCTCATGACTTATTTGTTGGTCTGTTTCATTCACTGCTATATTCCTAGCATCTAGGAATGCCTAGCATGGTCTAGATCAGTATTTCTCAACTCTTTTTTTTTTCATTATTGTTTCTCGCCTCAGGAGTTTTTTTAGACACTTCTCCTAATCACCTTTTCCCAATGAAATTTTAATACCATAGATATACTGTGTATTGATTTCTGTATTATACTTATATCTATGCTTTATACACAACACGCATTTTAAAAAATAAGGGTTTTTTTCCTCCTCTCCCCCCAAGAACCAATTTTCACCCCCTTAGGGGGATTATGGCAGCCATTGAGATTGCATGATGTAGCTGTGGGATACATATATGTTGGAGGGATACATTTTGCTTGCAGTAGGCTGGTGGGGGACAGAGCCTGATGTGGTCATCAGGTCTAAGTTTTCTTGGTAGAAGTCAGTGGTTTATACTAAAGGAATTAGTGCCATAAAGGCAAAAAGGGAAGAAAGAGGAGCAGATAGTCCATTTGGTGACCCCAGGGCCAGAAGAGAAAAAGAGGGTGGTTGACAGCTTTAAGTGTGATGGGAATCTGGCTAAGAACCTGAACTTGTCCACAGAGTCAAGCAATCACTGTTGATCTTGATGTAAGCTGTTGATGGTAATAGAGACTGGACTGAGAGAGTTTTTGGAGAGAATCTGGGGCAGTGGAGATAAAGTAGTCACCAGAGAGATAATAGGAACTTTTTTTTTTTTTCAAAGAAGCTGAAAGACCTGGTTGGTAACTGACTAGAATTTCAAATCTCTTTATTAAAAGAAAAATTTTAATTCAACATATTTGGGGGATTGTCAGCCTGTTACATGGAAACTGATGGCTGTTTAATAACAGGGTTTAAAGTTTGGGATTTGTAAAAGAATTCATCTCAATCCTGAACATGACAAAGGTCTTTTTTGTTAACAGGGCAGGAGGATTAGGAGAAGATGGGCTTGTTCCTCATTGTGTTTCTGTTCAAATGTCCAACTGTTAATAGATGAATTTTTAAAAATAAATGAACAACATGGGGTGCCTGGGTGGCTCAGGGGTTAAAGCCTCTGCCTTCAGCTCGGGTCATGATCTCAGAGTCCTGGGATCGAGCCCCGCATCGGGCTCTCTGCTTGGCGGGGAGCCTGCTTCCCCCTCTCTCTGTCTGCTTCTCTGCCTACCTGTGATTTCTCTCTCTCTGTCAAAATAAATAAATAAAATCTTTAATAAATAAATAAATAAATGAACAATGTTATAGCAATGAAATGAAAATTAAAATGAAAATTTCACCCACAATCCTACCAATATAAAAGCAAGATTTTCCTTCATTTTTGTTTCAAATCTTTGTCCATCTTAATATTTATTTCCTATGTTATAATAATAACGCAATTTTGAAGTTACATTCTGTACTTCTCATTCAGAATATAAGAATTTTCTATGTTGCCTTCATAACACCGTGGATTTTCCATCAAACTAACACACTGCTGTCAGATTGTCTTCCATTGTTTCTTTATTCTGCCTAATGCTGTAACGAACATCTTTAAGCACATTCCTTCTTTCTTATTATGGGGGTGGATAATGAGCAAGACCAACTTATCTGGGTGAACTTCCAGGAAAGGAGTTACTTGGATCAGAGTGCTTTCTAAAAGAATGCTCTACATGTATTGATACAATGTAACCTAAAGAAGGTGAGTTACATTTTGTAACATACATATGAAACTATTGTTCAAAGCTCAATTTCTATTCCCTGCAGTCTGAAAGCAGAGATTTCTGACAAGATATCTAATCAGAAACAGAAAACTAGAAGAAACTAGTCATTGAGGTCACTCCTAATAGCAGAATAGAAGGCCCTGTCACAGGAGGGGCGGGGGCAGGAAATCCACATTGTGTAACTAGCCCCGTGTCCAGAGAAAGGCTGTCATACCCTCATTACTGCAGTCAGCTCTTACAAAACACAGCTGAGTAGGGCATAAGTGAATGGCTTGGAGTGAAAATGCAGCCCCAGGGCTCCTGGGTGGCTCAGTGGGTTAAAGCCTCTGCCTTTGGCTCAGGTCATGATCTCAGGGTCCTGGGATCAATCCCCACATCGGGCTCTCTGCCTGCCTCTCTGCCTACTTGTGATCTCTCTCTCTCTCTCTCTCTCTCTCTGTCAAATAAACAAATAAAAATCTTAAAAAAAAAAAAAAAAAAGTAAATGCAGTTCCAGAAGAGCTCTCCATAGGAAATTTACCCTCCCGCAATCATTTAGGCTGTGCCCCTTGCCCTTGTGGCCCCATTCCAACTTGGGCCTCTGATCTGTGGTCTACCACAACCCCCAGCCATTCTGCAAAGTCTTCGCCAGTTTTTCCCTCTTCTGTCCCCGGTCAGATAGTCCAGTCCTCCCCCACTCTTAGGCACCTATCACACTCTGGCCTCCGTTTCCCTCAGTGTGTGTGTCTGGCTTACAGAAGGCCTGAGAACACCCAGTGAATGGAACTCTTCCATTTCAAAGAGGAAACAGAGGCCATCAAGAGAATTCCCTCACCTTGCAGTTCCCCATGGCCATGCTTCCTTTGCTTCTGTCCAACCTTCCCTCCATTCTTAGTGAAGTTTTTTCCTTCCTGTCCACAGTCTGGCTTTCTCCCGCTGCTGTTAGACTCATCCTTTTCTACCTCACAGGATCCCCTCTCAATCCATTACCTACCGCTTTGGTCTGTCAGCATTTTCCTCCCCACTGCTTTATCCTCTCAGTATAGGATCACACTCCAGACCCTCCCATTGTGAACATACCCACAGACGGACGTGCACGCACACGCACACGCATGCATGCATATATGCCTGGCCATGGGGCTCCTCTAGGAGCCTGACCACTGCCTTGCTCTGAGTCCTGGCCTTCTGTTCCCTCTTCAACTCCTACAAGGACTTCTCTTCCATACCACTCTGTCAGAACTGCCTTAGAAAAGGTCCCCTGTGACCTTGTGGAGTTAAAAATTCAAAGGACTATTTTCACTTTCTCTTATTTGACACCTCTGTGGTGTTTGGGACTGCTGACCATTTCTTCCCTTTGAAAGTTTCTCTTCCCTTGGTTTCCCCTCTCCTGGTTCGCCTGCAGCTCATGGACCCTCCCTTCTCAGCCTGCTTTGCCAGTCCCTCCTCCTCAACCTGTAAGGATTGGTGTTTTCTAGAACCCACTCTTATTCACCTTCTCATTTGATTCCCCTTCCTGGGAGACCTCTCCTGCCATTCTAGCTCCCACTACCACCTCTAATCTGCTGACTCCCTCTTCTCTACCTCTACAAAGGTAGTCTCCAGCTTCCATGACCTCCAAACTGCACAGCTGACAGACGTCGCTCATTGCTGGCCTATAAGTGGACCTCACTAAGCATGAGCAAAAAGAATTTCATCTTCCCTCTAAACTTTCTCCTTCTATATTGATCTCCATGTATTGCTACAGCTCTCTGTCCTGCAGAAACCTGGAGTTTACCTCATGTCACTAAGTTCTGTTGACTTTTTTGCTTCTGTTTATTTGGGAAATATTTCCCCTCCTTTGCAGCCCTCTGGCAATGCTCTGGTTTGGGCCACCAAATACGGGATGGAGGAGCCTCTTGACTGGCCTCTTCACCTCCCTTTCGGTCTTCCTCCCACCCATCTTCTGCCTTGTCACATACCCGCTTAATTCCCGTCAGTGGCTTCCCATTGCCTACAAGATCAAGTTCATTGCCTCAGGACAGCAAACTCTCTCCCATTCTGATCCCTGCCTTCCTCCCTAGGCCTACCTTTCTGCCCCTTTCTCTAACATCCTCTGTACTCTGGCCACAATAAGCTCTTCGTAACTCTGCTCAGTCTATTCCTTTGCTCAGAATGGCTTCTTCAATGCCATCTAGTGACCTTGAACTCTAATTCTTAAGAACTCTCTCTCCCAATTCCCCTGCATCTTGCCCTGACAAAGAGCAATTCTCCTCGTTGGAGCGTTCGGAATAAAAACCATAATTGTGCTAGTGATTAGAGCTCTTCAGCCATTACAGTCCTGGTTCTTCCCCATTCTGGGCTCATGATACGTTGCACGTCCTGGCCCCTTTGCAGTTAGAGGCGGCTCGGCTCGGAAACCACCTTTCCCAATAAAGTATGAGGGGAAGTGGCGTGTGTCCGTTCCAGGTCAGAGGATCTTGTTGTCAGAGTGAGAGGCTCCCCCATTCTCGCCCTCTGTGCTAACAGCTGGCGACCCTCCAGATGGTGGCTGCATCCCAGAATGGGCCTCCAGTGGATCTCTGATGAACATGTACTACCAGCAAGAAATCGATCTTTGCTGATTCACCGGTGTGGCATGGACCTCCTTGTTATTAAAACATAATGCAATCCCTCTTGACTGATGTACCTGTGTGCTTTTACAAATTGTCAGGTAGTTAAAAACCCTTTTGCCAGATTCTTCATTGTTTGTGAATCGACAGTCTCTCTCACTGCCTTCATAACTGCAGAGTCTAGAATGTTTAGGCACATAATAGACCCCAGCGATTTTTGTCCCCCTGAGGGTGGGGGGTGAGGGCACATATACTCTAACTTACAAAGAATTTGTCTTACATGTGAAGTCATGCTGTTTTCAATAGATCATTGGAGAGTAATAAGAATAAGATAAAGAACCATTTGTTTTTACAAACTAAGTATGTTCCTTTATTACTTGCCGTTAATCCATGTTTTATTTGCTATCTCTTAACGTATGGCTTTCATTTCAGCTGCCTTACAATTTATTTCTATCTGCCGGGTTCCTCTGTCGTATTTTATCCTGAAACCTTGTTCTCCTTTTTAGCCATTACTGATTCCAGTCTAACAGTCCTGTCTTTTATCCTACAGTTCTTAAACAGGAATTTACTCAATTCAATCTAAACCTGTATTGAAGCACTAACCAAGGGTATTAGGTAGTTAGAATATCAAGCAACACCAAAGCAGGGACGGCGGAGCTGGTGGGAAGAGAGACAAATAGCCAGACGTTAACTGAAAGGCAGCATGGCAAGTTGAAAAAAAGCATAGCTTTTGGAGTTAGGAAAGTTTGGGATTAACCTGGTTTTTGTCATTTACTGCTCATGTGGGCCTCTGTATACCTCGACTCTCTTATGTGTAAATGTGAGTAGTGACGGAAATGTCACAGAACTTTCAAGAGACACAAATGAAATCATTTATGTGGATGCTCTGTGTACATTGGGAGTCACTGCTTAAATTTTTTTAACATGAGGAGAATGGCAGGGGAGTTGTATTTTCACCAAGAGGAGCAGGAGCTAGAAGAAACCAGTGCTGTGACAGTGTCTGCACTTTCAAATCTCATGATCAGTCCTTGGGGGTGGGAGGGAGCTCTTTGACTGACAGGTGGTCAGAGCACTTATCTGTACATGGAGACCAAAGATTCCCCTCCCTCCCCCACAGGAGTCCTTAGATACATGGAATTCAGGCAAACTGTCTCTCTTGTAGCTCAGTTTTTTATTTTATTCCCTCCTTGACCAGGTGGGTGACTAGTCCTGTAAATAACCCAGGGACTTTAGATTTATAGCTAATTACTTATTTGGTACCTGTCACACACTTTCCTCAGCCCCTGATCTATTGTTCTCATTCTCATTTCTATTTCCCTTGTGCAGTTTCTTGGACATTCTCTACTTAATCACTTACATTAAATGATTTTTAGGCTGGTGGCATACTTCTAAAGGGGACCCCTGATAGTCTCTTTGGAAGGAGCAGAGCCCTTCCACTGGAGACAGACAGGTGAAGGTCAAAATGTTAGTTTTATTTCTGAGAAAGTGCTGGAGAACGTGGCTTAGATCTTCCCACAAGTTCTGTTGACTTAGGCAGCCTCAGCCACCCAGTCACAGGCGGGGCTGGACAGCTGAAAGCCTCCCAGTCCAGGACAGAGCTGGCCCCCTTATCCTGACCAGGTGGAGAACAGATTGCTATACCTGGTTTTGAGCAGACCTGGAAAGAGGGGAAGGCTCAAGGGCTGAGAGCCTAGTATCCTGTTTCTTACTCAGACTCCTCAATCCGATCTCTCATTCCCTCTGAGGCCAGGAGGGTGTAAGGAAAGTGTGAGACCCTTCATGGAACTATGCAGCTCAAGGAGTAGAAGCTAAGGATCCCCAAACCTCCCACCTGTGTGGAAATAGCGCTAAGTACCGTTGCCCCTCCCTGGCCTCCTTCTGATGGTCTTGCCCTTCCCTAATGTGGAGGGCTCCAGACTCCTCACCTGCCCCCACCTTTCATGGTCAGTAGTTCTCAGCCTCAGATATACATTGGAATCTCCCAGGGAGCTTCTAAACCCTTTCAATCCTCAGGCCCCACCTCCAGAGATCCCGGTTGGATTTGCCTGGGATGCAGCCTTGGCATCCGAAGTTTTGAAGACTCCCCAGGTGATTCTGAAGTGCAGGCGGGGTTATGGACCACTGACCTGATGGCCTAGGTTTCATCAACCCTTTTTGCCTTCATCTGGCCGGCTTTCAGTAAAGTGCGGGTGACCCCATCTGTGAAGCTCCCAGAGAAAAAGCAGCCTCTGACAATGTCAACAATGGTGCAGCAACTGCTTCCTAGATTAAACCCATCTGGTAGCTTCAGAGGTCCTGTTTTCCTTCTCAACTCATCCTTCTGCACATAAAACATGTGTAAAAAGAGAAGTATCTACCCCCTTGGTGCTCAGCAATTCATTTTCTTGAAAGGGAATAAGAGGGAAGATTTCTTGCTTCTCACAGAAATGCTCTTGATCTGACTTTGCCCTCAGCCCATCTGCAGCCAGTCATTAGGAAAATCCAGGGAAAGACATTCCCTGACGTAAGCTCAACGCGTTCACCTCCTCTAATATCCGCCATCATCTCACACCCGGGTGTGGAGGCAGGCTTCCTTCTGATGGCTGCATGGTCAGGGAGAAGGAAATCCATGACCCCAGCACTTCAGAGGAGGAGACCTGATGGTGAGATAGAAGACCGTTTAAAAGACCATTTTTCAGTACCTTGCCAGAATTTCTCTCAGCTGACGTGTGTCTACCTGCCTCTGCCCAATTTGGAGGCAGCCCCACCAGTGAGCCTTACTCAGCCATGGCGGCTGAGGGACGACAGCTGCTTCGGCGCATATGTGTGTCTGATAACAGAACCCATTTAGCTGCTCCAAATCCACAGGGTATGATTATGTTGGGGTAATAACTCCCAAGAATGGCTTTGCTACAGTTATAACATGCTGAGAGGGAGCGAAATATGAATTCTGCATAAATTAGTCTGCCAGGTACAGTTTGCTGTTAGTCAGCTCTATCATACCTGGAATAAAAGCGTATCATCTCCCAGCCAGTCTGGGTGGTTCAGTGCATGACTAGATTGAAAGGTGAATTTGTCATGGTTTAATTGAAATAAGTTTTGTCTAAAAAAAAAAGAGTCTTTAACTTTATGAAACCCCTGATCTCTTTCAGAGATAAAAATGAGCTTTAATTTTTCATTTTTTTAAAATGAGATTTTAATTTATGCTCTAAATCTAACCCATTGGCTCCTCATAAAACACCAGATTTTGAAGTGAAGCGAATGCTGGGGACCTGCTTTTCTTTTTGTCCCCACCTGTTCTGAAACCATTCGTGACACTACAGGAAGGAGTCTGCCATTTTGGTCAATGCTGCGGTGAAATAATGTTGCGGTCCAAGCCACTGACTTTGAAGATTGTACCATAAAGATTTTCACTGTCAGTGCACTTACATCAGCTAGCCACATGTGCAATCAGATTATCTTCTCTTCCGGCATAAATTATCAACATCAAGGTAATATGACATAACCCAAAGATTAGCCATAAGCATGTGACCTGCTCAACCTAGATTTTTTTTTTCAGCCTAGATTATTAAACAGGCTTAGACTTGATTTTACCTTCCAAAGGTCAAAGACTAGGGCTTAGACATCAGGGCCACTGAAATGTTAGATAAAGAGGCAATGCAGGAATTCAAGTCATAAGTCCAAGGACCCTCACATGGATATACAAGATCCAGCTGTTGGGAAGTACCAACATTGTTTAACTGGCTGGTGATACTGAAGTGTACTCTTATATTTTCTTCATTTCTTTGTGTCCTTTTTACATATGGTAAGGAGACAGAATTGGCAATATCCTATGCGTCTGGATTTCAGTCTCAGGTCAGTCTGTGACCTTGAGAAATTTGTGACCTTTCTGAGTTTACAGTTTCCATTGTGGCTCAAGAGGAATAGCATCATCACACCTCCCATATAAGGGCTGGAGATGATCTAGGCACCCAGGAAACGGGCAGCTGAAATAAGTATTATTTTCTTTGGAGGTGTCTAAACATCCTTGGGGAAGAGGAATTACCCTCAGAGATTAGAAAAGAAAGCACAGCAGTAAATTTTAAGGATGATCTGGAGTCTTCCTCCAACCGGTGAAGTTCACACACAACAGGGTTAAGTTCCAGAAGCCTCAAGCTTCATGTCTCAGCTGAGCCCCACTCAGTGACTTTACCGGCTATTAGGGTGGAGAGTGATTTCAAGGAGAGGAAGGTGTGTGCTTGAGTGTGTATGTGTGTGCACACATGTGTGCAAAACTATAATAGGCGAGGCTGATTCTGTGAGGGATTCTTCCTGGTAAGGATACTGGAAGTAGTTGTCAGGGAGGACGGAGACATGTCTTTTCCTGGCCCGTATTTCTCATGGATTCGAGGAGAATGTTTCCTCAGTTCCTCCTTCTGGGTGAAGAACACCCTGAGAGTATTAGACATACTGCTCATTCTTAATTGCTTGCCATTATCAGGAAATCAAATGCAGGAAAGAGGAGTTTTTCCAGTGAGGATGGAGGAGAAGTTTCCAGAAAAAACTGGAGGAAGTAGGAGGTTAGCCTCTCACTGTATTTTTCTTTTTAGATTTTATTTATTTATTTGTCACAGAGAGAAAGAGGGAGAGAGAAGGAGTACAAGCAGGCAGAGTGGCAGGCAGAGGCAGAGGGAGAAGCAAGCTCCCCACCGAGCAAGGAGCCCGACGTGGGACTCGATCCCAGGACCCTGGGATCATGACCTGAGCGGAAGGCAGCTGCTTAACCAACTGAGCCACCCAGGCGTCCCCTTCTCACTGTATTATGACCTTTGTTTTGGCTTTCTCAATAACGCCATTAGACTGCATGGGTGTTTATGGCTGTTCCCGCTAACCCACTCCCTAGAATCCCAAAACATTCCATTCTTCATTTTCTCCTCCTCTAACCTGCAGTTTACCACCCCAATAGCAAAAGGTTTTGACGGGGAGGAAGAGAAGCATTCACTTTGATAACAAAATTCATTTGGGTCCTGATAAATGGTTGGTATTTCAGAATACTTTAAAAATCATGAGCTTTGAGGACCAAAGAGTAAAGGTGCACAAAACTCACCACTTCTGACGAGAGTGGCTGGAATCTGTCAGCAGAGACTTCAAGTGACAGAGTAGAAGGGTCAAGCCACTTCAAAGCTGGAAGGACCTTGTCTAGAACAGCCAGCCCCTCATTATATAGATCATAAAGTGTCCAAACTAGAAGAGATGTTAGAAATCACCGTTTCATCTCCCATTTTACAGATGTAAGAACTTAACACCAATGCAATGTGATGTGCTACAAATCTAATCCCCAGTCAGTGCCACAGACCTGCCTCAACCCAGATGACTTAATCTCCATCGTGTCTGTTTAGCAAACATTTCTCAAGCACGTCTTTGTGACACGCGCTGGTGGGAGTTTAGAGATGGAGAATGCCCAGCCTCTGCCTTCCGAGGGCTCAGGATCTCCTTGCAAAGAAATACACATTCTTAAATACTTATAATCCAAGGTGACCTGAAATAATAGAGTGAACAGTGAGGTCTGGGAAAGACAAAGCAGGAAACAATTATTTGGCCAAGAAAAGTTGAAGATTTTCCCTTCACACGAGTGCTTCTCAATCATTACTATCTTTTAAGGCCACAATCACTTTTTTTTTCTCCCAATGGAAGGGAAACAAAATCTCTATTTGGTGGACTGTTTGAATGGGTGAGACCCGATAAGGGGGTCTGGAGCTAACAAGCGGGAGGGTCTGCACAAGTGAGGAGAAATGGTACAACTGTCTTCCCCCTCTGCCCCCACCAGGGCATCTTCTCTGGTGAACTCCATTGGTTTCCCTCACCCCAGACCATCCATTAAGGAAGGGAGGAGGGACAGGCAGTATGATCAGAAGGGGTACATAAAGACCTTGGCAGCTTTGCTGTGGCAGGTGGGGTGATTGGAGACAAGCAGGTTATGCAGGATGGTGAGGGGTAGAGCACCTGGGGCAGGTGACGGAGTCACTCTCACAGGAGACCATGAAGGTACAGTGCCGACCCTTGGGAATGGGAGCAGAGACCTCAAGTCCCATTGGTACCCCAAAATCTGTTTGAGGAGTCACCTGCTTGCTGACACAAGCAGTTCAACATCCCCTCTGTAATCTGGGTGACGGACCTCATCTGGTAAAGAAAGTCTGCTTTTTTAAAAATACGAAGTAGGCTAGCTCTCTGTTAAGCTTTTTAACAAATTTTCAATCATAAGATCTCAATTAAAATGCTTTGAAAGCATGACTGAAGTTGCAAGCTGTGATACGGGATTGGTTAGATATTATTTTTCACATTTCAGGAGGAAAAAAAACACCCTCCATATGTTTTTATCAGCTCATTGAACTATCTTGGCAATAAATAGATCAGCATATCTAGGAATGATTGATACCATATGATTCTTGGGGATCGTATTTGATGATGCTCTGCAGCATTTCAAACCACCAAAACAGAAACCCACCCACACACCCTAAGCTCAAAACTGGCAGTTTTTCTCTTGACGGCTACAGTTAGAGTTTAAACAGCATCATTAAAATTTTACAGGTGACATATCGGGAAAAATTAAGCCCACCAGTTGTGTTTCCTTGAAAGGAAAACCATCCTTCATTATAATGAATGAAACTGTGTGCTAGGTATGAATGCTAGTGACCTCTGGAAAACGAAGTGCTGACCCATAAACGGACGAGAATCAGCCAGAGTAAACGAGGCAGAAGTTTTCCCAGCATAACTGTGCATGCTGGCAGGGAAGATTCTTGCTATAATTAAAAGAGATAGAATGGTTAACAGGGAACATCTAATAGGAACAAGCATGACAACAGTGCCTAATATTTTTCTGGTCCATTCTTTAGCCTCATGTTATACTATGTGTCTGGATTTTAAAAGGGACACGTGCAGTGTCCATAAAAATAACACGTAAACTTGTACAGCAGAGCCAAGCAGAAATTCATTTAGAATATGGGTATGGACACTGTCACTGCCCAGTTTACTCAGAGTAAATCTTTAGCGAAATTGGCCCTGGCCCATTGTGACAACGATTAGCCACGCTGAAATGGTGAGTGAGCATTTGAAATGGGGCTCATTTGGGTTGACATGGGCAGTATGTGTAAATACACACGGGATTTCAAAGACAAAGCAAAAGTGGGGGAAAGTGGGGGAAAAAAAGTGAAATATCTCCTATCTTATATTGAATACATGTTAAAATGAAAGTTATTCTGGGTATCTTGGGTTAAAGAAAAGTATCCTTAAAATTCATTTCGCTTGGTTCCTTTATTCTTTTTTCCTAATATGGCTCCTAGAACATTCGAAGTTGCATATGTGGCTTGCATTTATGGTCCGCATTGTATTTCTGTTGATCAATACTGATCTAAACGATAAGTCTGGTAGGCAAAGAAACATTTAGCAATCCCACAGAACTGAAATGTAAGTTCATGTTAACTGATGATAACAGGACAACATGATGAAAACTGGTCAACAAGTGACTGGTACTTTCATGAGTGCCTTTTCCATTCCTCCTACACTAGAAAGTTTCTTAAAATCCAAATGTTTGCTTAATAACTTTCTAAAGGGGACACCTGGATGGTTCAGTCGGTTAAGCATCTGCTTTCTGCTCAGGTCATGATCCCAGGGTCCTGGGATCGAGTCCCACGTCGGGCTCCTTGCTCGGTGGGGAGCCTGCTTCTCCCTCTGCCTGTCACTCCCTCTGCTTGTGTGCTCTCTCTCTCTCTCTCTCTCTCTCTGACAAATAAATAAAATCTTAAGAAAAAAATACTTTCTAAAGGGAAAACAAGAAAGGAGGAAGTTCTGGGAAAGGAGCTGTGCCCTAATCATAAGTTGGGCTCTGGAAGAAACAAAATCATCTATCTTCAGCTTTTTGGGGACTCTGGATTTTGCTCCAAGTTTGCCATTATTGAGAAGACATGGTTAGGCCTCTCATTCTCTTACATTAATGGGACTATACTTTTCTCTTGGGAAGAGTATCAAAGGGCTCTCTTCCTTCCAGAAAACGCTGTTAGAGCTTCACTGGCAGGGTGATGGCATTTCGAGTGGGAAGATATGGACCACGAAGCTATCTGGCAACAGGAGTATAAACTTAGAGGGTGTTCTAAAGACACATTGGTTAGGAAGCTTTTATCACCAAGAGAGCTGTTTATTTAAATAAGCATTATGCTTTTTAGGGACTCCGTTGGGGGTGTTCAATTTTCTCCACTTTCTATCATGTTCCATTGAAAGAGATACTTCTATGCTTAGGCAGAAAAAAGGGATGCTGTAAGTCTACTTTGCAGGTCTCATGGAAATTAGTGAGGTTTTCAGAGGTCTAGCACCTAGAGAGATTTTATAGAGAGGTTGTCACCCCAGAACCAACAATCGCCAGCTTTTCTTTACAAGGCTGGGGGCAGATGTTCGGAGGATCATGGGCATGAATGCAAGTCTGTGACAGGTGAAGGTGTGGTAAACCCCACTGACTCTGAGTTCTCGCAAAAACAAAGGGAAGGCCAGGTGATTAGAACAACTGCATCACAGACGGGGCCCACAGAGAACACGGCCATAAAAACGTGAATTGAACCACGGAGGAATGTAGCTGTGTGAGGATTAAGTAAGACAAAATATGCTTAGTGTCTAGTAAGTGTTCAGAGAACATATTGTTTTGAAATCCATCCTGTGGTATGAGCAAAGTTTATCTCTATTTCACTGTACAAAATGCAAAGGCTCCAGAAAATTCACTGTCTGTTCCCTGCTTTTGTCGAAATTCGTTTGCGAGAAGCTTTACTCACGCTTTAGCTGCTGATGACTCATGGTTAAATCATTTCACTCATCTTTTTTCCTTTTTTATTTTTTAATACAGTTGCAAGTCATGTGATATTCTGCATTGTTCTCTTTCCCCCCTAAGGAAAGCTAAGCAACTCTAACAGCCCCATTACCTTAATGAACTAAAGCCATTCAGTGAAAAGAGTTGGTATTCACTTCATCAAATCCAGTGATGATAATTTTTTGAAAAGCTAAAGACTAATTCTTGGGGATTTTTTGGAGCCCTGTGACAATTCATATCATCTAAAAACCTATGTGAGTGAGGGCTGGTGTCCAATGAGTGCTAAGAAGATATAAGGAATGTTGCAGAAATATAAATAGGCCAGCACTGAAATTTAATTAGACACTGCATAGGTTAATAATAAATTCAATTAATTTAGCTTTCTACCTATGCTAAAGAAAAAAAAAACCTAGGCAAAATAATAATTCATTTTAAATGCCTCAATTGGTAACCTCCTTTCCTGAAGAGTGATTTATGCAGTAATTTACTGGCTGTTTCTTCATAAGATTGTTCCAAACCAGCCCTTTTGAAATAATAATAATTTCTGAATGTGTGTTATGAGAGATATAACAAATGACTTCTTATTAATTTTCATTTAATGAGTTGCCTATTCACATGGTAATTTAAAAAAAATTCTCTTCTTAAGATAAACAGGTTATAATACTGTCCACACTTTCATTTCACAAAAATCGAACAGGAAAATCTGTCTCACATTTTCTACATGATTTGAAGGTCAATTTGTTGCAAATTTTCTATACTAAATAGGCATCTATTTCTTTCCCAGTTAGCATAGCAGATCACTTTAAATTTCTATAGCCAAGTGATTCAAATTGGTTAAAAAAGTAAAAAAAAAAAAAAAAAAAAAGAATATTAGCAAGCAACAGGAAAGGTCCTAGCAGGGATAATACAGGGTAGACAGGGTACAAAGTCTTGAGCAAGGTAGAAAAGCAGCTAGAGTTGGCTAAGGAGCCCATGACACTGATCCTTTTTTTTTTTTTTTTAAAGAACAAATGAAAATCTCTTACAGCTTTTTATTTCTCCAAGTCACCCCTCCTCTTTTTAAAAGATACCAAAATTTCTAGCATTAATATTAATATTTAAGAACTTAATTTCTAATCCCTTCAAGTTTAATTCCATAGCAGGTCATTAACTATATGTTGTCATTAAAAAAAAAAAAACAGAATGAAGTAATAAAAACAAAATAATAAAAACTAGAAAGAGGAAATTGCTTGGAAGAGACTGACGTATTTCAAAAGGTTCCCATCTGTTTTAAAAGGCCTGCAATAAACGGGGCAAGGCTCTTAAAAATAATCCCTTGCAACAGTTGAAAGCGCATGCCTACAGTATTAAATAATTCAAATGCAATTGTTACTTACGTGAGAACCGAAAGGGCCTTGCTCCCAGCCCGCACTGCCTCACACCCTCTCCATGGAAAAGCCCGTACTGCATTTCGCCCATGAACTTGTCCAGCTCCTGTCCAGAGGCATTGACGAGCAGAGCCCCCGTTTTGCAGAGGAAGGTGGCTTTGATCCACAGCGGTGTCCCCAGGGCTGTCACCACTCCAAGGGCGCACATGAAGCTTAACACGCCAGCCATGCAAAAAATGACTTTCTTTTGTTGGTTTGGCATGATGAGAAATGGCTTTTGTGAGGGTGAGGTTCAAAAACGAGACCTTTGCGACTGGCGAGAAGCGACTGCCCCTTTGGCTGCATTTATTAGAGTGTCTGAACGGACAGGTCCCAGCTGACCAGGCTCCGTCACCCTCGACGGTGGTTCTTATCCGTAGAATGCCAGGATGGGAGTAGCTTCATCACACCTACTTGACTTCTCTCCTTCTCTGCTGTTGCTTCTCTCAAATTTGAAATCTTTGGACTAAGAATCTGTAAAGTAAAACTCTTTCACACTGCCTTTGAGTATCTCCTCTTGTGTCACTTGGTAACAAAGGTCTAAGATAACGGATGGAGTCCTCCCAGTAATTTGATAAATGCCTCCCCCTTCCCCCAGCCTTTTGTCTGATTGGGTGAGTTGAAACCTTCAGAAACAAGCTTGGCTTCTATGGTAAATTTTCAGCAACTCAGACACCTCATTTATTGTTGTGTTTTTGTTTTTGGTGGGGGTTGAAATGTTTGGACAGAAGAAGAACATATGTATATTAATTTATTTTATATTTTACCGATTTTGAAAAATGTTAATCGGGGGCACTTGGGTGGCTCAGTCAGTTAAGCATCTGCCTTCGGCTCAGGTTGTGATCCCAGAGTCCTGGGATCAGGTCCCATATTGGGCTCCACGGGGAGTCTGCTTTTCCCTCTACCCCTATCCCCTGCTTGTGCTCTCTTTCTCTCTTTCATACTGTCTCTCTGTCTCAAATAAATAAATTAAATGAATAAAGTCATTTAAAAATAATATTCATAACAGGATAAAATATTGAATTGACTTGGGTGTCCTAGACCAACTGCCAAGGCTTGTCATCCTAACTTCTTTCCTAACTTCTTTCCTCCCAGATCCATGATTTAGAATCAGTGTGTCAATAGAGAAGTGGATTCCAATTTTTACTGGCATACAGATGCAAACAAATACTGAGATTTCTAAAAGCTTTCCTTCAAAACGCTTGGCTACTTCAGGACTATAGCAAGGAAATAAGGTTCTGGATCTGAGAAGTATCAGAATCTATAAAAAAGACAAGAGCATTGTGATGGAAAGAAGAGATTGTGCTCTGATAGTCAGCTCTATGAATTCACCACAAAAAAGCAAGGGTCCAGCAGAAGTCATCAGTTAGGGGGACAAGAGACAAAGTCATGAGCAAGATTCAATAGCAAAATGAGTCCGGTTACATTGTCAAGATCTGAAAACTAAGGTTCAGAATTTAGTAACAGTTTTTTTTTTTTTTTAAAGATTTTATTGACTTATTTAGAGAGAGGCAGGGGGTGGGTCTCAAGTAGACTCCCCACTGAGCATGGAGCCCTACATGTGCCTCAATCTCATGACCCTGGATCACTGACCAGGAGTCAGTGCTCAACCAACTGAACCACCCAGGCACCCTGTAACAGCTTTTTTTTTTTTAAGATTTTTATTTTATTTGACAGAGAGAAAGATCACAAGCAGGCAGAGAGGCAGGCAGGAAGAGCAGGGAAGCAGGCTTCCCGCCGATCAGAGAGCCCGACGTGGGGCTCGACCCCAGGACCCTGAGATCATGACCTCAGGGGAAGGCAGAGGCCCCTAACTGAGCCACTGCTCAGTGGCTCACTGAGCCACCCAAGCGCCCCTAACAGCTTTTTAACTCAGCATTCCCAACAAGATGTTTCTTTCTGCAAACAGATATAGGTTGTGAGTGTGTGTGTATGTTGTTTTGCTGAATATTTATTGTATGCCACGTTATTGTGCTCGGCTCTGACCTACAAAGTTAACTTTTAGTGAGAACTTCATATGTACGGTACATTGTTAAATATTTTTCCTAAATTATCTTATTTAGTCCTCACAATTACCATTTACGATGATGATGAAGAAGGTGATAGAAATGATCTCTCCATTTTATAGATGAGGAAACTGAGGCTCAGAGAGATCAAGCAACTTGCCCAAGAGAGTAATGGAGCCGGGATTCAAATCTGGGTCTTCTTTTTTTTTTTTTTTTAATTTTATTTATTTTAGAGAGAGAGTGAGAGAAAAAGAGCATGAACAGGGGGAGGAGCAGAGGGCGAGGGAGAGGAGGAGGGAGAGAGAGGAAAAAGAATCTCAGGCAGACTCTTTGCTGAGCTAAGCATGGAGCCTGATGTGGGGCTCGATTTCACAACCCTGAGATCACGACCTGACCTGAAACCCAGAGCCAGAGGTCAAACTGACTGACTGACCCAGAACCCCCTTAAATCTGGGTCTTCTAATTTTGAGGTTTATATGCTATCCTAAGCGAAGCCGTCGGCCTTGAAGAGAAGACAAATGCTTCATTTGGGGTTGTGTTGGGCTGGGAGCAATAAGGGCAGAGCCGCTCATTATTCATTGCATAGCTTGGATGCTTGGAGAACACAGACATCTGCAAACAGTATTTTCCTAGCTGGTCAAAAGCACATATTTATGCTAGTTTCTAGTCTCTTGATCTACCTTTAAGCATGTTAGCTTAAGAGAAATTAATAAAGGAAGATGTTTTTTATGCCTTTGTCAGCATAAATGAGTCTCTAGGTTATATGCACTTTAAGGGGGACTTTGAGGTACAGTCCTGGACTTCCTGGCACAGCTACTCTCTCTTAGCTGCTAGAGGCTGTCTTGTTATAGACAATTAAGTATAGAACTGATCCCAAAATGCCAATGTCCCTTCAAGGGAGGAAAGGGGCAACATAAATCATGACCACAGAGCAGGGCACACCCTAGAGTCCCCAGAGGCACTCAAAATTAGGTTTGTAATATAGGCAAGTTTTTTTTATTTCATGTAACTTGATACACACAATAGGCAACCCACCATAGGTATTTGCCCTCCCAATGAGTTCTCCGCTGGGTTTAGAATAATTGCCATTATTATCCACTGGCAAAACAAGGGAGCAGCAATAGCCCCAGTAAGTACCCTGAGGGTACTCGTTCTGTGCCCACTCCAGAAACCCTAGTTTAAGATGTCTAAGAAGAGCTGGCAGCTCTTTCTGCCCAAAGTCCTATCCCCATGCTTTAATCAAACCACCTTTTGCATTAAAAAAAAAAAAAAAGATGTCTAAGAAGAGCTATGCTAATTAAATCAACATATTCTGTAATTGGAAGAGACGGAACATTTCCAAGCCTAGGAGCAGAAGTGACCTACCTTAATCAATACTATTAATAAACCTACAGAAACGATATGGTAAGGAGGAGTAGTTGGCATTGGACAGTGGTTTAATGAACCACACACAGCCACGTGTATGGAAACTGGTCCAATAAGAAAAGTCCTGACTCTGGACATAGAGAGTAGTTAGATCACGCTATTTCTTACATGGGCATCAGTCTCCAGTGAAATTTTCCCTGATCTCGAGAAACACGAGAAAAAGAGAACGGAGTGAGTTCCTTTATCGTAAAATTGTGTCCTTAATTTTTGCTCTTAAATTTTTCCTTCTTTAAGAAAGTAATGATAGTTGAATTTTTAATATCCTTACTTGGCAGATTAAAAAATTGGCAAGCCTCTATCTGTTCCAAGTTTGAATGGCCAATGAACCCATTGGTCTAGGATATGCAAAAGCATGGACTCCTGTATGGAGAGGATGAATCCTCAGGCTCACGGCAACTGGATGGATGGCCTCCACGCTAACCAAGTGGTTCTCAGCCCTGGGTGTTCATCCGAATCTCTTGAGGAGAGTTTAAAAATACCCATGTTTGCATCCTAATCCTTGAGACTCATTTATTTGACTTTAGAGTATGGCCTTAGTGTTAAAGCACCTTAGGTGATTACAATGGACAGTCAAGGCTGAAAACGGAGCCTCTTCTCATCTAATTACTAACTAGGCTTTGTGCATGCAAACACAAACATCCAGTCACTAGAGGGGAATATTCTTATTGTAAACTAATAAACGGGTACTACCATTTATAGCTCAAATTTCCCAAATTTTGTTCAGCACCAAGAGCACAATCTTGTCAAAAATGTCCTGATGGGTCAGGTTTCAGCATATCTAAGACTAAAGACGAGGCCCGGGATCATAGATTTACCCTGAGTCCCCATGAGAATGTCACCGGTGACGTGTCCTGCTTGTGAAGCAGCGTCCCTTGGGTCCTACGCCCACCCCACCTCCTCTCTGCAGCTTCCTTTCAAACTTCAATACCAACCACCCACGGGCTGCATAGTAGTGTGTGTGATCCACCCTCTGAGAAGGATATAATAGAACCTGGCAGTCATTATGCTTGACAGCCTCCTTTTGAAATTTCATCTTAAATGTCTTGAATGACAGTGATGACACCATTTTCCTTGCAGCCTCTCCGAGAATTTGAGTCATTAATGTCAGCAAGTTTTCACCAAGTATCCTACTGAAATCTTTACTTCTCTCAATCTTAATAGGAATACATTTGGTGACATAAGAAAATGGAACTAGGCCTTTCTACCCTCCCTCATGACCCCTTTCAGGTGCTGGCTGATGACATAATTCTTCAGTGTGACAGGAAACAATATAGACAAAGGAATACAGTTGCAGACTACGCTTCTACTTTCCGTATAGTATTTGTGCCTCTTCTCCTATGAATTTGGCTTTTGTGGTTTTTCCCCTTCTGGTTGTTCAAAAACGAAAGAAAAAACAAAAACAAAAAACAAGAAAAAAACAGCCCAAATCCAAAGGTGTGGGAATTCTCACCTGATTTGCTCCCCGAGAGTAAGAGCATGGCACCATGAGGAAAGAGCACTGGGGAGAAAGATGTGATCCAGGGTCTGGTTCCAGATCCAACACTAAATTAAGAGTTCCCTAATTTCTCTGGCGTTCATTTTACTCATTTATGAGAAGAGAGGTCTTGGCTACATAGGTGATTCTTAACTTATTTTTAACCAGAGAAACCATTTCCTCAACTGAACTTTTGGGTGAAATAAGAGATAAAATTTGAGCTCTGTACTGGAAGGATTAGGGATTGAGGAGGTTTGCCGCGGGCTCTCCTCACTCCTTTATCCCTAAGAGCCCCCATTTGCAACCCTAAAATCAACTCTGAGATGTACAATGATAAGCATGGGCCACATGATCCTTTAAGTAAAATTTTTTTTGCAAGTTATAAGATTCAAATTCGTCCATTTGCTAGATTATGTCTCTTTTCGTTTCTTTGCTATACTAACCTATGAACTATTCTAGAGTATTGTATTGCTTAGAGACACTAGATGGTTGATTATTCCAATTATTAATTTTTAGATTTTTTAATGAGAGTGTTTGGGGTTGTGTCCTATTTGTCACTGGTAATACTAATTTTGATTTTCTTCCAAATGGATCATTATACTCCAAGGCCTCTCTAAGAGGGACTCAACAAGGGTTTATCAGGCTTCCTATTCTGAGACAAGAGGCCTTTGTGAATCTATCCCATTTTTCTCATCTTTATAGCAAAATCTGGCAATTTGATTGACATTTCTTGACTAATTCAAGTTGCTAGTGATCCTCAAGTAGCATTGTAATTCTCTAATGACTGTAAGGGGTAAAAAAAAAAAAAAAAAACACTCCACAGAAAGAATTGATTGATTGATTAGGGGGAAAATTACCACATGTGCTAGACCTTGATTGCAGCTAATATTTGTAGAGCTAATTGCTTGAACTAGAGGATTAAAAGGGTTGAGGGAAGGGAAGAAAAAGAAAACAAAGTTCTTTTGGAATACAGATGAAGCCACAGTGGATTTGGACTGAGAGGGCGAATTCAGTGCAGGGATTCTCAGGGTTGGTGACGATGGTGAGGACATTTAAAGTAAGTGCAAGAGCTGGGCTTCCTTGACAGAGCTGCTATGGAGAAAGCCGAGGCAGAAGAAAGTTGTCATCCCCATCAAAGCCGAGGTGTGACACCTTCTGATTTTTCTAGGTTTCTAGTCGGTATTGGAGACAGAGACTGTGCTGATACCTAAACCTCAATTTACCAGAATCCTGACCATTACAGGAAGGAGGGAAAAGTTACCCTAAAGAAGCAGAGACAGAAGGCACAATGTGAGACCCCTCCTTTAACAATAATAGAAGGACCAGATAACTGATGCAGGGAGATTGACAATAGTTTTCCTCATTGATACAACGGGGAGGAGATGTGTTGCAATGGTAAACTTTGGAGCGGTTTAATTCTGTCTTTACTATCGTTGCATAAATGTTTTCTTTTGTGTGGGTGTGTGACACTTAAAATACTGATGATTCTTTGATGACTTACATCAAAATAAAAGTAGCAATATTAACAAAAACATAATACCTATGGGGGTTTCGTCTGTCCTGTGTGCTTTCCATGGATCAACACCATTCTTTTCAGACACACTGGGACAATTATTAGGTTTCCTGCCCCTCCTCTGTCAAGATGTTCCAGGCAGTAGGATAGCTTAATTTTTAGTCAGACGGATTACAGAATCTCCTAAAATAGTCTCGTGATGGAGAACTGAATAATAGCACAATTAGGCAGATTTATATTTTATCAAATCTCTGGAAACGTGGAGTGTTGACTTACAGAGCTATGCTAGCTAGAGAGATCTTCAGACTGATTCACCTATACATTATTATCAGTGACTCAAGAAGAACAGAGGCTGTATCTCCTCCAAAAATTTAGCTTCGTATTAAACCTTTTTTTGAGCCCTGACTATGGACAGAGACTGCTAAAAATAATTGATGACCAGAAGGAGATTCAAGATTATCTTAATGTTCCTAATGATCAAAGCAATGAGATGTCCTCAGGTATAAAAATGTAACTGCCTGGGGTAATCTGGGTTGGCAGGCCTTCCTGTGAGAAGACAATTAGCTAGACAATGAGCTCAACGGGAGCCAACAGTGTGAAGCGACAATTGCCAAGTGTTACTACGGGGAGATATCCGAGACATCCCGGCTGCCTTTGTGGTGATGGCCCAGCCCTGGGTCCTTTCTTGGTGAAATTCCTTTAATACCCTCAGATAAAAACTCTGTGGCAGCCAGCTTTGCACTCTAACTCATGCTTTCCAGCCCACTCTGGTTAGGGCTAAATGTCTGGGCCGGTCAGAATCCATCTCCTGAAGGCTGAGAAGTGGTACTGAGAGACGCAAGGTCAAAGCACAGGAGGCCAGTCTGCAGAGAGAAGGAAGCCGCGTCTCTTCCCATAAAGAAGGCCTTGAATTGCCCTCTCTTCCCGAGCTGCCTGCTAGCTTTTTCTACCAGCTGTCCCCCTGCTCCTTCCTAGAAGTCAGATATAGGACTCTGCTTTCAAAGCATTCTTACTCTCTTAAAAGCACGGACTTCAATGCTTCCCGCCGTCTGGCTGTGGGTGCAGTGCCGCAGGTGAGACCGGCTGGCCAGTCACCTGAGTGAAGGACATGTGGTGGCTGCCTCGGATCCCACGTGTGGCGTGCGAGCACACGTGTATTAGTGCCACCCGTCCGCAGGTCCGGGGCCTCTGTGTCCACCACTGCCCTAGCTCTGTGGGGAGCCTCCTCTCAGGCTGGCCCTGTCCGGTCCTGCCTTCATCAGGGATGGGTACTCCCCTTTCTTGTGGTCACTCCCTCACAGGTGCCCAGGGCCTCACCCTCCGATCCTAGAGGAATCACAAGAATCTGGATTGCTGAACTTCCTGGGATTGACTTCAAGGAGAGGAACAGGGTTCTGGAGCGCAGACAGGCGAGATCCTGTGTATCTGCTGTTGGCAGCGCGCTGGCTGCTGTCCCGTGAGGGACTCATTAGCTGCCATGAGAAGGACTGCATAACGGTGTGATTACGGGACGTGACGTCCATTCTGAGTCCTAGCTCCAGGCTGGTGCTCCCAGTACGGCCTCTCCTGAGGATCGTGTCCCTCCCTCTTCTTCGCTTTCCCAGACTGCAGCGTCTCCTAGCAAATCTGCAAGGCGTATGCATGCCCTACTCAGATCTGACTCTTTCTATCCCCGTTCAGGGTAGAGCACACACGAATTGACCCTTCAAATACCTTCCCTCCTACCACAGCTACTCATATTCTCTCTCTCTTTCTCTATTCCATCCTCAGTTTAAGTACCAAAAATAAATATTTTCTCCATCCAGGAAAAGATCCTGAATGAAGTGCATATTTATGCACCTTAGAAAAACAATACTGTCCCCTTGGAAGGTAAAATATAGGCTGGGCATTAGGGCATGAAAGGTTAAAACTAAACATTTTATTTTATTTTATTTTTATTTTTTAAAGTAAACATTTTAAACCTGGTGGCCAAGACATTTCACTAAGCGCTTATAAAGCAAGGCAAAATTTCAAGATTAAGATTTCCCTTCCAGGAAGTTCAGATTGAAATGAATATGAGATCTTTTTAATTTTCCAACTCCTCTATGTATATTCTCTGTGCATCGTCCTTATTTGAAAAAATAATAAAGGCAAACAGTAGACAAAGCAACCTAGAGGGCTACAAATGCCTTATCTTTAAAGTCTCTTTCCAGAGGCCCCTGGGTGGCTCAGTCAGTTAAGCATCTGACTCTTGATTTCAGCTCAGGTCATGATCTCAGGGTGGTGAGATAAGCCCCATGACAGGCTCTGCACTGAGCATGGAAGCTGCTTAAGATTCTCTCTCTCCCTCTCCCCGTGCACCTCCCCCTTTGCTCTCTCAATAATTAATTAATTAATTAATTAATTAAGAAATGTCCTTCCAAGATGGCAGCCACAGATGGGTTAGGGGTTGGTAAGTGCTGGGAAACCTGAGATGGACTGGGAATAGCCTCCCATACTTGGGAGCCAGAACTCTTTGACTTGTCAGGTGCTGAAAATCACCAGCAAGCAGATCAGACACGATACTGTGTCTTTAAATGATGGAAAATGCCTGGGCCCTGAACCATGGCCTCTACTGAGGATAGATGAACATTGAATGAATCTGGGATCTTGAAGAAGAAAAACCAAGCTGCACTCCTCGCCTTCACTTCTATTGGAATGAAACCTAGGCGAGCCAGTGACTTTTTCATATCAATGACACAGAGATGTTTTATCATTATGTAAAAGATTATTTTAACAAATATATTTAAAAGGAAAAACCACACTGTAGGGGAGCCTGAGTGGCTTCCTTTGTTAAACTGCCAACTCTTGATTTCGGTTCAGGTCATGATCTCAGGGTCCTGGGATTGAGCCCCAGGTCAGGCTCCGTGCTTAGTAGGGTGTCTGTTTAAGGATTCTCTCTCTCTCCCTCTTCCTCTGCCTCGCACCGGCTCTCCTTCACTTTTTCTCTCAAATAAATAAATCTCAAAAAAAAAAAAAAAAGAAAAGAACAACCACACAATATCGAAAAATTAGAAATTTATTATAGATCTAAACATAAAGCCTAAAATATAAAACTTCCAGATGAAAACATAGGAGAAAATCTTTGTGACCTTCAATGAGGTAGAGTTCTTAGACAAAAAGAGTGTGGACAATAAAGTTAAGAACAAATTGATAAAATTTCCTGCTCTTCGTAAGGCTCTATAAGAAATGAAAAAGTAAGCCACAGACTGGGATAAAATGCACAAAAAATACATATCTGATAAAGGACTAGTGTACAGAATATATACACTAAAAAAAAAACCTTGAAACTCAGATAACAAAGACACCGATTTTTTAAAAAGTGGACAAAATATTTTAATGGATACTTCATCAAAGAAGACATACGGGCAGCAAATAATCCCATGAAAAGATGTTCAATATCATCAGTCAAAATAAAACCACAATAGAATATCACAATCCACTTATTTAGATGATTTAAATTAAACAACAACAATCTGACAATACCAAGTCCTGGCAAGAAAGCAAAACAACTGGAACTCTTATGTGTGTGGATGGGATTGCAAAATGGCACAGCTGCTTTGGGAAAGAGTTTTAGCAGTTCCTTAAAAATGTAAACACACACTTGCAATATAACCCAGTCATCCTTCTCCAGATATTTACTAAAGAGAGCTGAAAGCATATGGCTGCATAAAAACTTGTATGCAAATGTTTATAGTGGTTTTATTTATAATTGCCCCCAAATGGAAATAACCCAAATGTCCATCAACCGTGTGTGGATAAACAAAGTGTGGTACATCTGTACAACAGAATACTACTCAGGAATAAAAAGTAACAAACTACTGACACACGCACCAAAATGGGTGAATCTCAAATGTTTTTTGCCAAGTGAAAGGAGAGACACTCAACTATATGACTTCATTTATATGACATCTGGAAAGGGCAAAACTATTGGGACAAAAATTATATCAATAATTATCAGGGGTTGAGGACGCCTGGGTGGCTCAGTCATTAAGCATCTGCCTTTGGCTCAGGTCATGATCCCGGGGTCCTGGGATCGAGCCCTGCCTCTGTTCCTTGCTCAGCAAGGAGTCTATTTCTCCCTCTCCCTCTGCCTCTGCTCCGCCCCCCTGCTTGTGCTCTTTTTCTATTTCTCAAATAAATAAATAAAATCTTAAAATAATAATAATAATTATCAGGGGTTGGAAAAGGGGGAAAGGTATTGACTCTTAAGGGGCAGGAGGGAACTTTGTGGGGCGATGATCACAGTAGGGTTATACTCCTGAAAACTTTGGTATAATTTCTGGAACTGTATACCTAAAGAGGGAGAATTCTACTACATGTAAATTAAACCCTAAAAAAGGGAACACAATTTGAATATCTTGGAATGCCAGCACTCAGCATATAGCTCTCCAGATATTTTCTCATGCAAGAAGTTAAACAAGAACTAACCTCTTTCTTAGAATAGAAAACCAGGATATTCTAGTCAACTTAATATTTTGCTTACCAGAGTTATCGTATATACTACCATGTAGAGGAATCACTGCTTCCAAAAGAATTATAATTCAAGAAGTCTTTCTTTCAAAATTTATTCTACTACAAATATTCCATGTGTTTTGGCAGACGTGGAGACTTCAGGAGACTTGCGTTAGACTATGTAGGTCCTGGGACTAACTTACCCAATAACCATGGGCAAGTAGCTCTTCTCTTTGGTGTTTATTTTTTTCCCACTTCCCACAAGTAGATTTGATATCATTCATATTTCTTTTTAAAAAAAATTTTTTTTTATTTCTTTGGGAGAGAGAGAGAATGGGCAGGAGGGGGAAGGACAGAGGGAGAGGGAGAAGAACACTGCCTGCTGAGCAGGGAGCCTGACACCAGGCTTGATCCTAGGACCCTGAGATCATGACCTGAGCTGAAGGCAGACACTTAACTGACTGAGCCACCCAGGTGCTCCAACATGATCCATACTTCCTAACCCTTTCTGTGCCTGTATGGGTGCAAATAAAGAACAGTGTCATTGGGAAGAGCTTTTATCTGCTCAATCCTGAGCCTTTCCCTTCTCCTTTACGGCATTCTGTTACTCCCCAGATCAGGCCAAAACTCAAAGAGTTGTTCTTGCTTTTTGCTACCACCCTCTCCTCTGCCAGATTCACTCTATGAACACCTTCTTTCAGTGCCACCTCCAAAATGTATCCTGATTCTGACTGTGTGTTACTGCGTCCCCTGCTATCACCCTCGTGTTGATCACTATTGCCTCTGGCCTGGACTCTTGCAATTGCCTCTTAACTTCTCTCCCTTGTGCAATTCATTCTCAATTCAAGAGACACAGTGACCCTTTATAAATGTAAATGTAAATCAGATCTCACCACACTCCTGGTGGATGCATTCCGGTGACTTCCCATTGTACTGGAAATACAATCTGGACTCTACTGTGTCCCATAAACCCCTCTGTGGTCCAGCCCATCTCCCCAAGACATCTCCTCTTATCACGCTCCCTAGCCTCAGCACACAAGCTTGCTTTCTGTATTGGGACCCTCAATGCTTGTTTCAGCCTCGGGGACTTTGCCCTTGCCCTTCCCTCTGCTAGCAATGATTACCCCCCAGGCCTTCCAATAGTTGGTCCCTCCTCCCTGTGCGGAATTCACCTCAAATACAACCTTCTCAGAGGGTCCTTCCTGGACCACCCTACCTAAACAGCACATCTTGACCAGCTACTCTGATGCGCACATCTCTGTTTTTATTTTCTTCATGTTGCCACCTAAAATTGTATGATTTATTTGTTGGCCAACTTGACTGTTGTCTGTTTTTCCCACTAAAACGTGAGTTCTGTGACAACAGGGAACTTTTCTTAGTCCCCACTATAGCTGCGGGGCAGGGAACAGCTATCTCCTGGCACAGGGTGGACATCAATATCAATAAATTCCATTAACTGCCAGAATAAGTGAACGTACGTATGCAAACTGAGCCCTAAAGCAAAATGTCTCTCCAGACCAGAAGTGGGATGGGCAAGCAACGTCTGGCTAAAATAGTCTGTCTAAAGCCTTTGTAGAATAAGTGGCATTAATATGTCTAAAGAGAATATGTATCAACCAGGAGAATCAGCAAAGAAAATTTAAGAGGCTGTAGAGAGAAAAATGTTAGCATGTAACTTCAGCTCCTCGGAGAGGTAGCTTTTGGTCTTTAAACCCGATGTATTGAGTCCCTGACCCAGGGGTGTCTGGCTTGATGGATGGCTGCGTTCCTTAAACAAGGGACTCAGCTAACCCCGTTGCTCTGACCACAGTTGTCTCCTCTGGGTTGTAATCGAGTTTCTGTGTGGATTCTTCTATTGAGTCAAAGGTGCTGTCCAGCACAAGTGATTGGCTGGTCCCTTTGGAAGTTCTAGTCTTTTTGCTTTAAATAAGGGAACTGGTTTGCTGATTTCATTCTTCAGTCTTGTGTGACTTTAGTGGGAGTCTACCTGCATCCTCAAAGCCCTAGCAAAACCCAGCTAATGTTTCTGTGGTGCTGAGTATCCGACTCTGGAATGTAGTGCCTTGGTGAAATAACAGCTCTGGACCACCACCTTTCCCATTTATTTTCTTCATGATAGGACTCGTTCTCCTTCCCTCCCCTTTCTTCCTATTTTCTATCAATCTATCGATTGATCAATCTATCCATCCATCCATCCATCCATCCATCTAATTATCATCATCTCTCTGTTTCTCAGGATCCCAGAAGGAATCTTTGGCTCACTCAAATATAGTCATCTAGCAGGAGAGTTAATAAAGGGACAATTCACATAATTATGGACAGGGTTTAGGGTGATTACAAGGGATGATGTCATCCTCTAAGAACACTGAAAGAGACTGGGGAGGGCACAGTTTTCAGAATCCACAGATAGAGAAGGCCATGTAGACAGGGCCAGCTGACAGCGCCTGTGCTCTTTTGCTGACTTCTGGAATCTGCCATGATCCCACGGGAAAAAAGATGGGACAATAACTCCCTTGACCTGACTCTCCTCTGATCTTCTGCTGGTGTTCCCTTTGGCCAGATCCTACTGGAAACCAAAGTTTAGCTTCTCAGGGCATACAGCAGGCTGGAGAAGAGTAGAAAATGGATGTGAAGGGCAAATGTAAGAAATCTGGATGGCTAGCACTATTAATCTGTCCATCCATCTACCATCTATCCTATCTGAAATAGTACAGCATACAAATAATTTATAAAATTAAATGATAAAAGCCCTATCCACGTACATAGCCACAGCCACCTGCCCCTCCCCAGGATGGAAACATTCTCTCCTTAATCCCAGATGTAGAAGCAGTTCTCCTCTGCCTCCTTATTGGTCACCCTATCTGACAACCACCAGTCCAAGATGCAAAAGGGTAACATTGCTAAGTTTGGACTGCCTGTACGCCAGGGGTGGAACAAAGAGCTTAAGATCCACTTTGTGCTTACCCCCAGGCCTTCCAATAGTTGGGCAATTTACTCTCAGCCAGGATGCAGCTCCAGATATCTCATTTGGATGGGGCTTCCTTGCCCAGCTATTTTTGAAATCATTGTTCTGTCACTCCAAAGCAACATCCCAGTTAAGCTGTCCTCGAATTTATTTATTTATTTATTTATTTATTTATTTATTTATTTATTTTTAAAGATTTTATTTATTTATTTGACAGAGAGGAGAGAGATCACAAGTAGGCAGAAAGGCAGAGAGAGAAGGGGAAGCAGGCTCCCCGCTGAGCAGAGAGCCCGATACGGGCTTGATCCCAGGACCCCGAGATCATGACCTGAGCCGAAGGCAGAGGCTTTAACCCACTGAGCCACCCAGGCACCCCCCGTCCTCGAATTTGTACTATCCAATAGTAACCGGAAGTCAGGAACTATCATATGTGTAAAATGGGAAATAATAAAGGAATGGGATAATAATATTAACATCTTGAAATAGTTCCTAACACATAATAAATGCTCAAGAAGTTTAGCTATTCTTTATTATAATAATTATTGTTCATATTATAATTACTTTCTGAACTGGGGAGATGCCTCATTGGAAACAGTTAAAACATTAAGCACCATTGAAGAAAAACCAATGGACCAAGAATTAACACTTGTTACATATTAGTTTCTATTTTTATATCAAATTAAACATATTAAACATAAAATTGATTTTTGAAAGATTTATATTTTTTCTTACCCAATGTTCTAGTGTGCTTAGTTACCATGCTGATAAATCTTTTGATATGGGTTCTCTGTGAAATGTAACTTTAGAAAGATTTAGAGTTCTTTTTTTTTTTTTTTTTTTTAAGATTTAGAGTTCTTAAATGGAGCTACTTTATTTATTTCATTTACTCTTTCTTAACCTTGATAGCAGCTCCCAACCAGTGAATTCCCCCTAGGAATGCATATACTTTATTGTGTGATACATATATATATTTTTTAATTTATTTATTCACACGCATACACATATAAAATTGTGTGTGTTTGTGTGTGTGTGTGTGTATGAATGATCCCTTCCAGCTGCAGGTGCATATGCCATCAAAATCATCTCTTCACATCCTGTGATATGTGCCTTATTTTAATTTGTAGAAGTAATATTATCCAGGTGACAGGAGAAAGAAAAATTTCTGTAACTCATTCTCCAGTTGAAAACTGATTACATACAAACAATCCTGTTAGCATTTCCAGGGCATTGAGTATGAAAGAGAATATATTATATAGTTAGCTTTGGAGATGGACATACCTCTACTAGGAAATCATTAACAAGTTAGACTTATCAGTTTCCTTGCTGAGTGCATTAACACTGGACGTCGTGCAGCAGTCTTTGGGTTCTGTGAATGACTATGCTGGATGACTCTGACAGAGCCCAGAATGAACTCCCAGGGATGTGGTTTTTGGCAGAAGCGTCATCACTGAAACCATCCTGCTTCCTGAAACTTTGCCCAGTGATGCAATACTCATGGATGATTGCAAAGATTCTCTCTAGAAGCTTCAATGATTTGGCAAGTTGTCTTCGTAGCAGAAGAGTGCTCTTTGTGTTTAAACAATTAACTGAGTTGGGCATGGACACAGAAGACTATCTGAACCAACACACCAAAATATGAACAGTGGCCTTGCCAGGGAAGGAGGTTAAGGAGAAAGGACTTTCACTTGTTACTTCTCCCACTTCCTCACTTCCTGCAACCAGGCTCCTGCAGCACCCCAGACCCTACACCTGCTGTCTCACTTATCTCCCTGAGGGCCGTTCCCTGATTTGGCTTCCTTTGAAAGCTCCTGCTCTTTTTTCCCCATGTGAAATCTTGCTTGTACCCCCAGATGGAATTGGCTTCTCCTTCTCTAAGTGACTGATTAGTGCATTATCACACTTTATGGTAATGACTTAACACCTCTCCCCTCACACTGTTGTTTCTTTGAGAGCAAAGAACTTACTTATTTTACTTTTATGTTTCTATTTTTAATTTTGGCATGCCCAGCATTTTCTACAGGTAAACGTTTTCAATGGAATGTTTATGCTGGATAAATGAATGAGTGAATGAGTGAGTGAAGGAATGAATCCAGAGAGCATAGACTAGGAAGTACTCAGGACAGTGAACCAAGGCAATTTAAAATATTAAGTGGCTACTCTCATATGTCTCAAAAAATTCCATCACTAGAAATTTTATCATTATTGAAATACTCTCTCCCTTTGAAATGTTAGATCTGCTAACAGCTAGGAACCTACGAGTCATGTAAGCCTTAGAGTGAATGAATTAACCACGCTTTCCCTGAGAGCGGTGTTGATGGGCAGAACATTGGTGCCAGGGGCCTATGGGATGGAGGCAGAAGAAGAGAAGAGTGGCTTGCAAGGACTTGTCCAATGTGAAAGCTCAGGGACTGCTGCCCTTTTTTGCAAAGCTGGCAAGCTGGGCCAACATTTTAAAAGACAGACTGGCCTCAACCAGTCTTCTGCTTGGGGACAGCATTATTATGGTTGCTGGAAACTCATGCCCAGGACTCCTGGCCTGGGTTCTGGCTGCCTAGCCACCCACTCTTTGACCAACTGTCTTGTTTTCCAGATCAGCAAGGATCTTAGCTGCAAGTGATAGAAATGCCAATCAAACACTGGCTTAGGCATCAAGGGAATTGTTTGGGCTCATACAACTGGAAAGATCAGGAGTAGTGATGGCTTCAGGGTTCAGAGGAACTCATCCAGGCTCAGTTTCTCTCAATCCCTTGTCTCAGACTTTTACTGTGTTGACCTCCATCTCAGGCTTCATGCACAGTGACAATAGCTTTAGTCTTTACATCCCCTCAGACTCAAGGGACATGGGAATAGAGGTCAGGTTTGCTTAAGAAATCTCAAAAAAAAAAAAAAAAATCTCCTTTTGTCTCATTGGCTCTAAGGGGTCAATGTGGCCATCTCTGAAGAAATTGTTGTGGCCAGGGAAAATACAAGCTCTGATGGGCCACGTATAAATGGAAAGACATCCTGTGTTCATGGAGTGGGACACTTAATATTATTAAGATGTTGACACCAATGAAAATAATTTATAGGTTTAATGTAATTCCTGTGAAAATCCCAAAGGCATAGAAAAACTCATCCTTAACTGTATGTGGAATCTCAAGGGACCTTAAAAAGCCAACAGAATTTTTAAAAGAACAACATAGTTGGAGGACTTATACTTCCTGATCTTAAAACATACTACAGAGCTATGGTCATCCAAATAGTACGAAACTGGCATAAAGGCCGACACATAGACCAGTGGAACAGAACAGAGTGACTAGAAAGAAACCCTTGCTTTTGGTCAACTGATCTTCGACAAGGGCACCAAGACCACACGATGGAGAAAGGAAAGTCTCTTCAACAATTGGTGTCAGGACAATTGGATATCTGTGTTTAAAAAAAAAAAAAAAAGACAAATGGGAATACATTAAACTTAAAACTTTTGTACATCAAAGGACACAATAAACAAAGTGAAAAAGCAACCTACAGAATAGGAGAAAATACTTGCAAATCGTATACCTGATAGGAATTTAATATCCAGCATATATAAAGAACTCCTACAACTCAACAGCAATAATAGAAGCAATAACAGAAGCAAATAACTTGATTTAAAAATGGCCAAAGACTGGAATAGATATTTCTTTGAAGAAGACATACATGGCCAATAGGCATATGAAAAGATGCTCAAAATCACTAAGAAATTCAAAACCACAGTGAGATAGCACCATAATTCCTCATACCTATTAGGATTTTATTAAAAAATAAAAAAACAGAAACAAAAGTACCTAGAAAATAGCAAGTGTTGGCAAGAACATGAAGAAATTGGAAGTCTAGTGTACTCTTGATGGGAATGTAAAATGGTGTAGCCACTATGGAAAATGGCACAGTGGTTTCTCAAAAAATTAAAAATAATTTTTCATATCATATATATGATCCAACAATCCCATTTGTGGGTATATAGCCAAAGAAATCCAAAGCAGAGTCCTGAAGAGGTATTTGCACACCCAAGTTCATAGCAGCATTATCCCTGATAGCTAACAGGTGGAAGCAAACCAAATATCCACCCAAAAATGAATGAATAAGCAAAATGTGGCCTACACATACAATGGAATATTATTCAATGTCAAAGGGGAAGGAAATCCTGTCACATGCTGCAATGTGGATGAACCTTGAGGACATTATGTTAAGTGAAATAAGCCAGTCACCAAAAAAACGAATACTGTAGGATACACTTACATGCTATATCTAAAGTAGTCAAATTGACAGAGACAGAAAGTAGTATAGTGATTACTAGGATTTGGGAGGAGGGGAAAAGGGGAGTTGTTTAGTAGTATACAGTTTCCGTTTTGCATGATGAAAAAATTCTGGAGATGTTTCATAACAATGTGAATATAGTTAACACTACTGAACATGTACATTTAAAAATGGCTATGATGGTATAAAGTTTGTTCCATGTTTTCTACCACAATTTTAAAAAGTACCTATCCTAGGGATGACTGGGTGGCTCAGTCAGTTAAGCATCTGCCTTTGGCTCAGGACATGATCCCAGGGTCCTGGGTTTGAGTTCTCCATCAGGCTTATTGCTCGGTGGGGAGCCTGCTTCTCCCTCTACCTGCCACTCCCACTGCTTGTGCTCTCTCTCTCACAAATATATTTGTATATTTGTATATTAATATATATAAATATATATTTTATGTATACACACATACATATATATATATATATATATATATTTTTTTTTTTTTTTAAGAGGCATAAAAAAGTACCTATCCTAGTCCCATATCAGATTAATTAAATCAGGTAGAGTGGGGCCAGGACTTCAATATTACTTAAAGGTTCCCTGGATTATTTTATGGTATAGTCAGGTTTCCAAGTAGCTGCTCTACTCTCTAATCTTGAATCTAATTTGTCTGCCCAATTCTTTGTTTTTTTAAAGATTTTATTTATTTATTTGAGAGAGAGAGAGGGAGAGAGCATGAGAGGGGAGAGGGTCAGAGGAAGAAGCAGACTCCCTGCTGAGCAGGGAGCCCGATGCAGGACTCGATTCCAGGACTCCAGGATCAAGTTGGGATCAACCCAAGCAGAAGGCAGTTGCTTAACTGACTAAGCCACCCAGGCACTCCTGTCTGCCCAATTCTTCCTCCTTAGCCAACTTAGCCAATTACTGCTAGAGGCAGGCTTTACCCTTTCACACGGAGAAGTATGGCATCAGAAGTTTACTTCATTCAGAGCTGGGCTGGGCTGCAAATTCTAGATGGGCCACCAAATCATCTCCGTAGATTAGAAGCAGGGCGTTAGTTAACTCAGGTTTCCATATACAACACTTCATGGAACTTCTGGGTGGGCCAAAATAGGAAATGCCTAGTATAGCTCCGAGCGAGATCCCCAGGCAAGCCAGGCTTTCCCTTAGGAGTAATTAGGAAAAGGAAGAAAGCAGAAGGAGAGCAAAGAGACAGTAGTAGCCCAGAGCTCTTCCCACAGAATAGAAGCCACAGTGGACAGCAGGAGGAAAGTGGCCACTTAAGATGGGATGGTTAGAGTGGAACAGAAAGTCCCAGAAGCCAGGAACAGAAAGCTGAAGGAAGGGAGAGGGGAAACAATATAAATTCTTTTTATCTAAAACAAGACCTATTTAATTTGTTTAAAAAAAAAAAAACTGCTAGAGTGAGAGTGGGGAAGAGAGTAGGGAGCAGGGAGTGGAGTTTTTGTGCAGAGAACAGTAATCAATATTCAAAATCTTACTTCTTAATACACCGATGGATTAAATTCAGGCTTTAGCATAATTTAATTAAATGGACTATTGTTTTTCTTTCTCACCGGTTTTAGTGAGAGTGTTAAAAGTACGAGGTGAGAAGGATTAGGTTCTAATTGAACTAGATCTATGTGCCTCAAAGCCAACGAGGCCTCTGTAAACAGAATGAGAAAGCTTTCATATCAATTTTGTATTCAGCAGGATGTGGGGGCACAGAACAATGCATGTTACCTGCTTGGTTTCCAGTTTCCAGAAAGCAGGGGCAATGTGTTGGACAAGTTGAAAATTTTTAACATCACAGTTGGGTTTGTTCATAGGATGTATTACCTAGGTGGTTTTGGAACAGGACTAAATAATTTGTGATTCTGCAACTCTTTCTTCCAGAAAATGTGTTCAGATTTGATTTTCCTTTAAAAATGTACAAGTTCGGGCGCCTGGGTGGCTCGGTTGGTTGAGCAATTGCCTTCGGCTCAGGTCATGATCCTTGAGTTCCGGGATCGAGTCCCACATCGGGCTCCCGGCTCCACGGGGAGTCTGCTTCTTCCTCTAACCTTTTCTCATGCTCTCTCTCACTTTCTCTTGTCTCTCAAATAAATAAATAAAATCTTTTTTTTTTTAAGATTTTATTTATTCATTTAACAGAGAGAGAACACAAGCAGGCAGAGAGGCAGGCAGAGAGAGGAGCAGGCTCCCCACAGAGCAAGGAGCCCGATGCGGAACTCGATCCCAAGACGCTGGGATCATGACCCGAGCCAAAGGCAGCTGCTCAACCAACTGAGCCACTCAGGCGTCCCAATAAATAAAATCTTAAAAAAAAAAAATGTACAAGTTCATTGGGGAGAGTGTGTGCTATGGTAAGTGCTGTGATATGTGTAAGCCTGTCGATTCACAGACATGTACCCTGGGGCAAATTATATATGTTAATAAACAAAATTAAAAAAAAATGTACAAGTTCAAGTACATTCACATTGTTATGCAACAGATCTCCAGAACTTTTCATCTTGCAAAACAGAAACTCTATACCCATTAAATAACTCCCCTTTTTCCCTCCTCCCAGAACCTGGTGACCCCTAGACTACTTTCTGTCTCTATGAATGTGACTACATCTATATCATGTAAGTGGAATCATGTAGTATTTGGTTTTTGTGATTGGCTTATTTCACTTAGCATAATGTCCTCAAGGTTCATCCATATTCATTTTTATAGTGCAGTGTCAGTTGTGTGGTAACGGGCTAGGAGTTTTGGATAGACCATCCTACGTTAATTCCCACAGCAACACCCATTTTACAGTTTAGGAAACTGAGACTTGGGGATATTTTTATAAATTTTTCAAGGGCTTTACTTAGCTAATAAACAGCAGAACTGGGATTTAAAGCCAGTTATTTCGGGCTCCAGAGCCAATATTCCTTGTGTTGGTTAACCCAGATTTTGAAGGCAGTGAAGCTAAGGTATATAATTCCTTTGTCACACTTAGATAACAGATACAAATCTGAGTCCTCAAACTTGGAGGGCCAAAAAAAATGTTAAGTTCTGTACATTAACTTAATCATCTGTTAAGCCTCCATCCTGATAGGTGTTCTACTAATTCCTGTTGAAGTGCTCATGTCCCAGGTCAAGTGTTCCCCCACCCCGGGGTGCACAATCATGGCTGCAGCCTGGGGCCCAGCCACTGAGGGCTGCTCCAGTCCCTGGGGGCTTGAGCTAAGCAAAGTCCTTCTTGAATCCTGCTGCCCAGGGAAGTAGTAATCATCTCCCATCTCGAATTTTGGTCTCAGCAATGGGTTTAAGTTTTTGGAAATACTAGTCAGAAAAGATGAGTGATGCCTGCCTCAAAAAGTTGTTGTAAAGACTAAATGAATGATCTATAAATGCTCAGCACAGTACCAGATACATGGCACACGCTTTATAAATATTAGCTATTAACACATATTTTAGAATATATTTACATGTATTTTTTCTCTAGTTTTTACCTATGTGGCTCACAAAATACATGTAAACATATAGGATTTGTAATAACTTGCATATAAGCACTGCTGATATTGCTTTATGCCCCACAGGCACAAAATTTTACTGTTCTGTTTCACACAATTCCCATAAAAAAAAAAAAGAGGAGGAAAGTATGATGCTGTTACAATTGAATGTAATGAATTACCAGTATAATCTTGCTCCCTCCGTTGTGTCTAGGCTTCGCTGAGAATTCAATCCTCCCCTCACAGTTTTACACATACGATGATTGGAAGAATTTTCCAGAGACTCGTTTCCGGCTCTGTTTCTTTTCAACTCATGTTTCTCCCCCGGCAGCCACATATGCAGTGTGATATGCTGCAGGTTGGTGTCGGGGTGTGATAGGATCCCTTTGTTTCATGATCAACCCCACAGTGGATAGAAGGAGCATTCCTGGGAGACATTCCTGAGCTGGGATGATTGTAAGCCACTCCCACATATCCCACTGAACTCAAATTAAGTGTGACCTCCAACTCAGCTTCTTGTTAGCCAGATCCAAAAAATTCCCACCAATGACTCAATGCCACTTGATAAGAAGGGAAACATGATGATAAGGAAGTTGGAGTGGAAAGAGATACTAATCTTTTTTTTTTTAATTAACATATAATGTATTATTGGTTTCAGGGGCACAGGTCTGTGATTCATCAGTCTTACACAATTCACAGCATTTACCATAGCACATACCTTCCCCAATGTCCATCACCCAGCCGCCCCATCCCTACCACACCACCCCCCTCCAGCAACCCTCAATTTGTTTCCTAGTTTAAGAGTCTTTTATGGTTTATCTCCCTCCCCATCCCATCTTGTTTCATTTTTTCCCTCCCTACCCCCACGACCTCTCAAATTCCTCATATCAGAGACATCATATAATAATTGTCTTTCTCTGATTGACTTATTTCACTTAGCATAATACCCTCTAGTTCTATCCACATTGTTGCAAATGGCAAGATTTCCGTTTTTTGAGGCTGCATAGTATTCCATTGTATACATCTTCTTTATCCATTCATCTGTTGATGGACATCTAGGCTCTTTCCATAGGTTGGCTATTGTGGACATTGCTGCTATAAACATTGGGGTGCAGGTGCCCCTTCGGATCACTACATTTGTATCTTTAGGGTAAATACCCAGTAGTGTGATTGCTGGGTCATAGGGTAGTTCTATTTTCAACTTTTTAAGAAACCTCCATCTGTTTTCCAGAGTGACTACACCAGCTTGCATTCCCACCAACAGTGCAGGAGGGTTCCCCTTTCTCCGCAAGGAGATACTAATCTTAATGAAGGTCAATTTATCTTACATCTACAAATCTTTAAAAATTATAACTTATGGAAGGTCCTCCGAGGACTTTGAAAGATGTCTGTGCAGGTGAGAGGCCCTGAAGCTTCCTCCTGACTATTTTCATGGTAAGGCGCAAGTATTATGTTGTGTTCTTTGTGTAAAGATCAAGATACTGTGTCTCACACGTCCAACAAATAATAACCATGGTTGGCAGTTGACTTGTAATGGGGGTGGTCGAGACACCTGGACTGACTCTTATCCACATGCCCTCTCTAACTCACCCACACTTTCTCGGCCCTTCTCTGATTTGCTCCACGCCCAGGAGCTCACCTCTATGTTTTGCCTTTACAGACTTCCTAGCCCCTGGCTTCTGGTGGGCTTTGGCCAGCAGGAGCCATTGGCAGGGTTTGCTGAGTAGGAAGGACAGACTGGGGTAAGTTCACCACCCTCTCCTTGCCCCAGTTTTCTTCTGCTGTGACCCTGTCTGCATACAGCTCCAGCTCCTCTCCCGGGACTGCGGAGCTTTCTGGGCCCCATAACACCACTCTTTGCTCTCCTCAGGCCTATAGGTAGCATAAACTTCCTGCTGCTGTTAGTCCCTGGGTGTCTCACTCTCCCTTGTGGGTTTCCTTAACCTATTCACACCTCTGTAACTAGTCCCTTCATTAAATCCTTTCAGTCAGTCCTTCTGAGTGTCTGCTTCCTGCTGGATTCCCCCGGCTACCTTGTTCTGACCCCAAATGTGATGGCCTGTGATCATTTATGGCTGTATTGCTTTCTCTTTCTCCTGGTATTCTGAGATCAAAGGGGTTGCTTATTTTCTTCTCAGAGTGAGTCACGAAAAATGTGTACCTAAAGTCATCTGCCCATAGCGCAATCATAAACCTGTACGAGCCCCACGTGTCACTTGGAAAAGAGCTCTGCTTGTTGACCCTGCTGTGAATTTCCCCGGGGCTGACACATCCCTCAGAATATTTAGCTTCTCTTTAAAGTCTGGAAGTTTCTATATGTGTTTATGTAACCACTTAGCTCTGCCCTATGTAGCTCTAGGGAAATTTGCTACACTCATTGGAAGTTGAATTGTCCCATCATATTACGTAAGATGAAACCCTGACCCCATTCAACCGCCAGAGTGAATAGCCAGAGAAGACATTAAGTGAGAACTGATTTTGAATCCGGAGATCCCTTTCCATTCATGAGTCCTTTCGGGTTTCTCCCAGACTGCACAGATGACTGTTTTTCAAAACGAATATAGTTTTTCTCTGCCCTTAGGAAATACTCAATCTGGACATTAGAAATGTTTCTGAGAGTGGGGAGGAACATAGGAAAAACACCAGCACCGTGTTTATCTTTATTAAAAGAAAGGGCAAAGAATGAGCAGATATAGAACATTCTTATGTCTACTTCTTCATATAGCTGCAGGTGAGATCTCCAGAGATTGTTTTTAAAGGGTATCAGACCAAGACTCACTATGACAGTACTATGAAAAGCACTCCTTAGGTTCTCGCCTCATCTGACGGTCATGGCCTCTCATGGAGGGGATGCACTCCCTGAATGTTCCGAGGAAGCTCACACCTGGGTCTGTCCAGGATTCACTATTGATCTTCTGTCTCTCCAGCCACTATTTATTGGTACCTGTGATGGGGGAGGCCCTGTTGAGCTGGTAAAGATACTGAAGTGACTATAACAAGGTCCTTACCCGCCTTACAGAGGAGCTTACATTCTAGCGGGAGAGGCAGAAAAAGAAACAACTAGGCGACTATATACAAACATATATAGTATATTATAATTTTAGTGCTAAGCGCCTCAAGTATTAGTACTGCAAAGTCCATTTTTATCATACCCAATGAATATCTTCATCATGTTAGTGTGCAGAAAATAGTTAACATTTTCTGTTAACTGGCTGGCCCGTCTGGCTCAGTTTGAAGAGCGCGCGACTCTTGATCTCGAGTTTGGGAGTTTGAGCGCCATGTTGGTTGTAGAGATTACAATAAACAAACAAACAAGCAAACAAACTCGAAAGAAAAGAAAAGAATTATACCATAGCAGGTCTGAGACTGCCATGCTTAGAAAGGCTGCTTGCAAGGTTCGCCATTGGCTGGTGTCTGGGAGTTGAATGGTAAACTATTCTCTACGATGATAGAAAACAAAGTGGTAAGAGTAACTCAGTATGCAGAAACTGTCTGAACACCTGCTCTCCCTCTGGTAGTCTAGAATTTTGGTGTGTATCATGCACAGGGTGTCTATGTGACCAGCTCCCAAGAAAAACCCTGGGCACTGAGTCTTTAATGAGCTTTCTTGGAAAACATTTCACACTTGATGTCACAATTCATTGTGGGAGGAATTAACCGTATCCTGTGTGACTCCATTGGGAGAGGTTCTTTTGTGCCTGGAATATTGAGCCTGAGACTTCCCTCAGACTTCACCTCAAGTGCCTTTTCCTTTTGCTGACCTTGCTTTGTATTCTTTCACTATAATCAACCATCGCCATGAGTATGATTATTCACTGAGTCCTTTGAGTCCTGCTAGTGAATCACTGAACATAGGGATGGTCTTAGGGACCCATGACACAGTTGAGCTAAAGAATCAACAAGTTGGAAGCTTAGAGCACCACATAAAAAACTGGGATGGTTTTTTTTTTTTTTTAAGATTTTGTTTATGTTGAGAGAGAGAAAGAATGCATATGGTCGTGCATGAGTGAGGGGAGGGGCAGAGGGAGAGAGAAGCTCAAGCAGACTCCATGCTCAGCATGGAGTCTAACTAGAGCTGGATCTCAGGACCCTCAGGTCAGGACTTGAGCTGAAATCAAGAGTCAGACACTCAACAGACTGAGCCACCCAGGCACCTCTAGGTTGGTCTTAATAAAGCTATTACTTAAAACAAGCAAACAAAAAATAACCACAACAAAAACTAGGGTAAGCCCTAGGGAATATTTAGGGGAAGCTATCAATATCTCAGCCAATGGACACCCTGCCAGTGGCATAACCTAAAAAATTGTAGCCACACCTCATACTCAGAGAAGGTCATTTTATAGAATGAGGAGATGAATGGATTCTTATTTACAGACTTTTAAAAATCATATTATTTTGTGGTTTTTTTTCCATCATGATAAGTGTATTCTTTAATCTCTACCCACCTCCCCTCTGGTAACCAACAGTTTGTTCTGTATAGTTAAGAGCCTGTTTCTTGGTTTCTCTCTCTCTCTCTTTTTTCCTTTGCTCATTTGTTTTGTTTCTTAAATTCCACATATGAGTGAGATCATATGGTATTTGTCTTTCTCTGATAGACTTCTGTTGCTCAACATTATACTCTCTAGCTCCATCCATGTCATTGGAAATGGCAAGATTTCATTCTTTTTTATGTCTCAGTGATACTTGAGTGTGTGTGTGTGTGTGTGTGTGTGTATCACCCATTCTTTTTCCATTTGATGGTTCCAACTGATGGACACTTGGGCTACTTCCATAGTTTGGCTATTATAAATAATGCTGCAATAAACATAGGAGGTCCATAGATCCTTTTGAACTAGTGTTTTTGCATTTTGAAGGTAAATACCCAGTAGTTGGATTCCTAGATTCTAGGATAGTTTTATTTTTAATTTTTTGAGGGAACGCCTTACTGTTTCCGGCATGGCTGCCCCAGTTTGCATTCCCACCAACAAGGGACAAGGGTTCCTTTTTTCCACATTCTTGCCCAAACCTGTTGTTTCTTGTGTTTTTTATTTTGGCCATTCCGACAGGTATGAGACAATATTTCATTGTACTTTTCATTTGCATTTCTCTGATGATGAGTGATGTTGAGCATCTTTTCATGTGTCTGTTGGCCAACTATATGTCTTCTTTGGAGAAATGTCTGTGTCTTCTGCCCATTTTTTAATTGGATTATTTGTTTTGGGGATATTGAGTTGTAGTAGTTCTTTATGTATTTTGCATATTAACCCCTTATCAGATATGTCATTTACAAATATTTTCTCCCATTCAGTAGGTTGCCTTGTAGTTTTGTTGATGTTTTCTTTCACTGTGCAGAAGCTTTTTATTTTGATGTGATCCCAATAGTTTATTTTTGCTTTTATTTCCCTTGCCTCAAGAGACGTATCTAGAAAAATGTTGCTACAGCCAGTGTCAGAGAGATTACTGCCTGTGCTCTCTTTAAGGATTTTCATGGTTTCAGGTCTGACGTTTAGTTCTTGACCCCATTTTGAACTTATTTTTGTGTATGGTTAAAGAAAGTAGTTTAGTTTCATTGTTTTGCATGTAGCTATCCAGTTTTCCCAAAACTTTTGGTTAAAGAGACTATCTTTTTCCCATAGGATAGTCTTTCCTCCTTTGTCTAAGATAAATTGACCATATAATTATGGGTTTATTTCTAGATTTTCTGTTCCATTCCACTGATCAATGTGTCTGTTTTTATCCTGGTACCATACTGTTTTAATTACTACAGCTTTGTAATATTGCTTGAAATCTGGAATTGTGATTCCTCCAGCTTTGTTTTTCTTTTTCAAGATTGCTTTGGCTATTCAGGGTCTTTTGTGGTTCCATACAAATTTTAGGATTGTTTGTTCTAGCTTTGTGAAAAATGCTGTTGGTATTTTGGTAAGGCTTGCATTGAATCTGTAGATTGCTTTGGGTAGTATGGACACTTTAACAATATTTGTTTTCCCAGTCCATGAGCATGGAATAGCTTTCCATTTGTTTGTCATCTTGAATTTCTTTCATCAGTCTTTTATAGTTTTCAGAATACAGGTCTTTCACCTCTTTGGTTAAGTTCATTCCTAGATATTTTATTGTTTTTGGTGCAATTGTCAATGGGACTGCTTCCTTAATTTCATTTCTACTGGTTCATTTTTAAAATATACAAATGCAACAGATTTCTGTACATTTATTTTGTATCTTGTGACTTTACTGAATTCGTTTATCAGTTCTAATAGTTTTTTCGATGGAGTCTTTGAAGTTTTCTCTATATAGTATCATGTCACCTGCAAATAGTTAGAGTTTTACTTCTTCCTTACCAGTTTGGATGCATTTTATTTCCTTTTCTTGTCTGCTTGCTGTGGCTAGGACTTCCAAATCTATGTTGAATAAAGGTGGTGAGGGTGGACATCCTTGTCTTGTTCCTGACCTTAGGGGAAAAGCTCTCAGTTTTTCCCTATTGAATATGATGTTTGCCATGGGTTTTTCAAATAAAGCCTTCATTATGTTGAGATATGTTCCCTCTATACCTACTTTGCAGAGAGTTTTTATCATGAATGAATTTGTCAAATGCTTTGTCTGCATCTGTGGAAATGATCTTATGGTTTTTATGCATTCTCTTATTGATGTGACATATCGTGTTGATTGTTTTATAAATATTAAACCATCCTTGTATCCCAGGAATAAATCCACCTTGATCATGATGAATGATTTTTTTTAATGTATTATAGGATTCAGTTTGCTAATATTTTGTTGGTGATTTTTGCTTCTATATTCATGGGAGATATTGACCTACAGTTCTCTTTTTCTGTGGTATTATTATCTGGTTTTGGTATCAGGGTTATATTGGCCTCCAAGAATGAATTTGGAAGTTTTCCTTCCTCTTCTATTTTTTGGAATAGTTTGAGAAGAATTCTACCAAATGTTTGGTAGAATTCACCTATGAAGCCTTATGGCCCTGGACTTTTGTTTGTTGGGAGTTTTTTGATTACTGACTCCATTTCATTGCTGGTGATTGGTCTATTCAAATTTTCTTCTTCCTGCTTTAGTTTTGGTAAGTTATATGTTTCTAGGAATTTGTCTATTTCTTTTAAGTTTTCCAGTTTGTTCACATATAGGTTTTCACATATTCTGTTACAATTATTTGTATTTCTGTAGTCTTTGTTGTTATTTCTCCTCTTCATTGGTAATTTTGTTTATTTGGGTCCTCTCTTTTTCTAAAATGAGTCTTGCTGAGATTTATCAATTTTGTTGATCTTCTCAAAGAAGCTGCTCTTGGTTTCATTGATCTGTTCTTTTATTTTTTTTTTAATTTCTATATCATTTATTTTTGTCCTAATCATTATTATTTCCTTCCTTTTGCTGGGTTTGGGCTTTGTTTCTTCTTCTTTTTCTAGCTCCTTTGGTTAAAGATTAGGTTGTTTATTTGAGATTTTTCTTGCTTCTCAAGGTAGACCTATGTTGTTATATACTTCCCTCCTAGAACCACTTTGGCTGCATCTCAAAGATTTGGGGCCATTGTGTTTTCATTTTCAGTTTTCTGTGTAATTTTTTAAATGTCTTCTTTGACTTCTTGGTTGACCCATTTATCGTTTAATAGTATGTTATTTAATCTCCATGTATTTGTGCTCATCTCAGATTTTTTTTCTTGTTGATTTCTAGTTTCATAGCATTGTGGTCAGAAAAAAGTGTATGGCATGATTTTGACTTTTTAAAAAAATTGTTGGGATTTGTTTTATGCCCTAATATGTGATTTATTCTGGAAAATGTTCCATGTGCACTTGAAAAGAATGTATATTCTGCTGTCTTAGGATGGAATGTCTGAATATGTCTGTTAAATCCATCTGGTCCAGTGTGTCATTCAAAGCCACTGTTTCCTTGTTGATTTTCTATTTGGATGATCTGTCCATTGATACAAATGGGGTGTTAAAGTCCCTTACTATGACTGTATTACTGTTGATTATTTTTTGTTATTACCTGTTTTATGTATTTGGGTGCTCCCATGTTGGGTGCATAAATATTTATAATCATTATATCTTCTTGTTGGATCATTCCCTTTATTATACACTGTCCTTCTTTGTGTTTTGTTTCAGTCTTTGTTTTTAAGTCTATTTTATCTGGGGGCACCTGGTGGCTCAGTTGGTTAAGCATCCAACTCTTGATTTCAGCTCAGGTCATGATTTCATGGTCATGGGATCGAGCCCCACATTGGGCTCCATACTCATCAGGGAGTCTGCTTGGGATTCTTTCTCTCCTCTCCCTCTCCCCCCACCTCGCTCATGCTCATTCTCTGTTTCTCAAATAAAAAAATAAATCTTTATATAGTCTATTTTATCTGACAGAAGTATTGCTACCCCAGCTTTTTTTTGGGGTCCAAAAAAATGGATTTATCATCCATTTGCATGATAAATGTTTCTTTATACCCTCACTTTCAGTCTGCAGGTATCCTTAGTCTTGTTTTTTTATCTAGTCTGTCACCCTATGTCTTTTGCTTTTTTTTTTAAGATTTTATTTATTTATTTATTTATTTGAAAGCGAGGGGGGGGAGAGAGAGAGAGAGAGAGAGAGTGAGCGAGAGCACAGAAAGAGAGGGGGAAGCAGACTCCCTGCTGAGCCGGGAGCCCGACATGGGACTCGATCCCAGGACCCTGAGATCATGACCTGAGCTGAAGGCAGACACTTAACCGACTGAACCACCCAGGCACCCCATTTTTTTTTTTTTTGAGAGAGAGAGAGAGTGCACAAGGGGGAGTGGGGGGAGGGTAGAGGGTAAGAGAGAATCTTAAGTAGGCTCCATACCCAACACGGAGCCTTACCTGGGGCTCAATCTCAGGACCCTGAGATCATGACCTGAGCTGAAATCAAGAATCAGATGCTTAATCAATTGAGCCACCGCGGCATCCCGTCATATGTCTTTTGATTGGAGTGTTTAGTGTATTCACATTCAAACTAATTATTGATGATATGTATTTATTGCCATTTTGTTTCTTGTTTTGTGGTTGTTTTTCTCTGTTCCTTTCTTGCTCTCTTTCATGGTTTGTTGGCTTTCTTTAGCGATGTATTTGGATCCCTTTCTCTTTATTCTTTGCATATCTATTATTGGTTTTTGATCTGTGGTTACCATTAGGTTTGTATACTACATCTTCTGCATAAAGCAGTCTATATTAAATTGATGGTCAATTAAGTTTAAAACCATTCTTTACTCCTCTCCCTCCCACATTTTAGGTATCTGGTGTCATATTTTGCATCCTTTTATTTTATAAATTCCTTGACTGATTTTTACAGAGATACTAATTTTTACTGCTTTCGTGTTTTTTCTTTTCATACTCTTCCTTATGGCCTCTCCTTTCCACCCAAATTGTCCCCTTTAGGGGCACCTGGGTGACTCAGTCAGTTAAGCAACTGCCTTTGGCCCAGGTCATGATCCTAGGGTCCTGGGATCGAGCCCCACATCAGGCTCCCTGCTCAGCATGGAGCCTGCTTCTCCCTCTCCCTCTGCTCTTCCCCCACTCACTCTCTCTCCTGCTCTCTCTCTCAAATAAATAAATAAAATCTTTTTTTTTTTTAAGTGTCCCCTTTAAGATTGCTTGTAGGGTTGGCTTAGTGGTCATAAACTCCTTTAGTTTTTGTTTATTTGAGAAACTCTTTATCTCTTCTTCTCTTCTGAATGATAGCTTTGCTGGATAGAGTATTCTTGGCTATAGATTTTTCCCTTTCAGCACTTTGAATATATCATATCACTCCTTTCTGACATGGAAAGTATCTACTGAAAATTCACTGATAGTCTTATGAGGGTTCCTTTGTATATAATTGTCTTCTTTTCTCTTGCTGATTTTAAAATTCTCTATCACTATCTTTTGCCATTTTAATTTCTATGTATCTTGGTGTAGATTGAATTTAGGAGGATTTCTTTGTCTTCTGGATCTGGGTATCTGTTTCCAACTCCAGATTAAGGAATTTTTCAGGTATTACTTCTTCAAATAAATTTATTGCCCCCTTTTCTCTTTCTTCTTCTGAGGCCCCTATAATATGGATGTTACTGTTTGATGGAGTCACTGCGTTCCTTAAAATTCTTCTCAATTTTCATAATTTTCTTTCCTCCCCTTTGTTCAACTTGGTTATATTCCATTTCTCTGTCTTCCAGGTCAGTACTTCATTCCTCTGCTTCATCTAGTCTGCTATGTATATTTTTAATTTCATTTATTGTGTTCTTGTTCTCTGATTGGTTCTGTTTTATCTCTTTGTTAAGGGACTCACTGCTATTCTCCACTCTTTTCTATAGTCCAGTGAGTATTTTTATGATCATTACTTTAAATTCTCTATGAGGCATATTACTTAGATCTGTTTTGCTTTCATCTTTTGCTGTGATTTGGTCCTGTTCCTTCATTTGGGAGATGTTTATCTCCTTATTTTGTCTGAGTGTCTGTTGCTGTGTATTAGAAAAGTCAGCTACTTCTTTTAACAATAATAGCCTTATGATGTAGAGGTCTTATAGTGACCTTCAGTGCAGTGCCCTCTGTTCCCTAGGACCTGGTGCTTCAGGGAGTGTCCCCTATGTTTTGCATGTGTTCTGCTATTGAGGCTTGGCTTCTTTTTCCTTGTCTGCAGAGGCTGTCTTTGCCTATTGTGGGCAGCAAAGTGTGCAAAAGTCTCCTTGTAAAAGGAGACCTGCCTCTGCTGCTGCCAGAACTGAGGTCCTGCAAAACACACAGGTCAGGAGATGTGGTGCAGCAGAGTTTGCTCTGGTTTCCTTGGGGAGGGACAGGGAGGAGTATTGGTACAAGCAAGTTAGGTAAGGAGTGTTGGTGCAGCATTGGTTACTACAGTTGGCCATAGTTTGTGCTGGGAGGTAGGGAAGGGAAATGGTGCCTGCCAGTTCCTTGGCTCCTGGAGGTGTCTCACAATTTATAGACTTTTTTTTAAAGTTTATATGGACTCAGCTTAAGTGGAGGACCTGTGATCACATAACCAGTCAATGGTTAAATATTTTTTTAAGATTTATTTTTTATTTGAAAGAAAGAGAGCACAGGGGAGGGGCAGAGAGAGAGAGGGAGAATCTTAAGCAGATTTCCCACGGAGCATGGAGCCCAAGATGGGGTTCAATCACACCACCCAGAGATAATGACCTGAGCCAAAATCAAGAGTCAGGTACCCAACCGACTGAGCCAACCAGGTCCTCTCACCAATGGTTAAATTTTTAAACCTCTCAATTTGTCTTAACTTTTGTCAACAAAATAGACCTGGTTTTGCGGCTAGTGTTTACCTGGAAGTTAAACAATAAAATGAAACTTTGATAGAGTTATCTTCTTATAGTTTCTCTATTTAATCTTTTTTTTCTTTTTTTAAAGGCCTAGAATTTCAGTAGCAGGGTGGAGAGTATGGTTGGGAACAGGTATGTCCCCTAGCATTTATAGTACCAAGAAGGATAGATTTACAAGTAGGGCCACAGGCCTAACTCCCAAAACAAATTGGGGAGAAGGTCTGATTCCAGGCAGGCTTCTTGGTTCCAGAATTGCAATTATCCTCTTCTTTTTTTGCTTTATTCTTCACATTTCTTTCTTTTTTAATGTCTCTCTCTCTCTTTCAGACTTTTCCCTTCCTCTGATCTCTATTTTCCTTCCTTTAGTCTCCTCTGTCCTTAACTCTTACCCACCCCTGAATTCATACCGCCTACTTTCTAGCTCCTTCTTGATAACATCTTCTTGATTCAAGTTTTAACCTTCCCCTTGGCTGGGCTTTGGACTCTACCTCTGCCTATGTTTTGCATTTATCCAAAACATATTCAACTACTTTGGATCAGACTGAGCACTCTCAGTCATCTGAAAACTGGAAAAATCAATTGTATTAAGAGCCTTCTTGAGCTAAATAATATCTTCCTCCTGTTGCTAAAACTTGGGAAATGTACAAAAGGTGGCACCAAAAGTTCAGTTGAGGTCTCTAGAGCATTAATGCCTTAGAAACAACAGTGATACATGCTTTTTCACTAGGTCTGTATTTTTAGCTATAGTATTTTCCACCCCTAAAGATAGTATTGCCATGTGCAGTAGTAAATACACTGAATACTTGGGCGTGTTCCTCAGGGGCTAGAGAAAATCACTCAACCATCCAGACCGGTATCACAAAATTCCCAACCTCCAGCCATGGCTGGGCCCTTTGGGCCATTCAACAACCCTTTTTATGGTCCTCATTAACCCCCTACCCCTTTCCTACCCAAGAACTCTGACAACTCATCACCATTCTTTTTTTTTTTTTTTTAAGATTTATTTATTTATTTCAGACAGAGAGCAAGAGAGTGTGTGTGCATGGGGAAGAGCAGAGAGAGAAGGAGAGGGAGAAAAGCAGGCTCCACGCTGAGCATAGAGCCCCATGTGGGGCTCAACATGGGGCTCAATTCCACAACCCTGATGTTATGACCCCAGCAAGCAGAAACCAAGAGTCAGACACTTAAACCAATGAGCCACCTAGGCACCCTGACCCTTCACCATTCATGAGATCTTTGCCTGCCCTCAGAGTTTTCATATTTAGCAGATGACCCTCCTTCTATTTTATTAAGAATGTAGTTGTATAAGAGATTTGACATTACACATTTACTTTCTCCCATCATTTTCTTTTCTGCCATTTGTGGAGATAAAGAGTTCCTTTTTCAGTTTAAAGCCAGCCTCTTCAATCATACTCTTGATCTCATTCCCTCCCATCTCTAGAACTTTCTTCTATGCATTATCATCTCTCTTGTATATCACCAATTTTTCTTTCTACTGGCTTTCTAAAAAATAATTTCTATGCCCAAATTGGCTTCAAACTCACAACCCCAAGATCAAGAGTAGCATGTTCTACCAACTGAGCCAGCCAGGCACCTCACTTTCTACTGGCTCTTTGGATATAAATATGCTCAAAGACTTCTTTCTGGGGGAGAATAATCTTATTTGGCCCTTTCCACCTCTGGATACTTCCCAGGTTTCTGATTTCCTTTCTAGTCAAGTTTCTGGAAAAAGAAAAATTAACTTGTTTCTCCATTCGCTCACTTCCCATTCACTCCTCACATCCCTGAGATCTCACTTCCATCTTCCATCCCTCTGTTGAAAATTCTGGCAAAGATCTCTAATGTTCTTCATATGGACAAACCCCATAGGCACTTTTCAGTCCTTAGCTTATTAGACCTCTCTATAGTGCTTGACACTATTGAACTTCCATTCTTGAAATTTCTTGGTAACTAGGATATTTCTTCCCTGGTTTCTTTCCATTTCTCTGATGGTGCTTCTTAGTTTCTCTAATGGAAGTTTCTTGCTTTACTCACCTTTTAAGCTGAGAATTAAAAACTCAAGTATTTACTGGGGCCAGGCAAGTGATATAAATAAATGAAGCAAGTATATGAAATAGAAGCACTATGGTAGTGATTGATGGGATTTGACATTACTCTTGGTGTTAGAAAGACAATGGGGAGTAGTGGAGATTGTAAAGAATTTGAGAACATGTATCTTGTTTGAAAGGGGAAGCTAGTACTCAGTTTTGGTAGAATGTTGTGTGAAAATGTGAGCCCAGTGGGTCCAAAGCTCTTGATTTTAAGAAAATCTAGAAATCCTCATTTCAGGGTAAAATTTTCTGATTTTTATATGTTGGCAACAAAGTCAAATTTGGCTATATCAACCAAATAAAACATGCTGAATATGTTTGTAAAATCTGCCTATTAATTAATATTGGTATACCCCACAGTCATATACTGTTCTCGTGGCTATTTCTTTATATACCCTCCTTGTACTGATTCATCTACTATCGTCATTTTAACTCCCTCTGATGAACTGAAGATCTCCATCTCCTGGCCTGGTATCTCCTATGACATTCAGATACATAGATTCAGTTATTTGCTGGGCAATATAATTGCATATTCAATAAGCAGTTCAAGTTCTACACATCCAAATTGGAGTCATGGTTCCCCAGACAACTCCTCCACCCTCTCAGCTAGTTGTATCACCATCCCCCTGGGCATTCAATCCAGATTTATGGGAGTTAATCTGGATTTTTGTTTCTATTCTTGTTCTCTGTTATTTACAGCTTTTCACAACCAATGTGTGCCATTTGTACCCATCGCATTGCTTGATCTGTCTCATCCTTCTACCACTGTCTTCATTAATGTCCTCAACATCTCTTGCTTGAACTAACCAACTAGATGCCTAAATATTCCGTGGGGCTTCTGAGTCGCTGAGTCAGTTAAGCATCTGATGCTCCATTTGAGCTCAGGTCATGATTTCGGCATCATAAGATCAAGTCCCATCTCGGGCTCATGCTTGTCCATCTCCCTCTGCTCCTCCCCTCCCCACTGTTTGCTTTCTCTCTTCAAATAAGTAAATAAGTAAGTAAATAAGTAAGTAAGTAAGTAAATAAATAAATAAATAAATAAATAAATAAATAAATAAATAAATAAAATCTTTTAGATTCCTAAGTATTCCCAACACATTTGCCTGCCTCAGATTAGCCATCTTAAAATCCATTCTTACTACTAAGTCAAATCTGATTTATCTCCCATCTTCTTGAAACATTTCAAGGGCTCCCCATTGCCTACTGAATCCAAGGTTTTCAGTGACCTTGCCCCTACTTATCTGTGTTCTCGGCCCTCTAGTACTACCAGATAAATAGCCTGTAGCTCCGTACATAGGCCAATGTGCTTCCTGCCTCCTTGACTTTACTCTTTTTGTGCTTTCTGTCTTTCCACATTGTTCCCAGTATCCTCTAATTCTTAACATTAAAGATGTTTCTCTTCCTGGGAATCCTTCCTTGAATTTCCAATTCAGGCCACGAGTCCCTCATCTGAGCCCTCCTAACCCTGTGTTTATGTTACAGTTTTTCTTATATCGCATTCTTAGTGTGTGTTTATGTGGGTGTCTTCTCTCCAGCAAGTTGCCCTAAGGTAGAAATGATAACCTAATTCATTTGTACCCTCTCGCCCCATCTTAACATCTAATATAATTCCTGGTACATTGCAATGACTCAATATTTATTGAGTCTAAACTAAACTCAACTGATACTTCATGGCACTTGGTAATGAGAAGTTTCCCAGGGATCAGAAAGAGGTGTAGAATTTATCCCAAGACTTCAGAGACAAAGAATTTATGATAAGTTTTATGTATACCTATAGTTACAAAACCCTAAGTAGGAAAGCAAGTTGAGTGGTAGTACACTGAAATCCCAGAAGATGGGGTTATAGCCTCATCAGACCAAAGAGAAGAATGCACCCTTGGACTACAGTCATTGAATCACGGGTGTCCAGTTTAGAGGAGGGAACTATCCCACTGTTCTCCATCCTGGTCAGCCTACATCCTAATGTGTCCAGCACTGGGCACAGACAATGTGTCCTATTCACCCAACCAGCTAAAGGATGAGGACCAGCTTGGTGAGGAGTCCCAAAGCCCTGTCACTGAAGGGGAAGTTAAGAAACTGATATTATGAGATATTTTGTCTGAAGAAAAGGAACATATTAGTGGGAACCTGAAAGGAGTACTGAAACATTGAAAAGTCCCTCATTTGAGAGAGGGAAAACATCTATTTCATGAGGTAACAGAGAATAAAATTGGGACAAATAAATAACAGCTACAGGGAAGCAAATGACAATTCCATGTCAGGGACAGTTGTCTAAGAATCAGTCCTGTCAGAAAGTAACAAACTGTTTCACCAAGCAATCAGCTCTTATCCCTGGGAGTGTTTAAGGAAATACCAGACAGCTAGCTGCCAAGGCAGTTTTGGAAGTGCTCGCAGCTCTGGGTGACATCCTAAACTAGACCATTGGATAACCTTCCAATACTAAGAGCCTAGAATTCTGAGACTAGAGAAACCATCGTTCTTTCATACAGAGAAGGTTAAAGGAGAAGTTTTTTTTTCAAGTGAAGATGTGGAGAGACACAAGATCTATCATTTGATTTCACCAGTTCAGAAACCACACTTGGCATTCGTAGTGTTCTCTCATCACGTCCTCCTACTTGGACGTAAATGTCTACCCACTGTAGAGCCTTCAGTCACTCTCAATTTACGGGTCCCCTGCTTCTTCCTGTGCTGCTGCAGGAGTGCAAGGAACTTCCCCAAACTGTAGATGACTTTGGAAGGCCACAGAAGTGTAGGCGACCATCCTGACAAGAGGGTGGCTAATTCTACTTCGGTGCCTTTGCTGGTTGAAATTAGGTAGGAGGTACCCACGCATGTACTCCTTCCAGGTTAAAACCCTCCTGTTGGAGCAGGGAGGTTTGGAGAACCCTACTCTTAAATATGCAAGAATAAGAGACAAGGTATAAAAATAAGAGGAAATATCTCAGTCCAGCAAGACTTAGAGTTAACCCCTCAGATGTGACCTGGGCTCCAGAGCTAAAGTTCTATTACGCAACCGTTTTGCTAGAACCTAGAGCCAGGCTAATTTCTTCATATTTGTAATTCTCACCCTTGACTGTTTTCTCTTAGAAAACTAATCTACCTCTGGCATCCTGCAGTTGGTTTCATAGGGAGAGGAACCTCAAGGGAAATGAGTATAGGAGAGAAGGAGCCCAAGACTTAGTCATAGAGGGTTGACTCCCTGAATGCTCTCCCTGCCTGGTCTGGATTCTAGTTAGCCTCTTCCAGCAGGTCATCATAATCACGCCTGACATCCTCACCCCATGGCCATTTTACTGACCCTGGGTCATCCGTGCCCTTTAGGTCTGTTTCCACTCCTAGGCCCTGAACTGCTGCTTTGGAAACTTTGGAAATCTGCAGACCTGAATCACGACAAGTTTTGTCATCCTATCTGCCAAGCCAGCTTCCTGCAGCCCTTATATGTCCCCACACGTGTTATTTCCAATCCAATCACTCAGTGTGACCCAAGCCCCACTTCCAGAGGACCCCCTCTCATAAGGCTGCTGGACTCCAATTGTTCCATCTGCACCACCTGCCCTCCAGACCATTTACAGAGGGAGGATTTCTCTTAGTCCTGAAAAGGAAGTCTTCCTCTAAGCTCTCAAGTTAGAATCCTCCTGCCGTCTCACCCCTAAGTCATCTCCTTAACTCTGGTTTCTGTCCTCAAATCCAGTACTGTATCTCTAATTGCCTATAGGACACATGTGCCTGGTGCCATCACATAACCAAGTCCCTGGACTCAGCAATGCCCCCGAGTTGCCATTCCCCCCACCCTCTTCTGACATCACCATCACCGACACATGTCTTCATGCCCCTTCTTCTCTCACGGATATTGTGTCACCACAAAGTGATGAGTAGGAAAGGCAGGCCAGGAACACAACAGAGACGTGGCCCCTCATGGTCAAGGCCCTGAACCACAGGCAGCAACGGCTTCCGTTCAGACGTCTAGTAACTGGGCAAAAATAAAGAAGGCTGTTTTGGGCCAGCGTAAGTTTGGGTACTCTGTTATTTGAACTAAAATGCCTTCAAAACTGGTACACGAATTCTGATCAACTTCAGAACCAGGGTTCTTTCTGGTATTGCTCTCTGAGATTAAAATAAACATTAATCATTAGGGACTTCATGAGTAGTTTCAAAGTCTAATTTTGTTTTATAGAGAGCATCTAGGAGATTTCCAGGTTGCTAAATTGAAATATAAATAATCTTATGGGACTTTTTTTTCTCTACGAGTAGAAGTAGTGATGAATAAATTTTGATTAGACTAAAGCTTTTTTTTTTTCCTTTTTAAGGCAGCACTGTCGCAGTTCCAATAAGCTGGGGATTTTCTAGTCTGTCACGGTGGTTTGTTAGGATTGGGTCTAAACCCCCTTTGTAAACCCAGGGATTACTAATCGGCACTTGTTTTCCCAGCCCTGGTTGTTAACAGCTCGTTTGGCAAAATGCCAACGTGGTTAATCACGTCCTGGCTTCCTAAATCTCCATGTTTTTAACAAGAGCCTTCATTTCCTGGGCTAAGCTACTCCAAAGTGTTTGATAACCAAGGCGTAAAGGATGAGTTTTCAGAGAGATGAGATATTTCCCGACCAGGTGGCGGGAAAAGGGTAGATGTCAGTTGTGTGTCTTGTATTCTAGTAGTCAGATTTCGATTACAAAAAGGAAGGCCTCACTGGGAAGTTGTTGAGTGGGAAATGGAAGCTTCAGGTTTTCCTTATTGCTTATGTCCGCGGCTGTCAAACTCTCTTTCCCTTGAGCCTGTCAGTATTGGCAGTCGCTGATGTCAAGGCAGGCCAGTGAGACCGATGTGAAACGTTCATGTTAATCAAAAATCTTGTTACTGTTCTCTTTGGTTAACCCAAAAGTAAGGCAATGTAAATTTACATTTCTACATTTCTACAAATAAATACTGCTTTATTAATTTCATATATTAGGGTTCTTGTGAAGTTTGGTTTTTAAAAACAGAATTGCGGGGGCGCCTGGGTGACTCAGTCAGTTCAGGGTCTGACTCTTGGGCTCAGGTCATGATCTTGGGGTCCTGAGATCAAGCCCTGCAGAGCAGGGAGCCTATTTGAAGATTCTCTTCCTCTGCCCTTCCCCTGCGCCCCCCCCCCCCGTGTCTCTCAAATAAATAAATAACGATTTTAAAAGAGAGAGCGAAAACTTCTATTTAAAAAATTAAAGAATGCTATGAGGTAACAGGATGGAGGGTGCTTGCTTAGTGAAGAGCAATATTCCCTGCCTGAGGAATTTTTTAAAGGTGAAATTTACGTACAAAGATTAGTTAAGTCTAGTGGGAGGGAGCGGGGAAGAAATTTAGCTAATGAGTGACTTGGTTGAAAGCAGGTATGCCTTATATCTTTGGTTTGCTTTTCCAGATGGCTCTTCCCCCTTTTGTACCTTACTTTCTGTCTAGAGGCTGCCTTTATGGACATATCCCCAGCGCTCCCTCGCCTTGGCCTCCAGTTTGTTTTGGCCAGTAGGGGGGGCCCTAGTGGAAGCCGAGGAGGCACAACCAGGGGCGGGTCAGGGTGTTAGTCCCCCAGCCGGCCATGAGGCTCTTTGTGTTCCTTCATCAAAGCTCACTGCTCCTCTGAGGCAACATCTTCTACACACACAGTCTCCTTTGGGTTCTGATATCAGCGCTCTCCCTTGTCTCTTTGGGGCTGGGTGGTGTGATATAATTTATTATATGTTTATATATATTTGGTCTCAGGATGGAAGAGGAGCCGGAGATTGAGTTCAATCACCAGAAGTCAATGATCTAATCAAGTGTGTCTGCATAACAAAGCTTTAATAAAAACCCAAAATGCCCGGGTTTGGAGAATTTCCAGGTTGGCGAACCAGAACATTCCCATGTGCCACTGAGCTGGCCCCAAACTCCATGGGGCCAGAAGCTCTCTTGTTTGAGATCTTGCCCTATGTATCTCTTTACCTGGCTATTCATTTGTATCCTTTAATATTCTTTGTAGTAAACCAGTAATCTAGTAAGTAAACTGGTTTCCTGAATTCTGTGAGCTGCCCTACCAAATGAAACCCAAGGAGGGGGTTGTGGGAACCTCTGATTTATAACCAGTCAGGAGAAGCACAGGTAACAAAACAAACTAGACTTGCGATTGACATCTGAAGTGGAGGCAGTTTTGTAGGATGGAGCCCTTAACCTGTGGAATCTGACACTATCCCAAGGTATATAGTGTCAGAATGGAGTTGAATTGTAGGACACCCTGCTGGTGTTGAAGAATTGATTAGTGGTGTGGGAAGAAAACCCACACATTGCAATTGGTACCAGAATCCTTAGGTGGTAACAGCTAGTAACTCCAGGTTACTGCAAAATCTTCTGTGGTTCCCCTATGTCCTGCCCACATTTTTGTAAATAGACATCTTCTACATGAACTCTGGATGAATTATTGTAACTAAGGGTTGCCATTTGTTCCCATTGAACCCTGACTGATACATTGAGTGGCTGTGTATTCTTTGTTTGACCCTCCAAAAATATTCTTCCTTTTCCCCCCAACCCCTGCCACGTTCTATATCCCTGGATGCGGATCTCTGGAAACCTCCAGTTGGGTTTGGCCAATGGGAGCTGCTATCAAGAGATCGGAGGGCAGGTGGAAAGAGGATGGGTTCTTATCGCCTTCCAGGTTTTGGTTTGCCAGTTGTTGTATTCCTCTACTCAAGACTGCAGCCCCTCTCCCAGGGCTCAGCTTTGACCAGGCCTGTCACTTTGCTCTTCCAACTCCATGGATGGTAACAGCTCCCAAGTGTGGCTTGCCCCTGAGTGCTTCACCATTTCTTGTTGGTCCCCATAACTCCAGCCAATTTTTGTGAAATTATCCTTTCATTAAACTCTCCTCAATTATACTTAGAGCATATTATCTCTTCCCTGCTAGGACCCTGACTGGATTTTAAAATCCACTGACTGGATAGTGAATTTTAATACTCGTGGCATTATATGCAGATTAGAGTTTTATTCGCTGTCAGTGATTCATTTTTAAAGAAGTCTTAGTAAAGCTACGAGATTATTTAAATTCAGACAAGTAGCAAAGACAGTGTTTTCTCTCCTTGCCCTTTGTTCACTCCACATAGTAAAGTTCACAGAGCAGGAAAAACACTACATTAATTGGTTCCTCATGCAGCCCAGGCAAGGTGTGTAGTCAGAGAAGAAGCAAGCTGACAGCACAAGGCTGTGAAAAACGTGCAACTGAAGAATTCACAACATGTAGCAAACAGAGCAGTAAATCTTCAACTATAGAATATTCATACCAAAGGGCATCTCATAGACTGAAGCTCCAAAGGAACAAAAGCAATAACATTTCACTCTTGAAAATTTAGTCAACTACCTCCACAGACAGGAGTACCAGTTTCTCAGTGTAGAACTTGGGAGGAATGGATGTGAGAAATAATAAGGAGTAACGGAAGGCTACATCGTAGCTCCACGGTCCATGAGTCCTAAGATATTCCAAGTGAAAACACTCGTTCCGTATTAAACAGCTTTCAAGAACATCAGCCTGTCTACCCTGATCACTCTCCCTTCACAAGTTAATACAATGCAACATTCATTGAGAGCCTGGTCTGTATGAGGTACTGTACTGGGTATTGTGGGTGCAAAAATGAATGAGCGTGGCCGATGACTACACAGACGACTGCAAATCAGAGCACACGGTGATAACTACACCCGTGCACAAACATGAGTGACTTGGGAGCATGAAGCGGTCCTGTTGCGTCCTTTTATCTAGCATGAATTCCTCAGGCTGCAGTTCAAGCCCAATTCCATTTCATTTTTAAGAAGAGATGGATAGCAGCTATTTGCTATCTTTCATGTAATTGCATCTCAGAGGGTAATTTAACGATGACTTCACTTCTTTGCTCTCAATTCTGCCTGCTAATCCATCTTCATTATCCTAATGCGAAGGTCCTAGGTCTTCTTATCTCATGAGCATGTTTTGTTTGGTATCCAGAAGATGCCAGAGAAGCATTCAAAGCTTTGAGTTGGAGTTGACCACATTTCAGGGTGAAGAGGGATAAGGACCAGAGTTCATCGCTGCTCCCCTTTGCAGGAGTGCTCTTTCACCTGTCAACACACAGGAAATGGTAATATTTTTAGGCTCACATCAAGTTAAATGGAAGAGATTATCTGTGGCTGATGCAAAGGGCCCAGGACTTTGATTGTCCCAAGTCCTGCCTACTTCTCTTAAGGTCCAAGAGGATCTGTGTAGCCCACTCACTATTTACTGCTATTCACTGGAATCTCTGACCCGAAGAATGAAGTCCAAACCCAACGGCTACTGTACTCAGACAGCAGTGTGACTGGGGGCCTTGTTGTCCTGTTTTGTTCACTCTGGACACTGAGCCCTTCACTGCCTGCTCGGTAGAGGTATCTACGTACAAAATCATTTGGGGGGGGGGGGGTTATTTAACTTGGGAATTTATGAAGGTGGCAAAAGATGATGACTAGAGCCACATTCTGAAATGAGAACTCCATAAAGTTTATTTTACATAGTCACATTCCGCTAACTGTGAAGGGGATCAGCATTGGGTTGTTTTATTCGTCTCTAGTTGTTCCTCACTAAGAAACTGGTAATAATCTTAACGGTATTCCTCTGTGTGGTTCCCACTCTTCGATTCCAGGGGTGCCTGTGCCGGGATGGTCACTTTTTTACCTCAAGTTGTTGTATCTTTGACAGATCATTGCTAATTTCTGAACCTTAGCCTCAGGAATAGTTGGTCATAGGCAAATCTGTCTCTGGACCTTCTGGTCTATTCAGCGCCCCATGTGAGACTGCATTATTCGGAGCCGTAATGAGGGAGGAGGTAGGAAAGAGTGAATTCAAATGCTTTTGGCTTGAAAGATTACTTTGTCTTTGGAGTAGGCTCTGAAAATTAGTCCCCCATTACAGAAATGCCTGGTTACTGGGACATTTCCTGTGGAACACCATTACCCCAGACATCACTGCCAGACTCAACCAGCCAGGCCAGGCCCTCACCAACTCTTCATCTTTCCCTTTCTTTCTACCACCTACCATGTATCCTGCTCTCTGGCCATAACCACATTCTTAATTTTTCCTGCATATGTTGCTCCTTTTCAGGTTTTGTGTGCCTTTTGTGAAAAACAAAACAAAACGAAAATCCTAAAACTATCCCCAATTTGACTCCCTGGTAGACCTGTACTCATCAAGATCTGTGACTCCTTCCCCAGCTCCCTGATGGAGTGAATTCATTCCCCTCTTTTATGATCACCTTATGATATACAGACTTCCTTTTCTACAGTGCTTATGATGAGTACCATTATAGTTATTTGTCTATCTCCTCTTCCATCCCCATGAGACTCTTGATCCTTGAGACCTGGAATGATGTCTTATTCAGCTAGGAATTCACAATGCCAGGCACATACCAGGCATGGTGAAGATATTCTACGAATGTCAAATGGATGGTTGTAGCCCAGGCAAGAGCTTCCAGTGATCGTAGTAAAACTCTTACCTGGCTGGGACAGAGACTCCAGTGAAATAGAAAGCTTGAGGGGCGCCTGGGTGGCTCAGTCGGTTAAGTGGCCAGCTCGTGGTTTTGGCTCAGGTCATGATCTCAGGGTCCTGAGATCAAGCCCGGCACCAGGCTTCATGCTCAGGGGGGAGCCTGCTTGAGATTCTCTCTCTGTCCCTCTGTCCCTCTGCCTCCCCCTGCATGTGGGCGCTCCCACACACATGCTCTCTCTTTCTTTGTCTCTCAAAAAAAGAAAGAAAGAAAGAAAAAGAAACCTCGAATATATTCCCAAAATTTCGCGTTGAGGTTTTTTAAAATTCACCAGATTTGTTGTTCATGCTTGGATGTGCATGCTTAGGTAATGTCACGTGATCATGATGATAGTTCTTTGACAAAAGATACTGCTTTCCTCTGCTTGGAGCAACTCTTTCACGCCCACCCCAAGCCAGCCACTTCCAAATATCTGAACTTCCTCAAACACCATATTATATAATAATGGTTTATTTATGGAACTGACTTCTCTCACTAAACTGCAAATACATGAAGAGAGGGCATGTGTCCGTATATTCATCCCTGTATCCTCAGTTTTATAGGATGTCTAGTGCAAACTCCATGCTAAATAGTTTCTTGAATGAGTGAAGAAATGATGGGATGAATGAATGAGGTGAGCTATGCTTGCTGGCTTAACTAGGGATCTTGAAGAAAAAGGTAATTAAAATTTACCCAATGGAGTTTCTGTGTTGTAGATCCAGCTCCTTTGAAAGTTAGTAGAGCGAGGCAGGTGAACAAGATAAATTTGGCAATGCTGTCGAACCTCATAAGAGAGAAGACATTAAGTCAGCGTAGGTTATTGTAGCAAACCCTGAAAACATTTTCCCTGCTGGCTTTTATATACTTAAATGAGAGCTATTCTTACAGTGATTTTAATGATTCATTTATGTTGCATCACCTACCTTGGTAGGCAGGAATATTTTTACTGTTTTACTCATCAGAGTGTTTTCCCAAAGCAGTTTTTTGAGAGTAACAGAATAGTTTAGATGGTGTGATCCTCAGTCCTTCCCTGCTCCATGGTGATGTTGCTGGAAAGGGAAAGCTTTTCTTTTCTTTTCTCTTCTTTTTTAAAGATATTTATATTTATATTTATTTATTTAACAGAGAGAGATCCCAAGGAGGCAGAGAGGCAGGCAGAGAGAGGGGGGGAAGCAGGCTCCCTGCTGAGCAGAGGGCCCGATGCGGGACTCGATCCCAGGACCCTGAGATCATGACCTGAGCCGAAGGCAGAGGCTTTAACCCACTGAGCCACCCAGACGCCTGGGGAAAGCTTTTCTACCATTATATCCCACAGATGATGGTTTGCCTTTCACTTGGCAACAATCATTTCCCACTGGAAGTTTAGCGACCGGCAACACCGAGAAATAATACAAGTGGATGGCGTATATCAGAAAAATGTACTCCTACCATTTTTTGCCTGAAGGGCAAAATTAAACAGATTTCTGATACATGATATTATAAATACTTATAATGTTACAACCAGATATGGGGAAATGGGCTCTCTCATACCCTCTGTGGAGCAGACTATAGATTGGCACAGGCTTTTTATGAAGACCACCTTTAAAAATACAAAGCTTTTATCTTCTTTCATCCAGGAATTTCACTATAAGAATCCATCCTACTGATACACCCACGTAAGATGGCTTCATATATGTATAATAGTAGTGTTGCAACTTTTTTAAGGGTAGTCATGTGACTTTGTGATTTAAATGTAAAGAGCCCTGTACACACAGGTTGGGCCAAAGATCAGAGCCTTAGAAGTCCTGTTAAGAAGTGTGGGCTTTGGAGTGAGGGCTCTGGGGGGCCCATAAGTAGTTTTAGAGAACATAATCTAGAGAGAGGAGTCACCTTCTAGATAGCTTTAGCACTTATATCCAAAAGAAGTATCATTGACATCCCCAAATTGTTGACTACATTGAAAACCTCTACTGAAACCTACCAAATAGGTATCCAAAGGCAATCCACTTGTAATACACAGCTAAATTTCTTCACATCCTTTCCCTCTGTATCTGTCTCATATCTCAACTTACAGGGGCACAATTACTTCCACACTTTCCCTCTCTTTCTCACACAAACCCCCCATATTCTTCTAAATTCATTCTACAATTAAAAATTCCAAATATGGGTGTGCCTGGTGCCTCGGTTGGTTGGGCGTCTAGCTCTTGACTTGGGCTCAGGTCAGGATCTCAGGGTCCTGGGATTGAGCCCGGGTCAGGCTCCCTGGTCAGTGCTCAGCAGGGAGTCTGCTTATCTCCTTCTGCCCTTCTCCCTCCCCACTGCACTCGAGTTCTCTCGCTCGCTCTCTCTCAAATAAATAAATAAATCTTTTTTAAAAATTCCAAATGCGTATGAGGCTCATTTTTTACTTTTAAAATACTCCCTTTTACTTTATTCGTGTCTGTTTCATTTTATATAATTGCAAATATAATCAATATTATTTTTAGAGTAGTGATTTCTTTCTTCCCCTTGGTCTTTCCTTCGTTCTGTATTCTCACCCTCTGTATTAGTTTTCTATTGTGTAAGAAATTATCACAAACTCAGGGGCTTTAATACCTACTTATTGTCTCCCAGTTTCCTTGGGTCGGGAAGCTGGGCATGGCTTAGGATCCTCTACTCGGGCTCAGAGAAGACTGCAGCCAAGGTGTCTTTGGGGGGTCACAGTCTCATCTGAGACTCAGGGTCCCCTCCTAAGCACAGGGAGTGTTGGCAGTGCTCTCTTCCTCTGGCCGTGGAACTCTCGGTGACCAGCTTCTACAAGACCAGGGGAGAAAGTCTGTTACTTCCCTTATCTGTGATCTCAGGGAAGCCCAAAGCCCTCTTTTAAAAGAGTTCTCTTGATTAAATCAGGCTCATCCAGGATAATAGCCTTTTTGATGAACTCAAATTCAAACCTAATTACACCTTCAAAAAAATCACTTCACTTTTGCCGCATAACATAATCACAGGAGTGATATCCCACCAGGTTCAAGGTTCCACCCACACTCGAGGGGAGGGGATCATACAGGAGAAAAGTCATTACCGCTAAACACACCCTTCACCAACCTCACCCTGTATTTGTTTCCTATTGCTGCTGTGACACATGCCACAAATATAGTGACTTAAAACAGAATCTTTTTCTCCTACCATTCTAGAGGCCAGAGGTCAAAATGAGTCTTACATGGCTAAAGTCAAGGGATGAACAGAGTTGATTCCTTTCGGAGGCTCCAGCAAAGAATCTGCTCCTTGCATTGTCTGGCTTCAGGCAGCTGTCGGCATTCCTTGGCTCGTGGTGGCATCACTCCGATGTCATTGCCAGTGCAAATGTCTTTTCCTCTTCTACCCTTCTGATTTCCTGCCTCCCTCTTCTAAGGGACCTGTGGTGACATTGGGTGACATCGTGGTGATAATCTAGGATAACTTTCCCTCATCGAGGTCCATAATTTAAGCACCCCCGTGAAGTTCCATTTGCCATGTAAGGTAATGTTCACAGGTTCTGAGGACTAGGGCACAGACATCTTGGGGAGTCATTAGCCTACCACACCTCCCCTCCAAATCATACTTACAATACATGTTTTAATGTCTTATATTATTTTTAGTTTTCCATGCTCATTTAATTTTGCATACATACACACACCATACATAAATATACATATATACATACATATGTACTGGAAGGTTTGGGTTCTCGTTTAACGAAAATTATCTGTTATATACACTTTTCTTCATTTTTCTTTTCTCTGTGAAACCTCATGAAAATCCCTACATGTTGTCTGATTTAGCTCTAATTTAGTTTTCAAATTTTCAGTAAAACTTCCCATGTAATGGTTATTCTGTCAATTATTCAACCATTCTTTTATTGATAGTTACTCCTTTTGTTTCCAGTTGTGTTCTAATTGTCTGTGTTTTTGTCAAGCACACAGTCTGCAATCAATCTCTTATATCGATAGCCTCCTCGCCTGGTTCTCTTATCGCCTAAGATAGGTCCCCAGAAGTGGAACTACTAAGTAAAGCAAAAGTGATTTGTGTTTATCATTTTTGTATATGTTGCCGGATCAATTTTCTGGAGAGTCTGTAACAACTCACATTTTTACCACTAGGGTCTGAGTATCCTTCCACTTCATCCCTGACACTACGTATGATCAGTCTCTTTAATGGTTGCTCCTCCAATGTGTTACTTTAATTTAAATTTCCATACTTACTAGTATATAAACATCTTTCTATTTGTTTTGTATGTTCATAATTTGGATTTGCTTTTCTGTGAACTGATTCTTTTTTTATTAATGTATAATGTATTCTTTGTTTCAGGGGTACAGGTCTGTGAATCATCAGTCTTACACGATTCACAGCACTCAGCATAGCACATACCCTCCCCAATGTCCCATCACTTAGGCACCCCAACCCTCCCACCCTCCTCCCCTCCATCAACCTTCAGATTGTTTCCTGGATGAAGAGCCTCTTATGATTTGTCTCCCTCTCTGGTTTCATCTTGTTTCATTTTTCCCTCCCTTCCCCTATGATCCTCTGTCTTGTTTCTCAAATTCCTCATATCAGTGAGATCATATAATTGTCTTTTTCTGATTGACTTATTTCACTTAGCCTAACACCCTCTAGTTCCATCCATGTTGTTGCAAATGGCAAGATTTCCGTTTTTTGATGGCTGCATAGTATTCCATTGTGTATATAGAGCATTCATGTGCTAATGGACATCTAGGCTCTTTCCATAGTTTGACTACTGTGGACATTGCTGCTATAAATATCCAGGTTCATGTGCCCCTTCAGGTCACTACATTTGTATCTTTAGGGTAAATACCCAGTAGTGCAATTGCTGGCTCATAGGGTAGCTCTATTTTCAATTTTTGAGGAACCTCCATACTATTTTCCAGAGTGGCTGCACCAGCTTGCATTCCCACCAACAGTGTAGGAAGGTTCCCCTTTCTCCACATCCTTGCCAACACCTGTTGTTTCCTGACTGGTTAATTTTTGCCATTCTGACTGGTTTGAGATGGTATCTCACTGTGGTTTTGATTTGTATTTCCCTGATGCTGAGTGATGTTACACAGTTTTTCATGTGTCTGTTGGCCATTTGGATGTCTTCTTTGTAGAAATGTCTGTTCATGTCTCCTGCCCATTTCTTGGTTAGATTATTTATTCTTTGGGTGTTGAGTTTGATAAGTTCTTTAAAGATTTTGGATACTTTCTGTGAATTGACTCTTTTTAACATCTTTCCACCAGATTGTTTATTTCTTGTCAACTTGTAAGAGCTCTGTGAATATTATTGTATTAGCTAAGGTAATACTCGTTGCTGCAACCGACACTCAAATAGTGGTTTAACACAAGAGAGGTTTATTGGCAATGGATGGGGCACTCCGCTCTACTGGCGAGAACTCTGCCATCTCCAGCCATGGTTTCCTAGGTCACCTTGGCCGTCCTTCCTGGACACAGGGCAGGAGAGAAAGGCTAACACATGGGAGGCTAGGCCTAGAAGAGTGCTCTCACTTCTGCTCCTGTTTTGCTGCCTAGCACCTAGGCACTTGGCTGTACCCTATAGGAAGATTGAGAAATGTAGTGTACATGGAAGCCCAAGAGGCAGAGTGGGGAAGGAGGAACGGGTTACAAAGAGGCACCAAGAAACCTTTGGGAATGATAAATATTTCTTTACCTAGATTGTGCTGATGATTTCACAGATCTTATACAGATGATGACTCATTAAATTTTACATTATAAATAAGTGTGACTTATTATGCCTCAATTGTACGTCAATAAAGAGAGCTGTAAAAGTATAATTGTACCTAAATAAAGCTATAAAAATATATTTTAAAATAAATTTTTATATAAAAATATTAAAAAATTCTTCAAGCTGTCCCTTGAAGAAACCACTTTTATAAATAGGTAGCCAGTCTCTCTTAAAGAGAATATTTATGAATATTTTTAGTAGTTGGGGCGCTTGGGTGTCTCAGTGGGTTAAAGCCTCTGCCTTTGGCTTGGGTCATGATCTTGGGGTCCTGGGATCGAGCCCCGCATCAGGCTCTCTGCTCAGCAGGGGGCCTGCTTCCCCCCTCTCTCTCTGCCTGCCTCTCTGCCTACTTGTGATCTCTCTCTCTGCCAAATAAATAAATAAAATCTTAAAAATATATATATTTTTCCAAATTTGCTCAATTTTTACTCAAATAGATCTGTTGGGGTAGGGCAAGCGTCTTTGTTACCAGACATGGTCAAGAAGGTCTCCCTGACCCCTCGATTAGACTTTCAATTCCTTAGATTTTCTTGCAAGATTCTTAGGACTAATACTCAACTTTATTCTCTTTTTCTTGCTGGTCTGATAAATTTTCTGTTCAGCCCATTTTATTTTCCTATGTTAATATGGGAATTTTGATATTCATTTATATCCTGTTAACAGATACCTTCTCTGCTCCTATGCTCATGATAAAGCATTTTCTCTACTATCTGAAAACAAGCTAGCAATTATCCCCACAGGATAAATTCTAAAATAGTTCCGAATGCACATGTTTCCTCCTCTCCCCTCTGTCTTTCCCAGATGAGACCTTGGCAGTGCTAGGATTTCCCCTCACCACCCCAGTGTCCAGGACTTGCTGAGATCATTCAGTACTTTCAGTTACAATAATAACACGGCCTCTACAGATGCTGCTTCTGTTCTAAACCTCTCATTTCACACTCATATTACATATTCCCAGAGAGTGTTTCATTATATTAATAGCCAGTATCTATTGAATACTTACTATGTGCCAGGCACAGTCTAAGAAGTTTATATGTATTAGATCACTTAATCTTTACAACTCTACAAGGCAGGTACTATCATTTTCCCTGCTTTACAGATGAAGAAATGGAAGCATAGAAAAGTTTACGAATAATTTCACACAGCCGGAAAGAGGTAGAGCCAAGAATTCAAACCCGAAGGGTCAACCTGAGAGTTTATGCCTGTGGTCCAGCCACCAGCAGCATAAGGCACCGCCTGGGAATTTGTAAGAAATACAGAATCTCTGATCTCCACTCCAGACCTGCTGAACTGGAATCTGCATTTTAACAAGATCCTCGGGTGATTTACATCAAAGTTGAAAAGTGCCATTCTTTGCCATAGTGGGGGTTTGTGAATTACATGAGATCAATATGCTCTGAATTCTGGTGCCGTCCATAAACACCCTTGCCCACCTAGTCAGGTGGACGAGAACTTGATGAGATAAGATTCTTGGTCTGCTGTTTTTCCTCCTAGTTGTCTACATGGTCAATGAGAAGTATCATGAGAGTCTTACTCTTTCCATTTGTAGATAACTTTTTTTTTCTGTTCTAGAAGTATATAAGGTTTTTTTTTTTTTAATCCTTAGAATTCAGGAATTTTAGCAGGATATGCCTAAATGTGCATGTTTTCTCATCAATCATTCCTGAAACTTGGTGAGTTCTTTCAATGTGCAGACTCAGATTTTCATTCATTGCTGGGAAATATTCTAATTTGTTTAATTACTGCCTCTCCTCCATCTGTTCCTTTAGCTCCTCTGGAACACCTGTTATTATTATTTGCTGGTTAGGTACCCTTGATGCACCCTCCAAGTCTCTTACCTCTTTCCTAGTGATTTCTCTCTCTCTAATTTTTGCTCTGTCTTTTGAGATGACTCTTCAGTTTGATTTTCTAGATCATCAGTAACTCTCTTTCAATTTGTCTAGCAAAGTGTTTAGATGGGTAATCATGTTTTTAGCCCTAGAAAGTCCGTGTGTGTGTGTGTGTGTGTGTGTGTGTGTGTGTGTGTGTGTGTGTATGCATGCATGCATAATCACACATGAAATTTCTTACATCTTCTTAAGTGCTCTTTCTTTGGTCAATTTTCCAGCTGTCTCTTCCAGAAGCTTGACTTTACTGGATGCATGCTCTCATTGACCTGAGTGGCATTTCTCTGACTGCTAGACCACCTTGGAGGTGTATTTGTTGCTCTTGTCCACTCCCCGCAGCTCATGTCTGATTGCTGGAGTGATCTTCAGGGCTGAATCCCTGCAAGTGGTGGAAGATAGAGTGGTCTTTTCTCCCATGAGGCTACAGTATTGAAGGCCCTTCGTGGATCACCTGGAGGAAGCTGGCTTGCTTCCCAGAATCCTGCACTCTCGCAGCCTCCAGAGCAAGGACTTCGCCTACTGGGTCAATTTCCTCTAAGTCTCTTGGGAACAAAGGAAATGTAACACACTTGGTAGGACTGAAGCCAATGCCCCCAAGAGCCATAGATCTCTGAGGCCAAAGATTTCACAGGATTCCTTGCTTTGCACAAAGTTCCCAGGGATAGGGACTGTGGGCAGAAGGGATTCTCCAGCTGGCTTCCCAGTCCACAGAATACAAAATTCTTTTTCCTGGAATTTTTACAGAGCCTACAGCCTCTTAAACTATTTGTTTCAGGAGAGGCAGACAGATTGCTGCTAAGAGTAGAGAAGAAAGGAGCCATGTCCTGTTCCTTCAGTTTCTCATAATTCCCTCTGTGCTCATCTTTGCCATGTTGTTCAGGGCAAAAATACTTGAAATAACCTACCAAAAGGAGGATGACTAAATAGATTACAGTACATCCATATATAAAATGCTATACAGTATCTAAAAGGAATAAAGGAATAAAAGGAATAAAAAGGAATACAAAATATAAAAGGAATATAAAATAATGTTTATAATGCGTAGTACAAAGAGAAAAAAAGAAGCTTCAGAACATAATGAATTCTAAGATCCCATTTTAGAAATACTCTGTATGTACATATATACACTAAGGCTTTATGATTGCAGGTAACAAACACTAGTTTTGTTTAGCTTGAGCAAAAGATAAAATAAAATTGCTTTTTGGATGAGTACTGAGATAGCTAATGGATTGGTGGCAAATGTTGGACCATCAAGATTCAAGAATGGGAAAGAAATGAACCAGGACAACATTTTGTCCTCAGTATACAGATCTCTTTAGAACACTACCTACCAATGAAGTGGCCCCGCTCCCAGCACCCAATTCCCAGTCTCCCTCATACTGTATGGGACAGAGATAATGTCATTGTCATGGCTTACTCCACATGTCCATTCCTGGATCAATTAGCCATGTCCAAGTAGAAAATGTGTAGAATATTCCACAAACCTACCTTTCCATGTCTTGAGTCATTCTCAAAGAAAGAAACACTACCAGAAGCCTAGCAATCACCATACAAGGATTCCAAAATGTTTTATAAACACCTGCATACACACATCTAAATATGTATCAAACTGGTACTTCTAAAAGGTTGGAATGGATATGTGGAAAGCATGAGAGGGGCAGACTTATTCTCTTTTTGCTTAAAATACTTTAATATTCTTAGAATTTTTACAGTGAACATTATTTTTTTAAAGATTTATTTATTTGAAAGAAAGCAGTGGGAGGGGAGGAGCAGAGGGAGAGGTGACAGAGAATCTCAAGCAGATTCCCCACTGAGGGCGGAGCCCAACACAGAGAGATCATGACCTGAGCCGAAACCAAGAGTCAGACACCTAACCGATTGAGCCCCCCAGGCACCCAACAGCGAACATCATTAAATAAAATAGAAAAAGGAAGAAGAAGGGAAGGAAGGCAAGCATTTAGGTAGGCTCTCTATGGCTTAGGTTTCTCATAGCTTTAAGGCTGGTTTCAAGAGATGGGAAATGGAATTGGCTGTTCTTTCTAAAGCCCAGCTTTAAAAGTTTCAGAAAGTCATTTCTACTGTATTCATGGGTTAAAGTCAGTGATAAAGGCAGCCCAGATTCCAGGGGAAGACAAATAAGTTCTACCCCTTGATGTGAGGAGCAGCATGCACATGGATGAGGGGAAGAATTAGGGGCGGCCATATTTGTGAAATAGCCACCACACCCATAAAAGGCAGTGAGACTCTGTAGACATTTCCATAAATACGTGACATTGATGATGTCACAGTTTGGGTTTCAATTCATTGCCTCCTTATATCCTAGAAAATATCCCACACATTCGGATTATCAGCTATCAAATACTTCTCAACGAATCTCAAAAAAATAATTTTGACTTACTTTCTTAATTACACAAATTATAAACATTTTCAGTGTAAAAATTTTTTAATAGACTGGCTAATGCTGAATAAAAGGTAAGATCCTTTTAGCATCCATTTTCTCCTTATCCCATTTTTTATCCCATAATCTACCACTTGCTCTTAGAAAAAAACATTCACAAATACCCTGTTTTTTCCCCATTTACATTACATGCCATTTCCCCTATTGTTAACATCTTATAGTAGTACGGTACATTTGTTATAATTAATGAACTAATGGACCGATATTAATGTGTTACTTTTAATTAACTATAGTTTGCTCTGCTTTCCTTAATTTTTATTTAAAGATTTTATTTATTTATTTTTTGACAGAGAGAGACATAGCGAGAGAGAGAGAACACAAGCAGGGGGAAGGGGACAGGGAGAGCAAGCTTCCTATGGAGCAGGGAACCTGATGTGGGGCTTGATCCCAGGACCCTCTGATCATGACCTGAGCCAAAGGCAGACGCCTAATGACTGAGCCACCTAGATGTCCCTGCTTTTCCTTAATTTTTATATAAGTTTTTTCCTGTTTTAGAATTCTATCCAGGATATTACATTATATTTAGGTGTTATACCTACTTTCACTCCTCTGGACTATGACAATTTCTCAGACTTTCTTTGATTTCGATTATCTTGACAGCTTCGAGAAGTAGTGGTCATTTTGTTTTGTAAGATGCTGTGCCCTGGAAGTTGTCTGATATTTTTCTTATGATTATACTGGGTATGGGTTTTAAGGAGAAGAACCACAGAAGTAAAAGCCATTTTCCTTAAGTCATAAAAGTGTACATACTATAAACATGACCTGTCATTACTGATGTTGACCTTGATCACCTGGCTGAGGTAGTGCCTGGCAGGTTTCTCCATTGTAAAGTGACTCTTCTCCTCTGCCTCCTTTTCCATACTGTGCCCTTTGGAAGGAAGTTCCTCTGTACTGCCTACACTTAGGAGAGGGGAGTTATGCTCCGCCTCCTAGACAGCAGAGTGTTACATAAATAATTTGGAATTCTTCTGCCTAAGAGATTTGTCTCTTCTCTCCCTTTATTTATTTATTAAATCATTTATTTATATCAGTATGGAGTCATGGATATTTATTTTGTACTTTGGGCTCTAATCCAATGCTACTTTATTTGCTCAAACTGTTCTGGCTTTGCCCATTGGGAGTTCTTGTAGTTGGCTCCTGTATTCCCTTGAATACCCCCACAATGGCTCTACTTTATTTGAGTACTTCCTTACTTTCTGACCCTTCAGGATGTGCCAGGCTCATCTTGTGTATTTCCTGTCCTAGTTTTAGAATTCCTCTAAGTAACCCTGGTTCCTTTTACTGAAGAATGGTGTTAGAGAGAAGATTTTGATGATGACTAATCTTTTCTAAAGTGCAAAGGAAGATTCCCCTGCTCAGTTTGGTTTATCCCAGGCTGAGCCAATGCCACTTACCAGGGTTGGTTAGCTGACCCTCTGTCACCTGGCTTCTTACACATGTAAAATTTATAGGATCTTCTCCTCTCCCCTTTCTTCCTATAAAATTGATATTTTTAAAACTTCTATTTGAAGAAAAGTTATTTTAAAAGTTTAGGAGGTTACCTGAGTATAGTGAATTAATGTGTAACTTTTGAGGAAACCTAAGGCAACAGGAAGAAAATTGGGCATTACCGAAACCATTTACATTTTCTGTCAAATATAGCATCAACGTGCTTCAGATTTCCTATAGAAAGCAGATACAAATCCATCCCACACTGCTGCTCCTTTGATTGTGTGGGGGCAGTTTGACCTCATTAACATACAGATCTGTAGAATTATTCAGTTTATAACACCTAAAAATGTTATGTTGAAAGTTAACCTGTTAAAACGAAATCAAGCAGTAAAAGGTCTAAAGAATACTTGTTAAAATTATGAGAGATCTAACCTTAGATTAGAAATATAAGTTTCAGGGGTGCCTGGCTGGCTGAGTCAGTAGAGCATATGACTCTTGATCTCAGGGTTATGATGAGCCCCATGTTGGATGTAGAGATTACTTAAAAATAAAATCTTTTTAAAAAAAGATTTTATTTATTTGGGAGAGAGAGAGAGAGAGAAAGAATGAGCATGGGGTAGGGCAGAGGGAGAGGGAGAAGACTCCCTGCTGAGCAGGGAGCCTGACACAGGGCTCGATCCCAGGACCCTGGGATCATGACCTGAGCCAAAGATAGACATTAAACTGATAGAGCTACCAGGCGCTGCAAAAACAAAAACTTTTTTTTTTTTAAAGGAAGAAGGAAAAAAAAAGAAATATAAGTTCTCTTCCCATGGGCTGTGCCCACCATGGTGTATGCCATGGTGTCTCACCATTTAACATACCTTTTCCCATGAAACTACCACAGACTTGTCATTTCCTATGTCAGTCACCATAACGTCCTCCTTGTGCTCCAATCAGGCAGCCTTGGCACTCTTTCCACCTCACCAGGCCTCTGTCACTTTTTCATTTTTCCATCAGTCCTTCTCATGATATTGTCCAGTTGGTAGAGTCATCCTGCTTGTGATTTGCCAAACAGTCTCTTTTCCTTATTTTGGCATGCTCTGTTTCTACTTCCTTTATGGAGGTGAAGCAGATGAAAGGCAATTAGGAAGCAAGAATCTCCCATATTTTCCTTGATTCAAATTCTAAAAGAAGGAAGCACAAAATGAAAATAGTATATCCTACCTTCAGTGAAAACTGGTTCTCTTTCTTATCAGAAATTATGCAGGTGAAATCATGCATAAAAGCAAATAAATGGGCTTTATTTAACATCAGTGGAACTAGATTTGAATCCTGACCCAACCACTGGCTGACTGTGTGATCTTGGGCATATTAAATACCTCTCTGAGGCTAATTTTTCTTATCTATAAAATTGGAATAATAATGTCCTATCTCACAGGTGGCTGCAAAGTTGACTTTTTAAGTCGTATCATAACTGCTTGTTCCTTCCCCCTTCTCCTTTCTAAGAAATTCTGTGTGGGAGAAAATTTCTCACAAGCTACCCAATCTTTGGTACACTCTACAGTCAAGTATTTCCAGTCTGTAGCAGGAGTCACAGAAAGATAAAAAGCATCTGTTTTATGAGGAAACTTTGATCCCTAGACTGCAGTGACTCATCCAAAGTCAAGTCACCCTAGAAGACAAGGATGCTATTCCAGAAGTCTTCCAGTTCATTAACGGAATATTTACTGAAACTCTATCATGCAGCACATACCATGCTAGGCACCAAGAACATAAAACCGGAAAAGGTACAGGCTTCAGAATCTTCTAAGAGAGATGAACAGAGACAACACACCATATTATGATGCAATGTGTGCTAATATCCCTCCTGTCAAGGAAATTTAAAAGCCCAGGGCTGCATCTGTACCAGAATATGAATGTGAAAATCAATTGAAATAGGGCTGCAGAATGCCTCATCGAATCATAATGGAAGGGAAGTGACTTTTTTAGTTTTCTGTCACCCTAAAGCCTCATCCATTCATCTACTCTTTCATCCAACAGGCACTTGTAGAAGACTCACTGTGTGTATGACGTCATGTGTAGAACCAAGGATGTAGAGACAATGAAGTAAGATTGCTCCCTCAAAACTCAGGAATTGAAGAAAGGTAAGTTGACAGCTTTCTGGCCCTTTAACATGTATATGCTTTAAAGAAATCTTAGGCCTGGGGCTCCTGGGTGGCTCAGTTGGGTAAGTGTTTGACTCTTGATTTCAGCTCAAAAAAAAAAAACAAAAAACCATGAAATCTTAGGAGTAATCTAAGCTTAAGTGTGACGTCTTAATGCAGGTACTTAAAGAAAATATGACAATGAGAACTTTATTATTTCAAACATATATCTTCAATTTAGAGGGCTCTCCTTCTTTGAAATGCAGGCGGGAAGTGTGATTCTTACAACTTGGTCAAGCTTCCTATTTACTCTTTGGCTATCATGAATAAGTCATCTGAATTGCCATGGTCAAGAATTGATTTCTAATGCATGTCAACATCATTGCAGTTGATTTTCAAATCTCAAATCTTTTCCCTGATCCTGAAATAGAAATGATAAAGTTGACATACATTCACGTGTGTGTGTGTGTGTGTGTGTGAGATACAAGTTGTATTTTATATATATAAATACTTTTTCACTAAGTAGTACTAAATCAATTAGTTCACCATGTTAAAATGCAATTGCAAAGTTATCAAATTGATGTTGCAACAAAATCAATATCTATTAATGGGGTTTTTGTTTGTTTTTCCTTGAATCTTCTAAACCATTTTGTCTTAAAATAAGCCAACTTCCCAAATGCTAGGGTGTTAGTGTCAGCACATAACAGCACTGATGGGCTAATCAATTTTTTGCTTTTTAACATTATCTGCAAGGCCTAGATAAACATTATTTATTCATTTTTATTTGGAACCAGCTTTGTGGAACTTTACTGAAGGGATGCAAGATACTATTTTATTTCTATAAATATCTGCTGGTAGTGGGTATAGCATATAGGACAGAAGTGCTGCTTTCAAAGATTTATAATGACTTCAATTACCATACTTTAAAGAAAGGAAGTGGAGAGAATAATAAATATCCTATTGATGTCTTTCCTCCAAGCCTTGTTAAGGTCTCTCTTCCCTAAAACGTCTCCCGTCTAGCACTGAGTCAGAAAGAAGAAGCCCATGTTCTTTCTCATAAATTCCCTTTTGCAATATCAAGAGGTCCGTGATGGATGGTCAAACTGTCAAAACAATTTGTGATAGAAAAAAGCTTCCTTTTTAGAGCACAATGTCTCCATACAGTATTTCTGCAGCCTAATCTGAAATTATCCATTCAAGTCATGATGCCTCTCTACCATAAAAGAATATCACAGCACACTCTTAAGCGTGGATTTTAGACCATCCAACTTTGATATAAGACGCTGTGTTTGTTAGAAATAACGTGTTTTCCAGGGAAGGTTGATCACAGGAAAATCTTAAGTAAATGCTCCAGGGAATGGCAAAAATCTACTGCCCTGTTAAAAAAAGGTCTTTCCCTAAAGGTCAAATCCACTTTCACTACAAAGTGCAGGGAGTTATTTATATAGAGTAGCTCAAAAGTAGCGAGGTATGCCATAGCTCTTTTCCCCCCCTTTAATTTATAAAGACAGAGCTGTATGTGAAATCCATCCCTCTTTTCTTTTTTAAGATCTTATTTTTAAGTAATCTCTGCACACAGTGTGGGGCTTGACTCATGACCCTGAGATCAAGAGTCACATGCTGCACTAACTGAACCAGTCAGGCACCCCTGAAATGCATCCCTCTTGAGGCTTATATATAAATGCCAAATAATACAACTGCTTTCAGATCAAACTCTATCAGAGATACTAGCACCTCTGCAATGGAAGCACGAGTTACATCTCTCTTATCATACTAATCTTTCAACATACGCAGTTCATCTCAAAGCACTACAATACTATAGGACTTCCTATTGTTAAAGGAAAGAGAAACACCATGACGTTACTCATATTGTTGTGTCTCCTTTCTTCTTGCATCTTGAACTCTCTTCTTATTGCAGATTCTGGCTCACATGCCTTCCACTGACTATCTGGAGTAGAGCAGAAAATATCTCAGTGAATTACGAGAAAAGGAAATACTTCATTGGGATGTGGGTATCCTGAAATATTCCACTGATCATAACTGTTATTGTAATTCTTTCCTTCATATTAAGATAACAGAATAAGAGTTAAAGTAGAATAAAGTTGGCATCCTTCTGTGCCAGTTAACAGCATTTGGAAAGATTCATGCCTTACCCAGCAAGGCCTCCTACTCTGATTACTTATAAACCTATCTTTGAAGAGAAACTGCTGCCACAGATCATATGGTCTTTACAGCTTTGATTTTTTGGCTCCAAAACCAACAAGATGTTTTTTCTCATACTGAACTATCTCATCATGCATCATAGCAAGCCAGTGTGATAAGCTTGCTACTATGATTTTATGATGTGAGCATGTGGGGGCCATATTTTAATTCTACTCTCAGAGCCCTCCCACCTCTGAAACAATTAACAGAGAGCAATTGCTCGGTGACTTTCTATTTCCTTCAAATGATCAGATGGTGTGAGGTGCCTGGTTGGCTCAGTTGGAAGAACATGTGACTCTTGATCTTGGGGTCATGAGTTCAAGCCCTATGTTACTAAGAAAAAGAAATAAACTCAAACAGTCAGATGTTATATTGGAATTCAAGTCAACCGACGTACCTGCTCTGTGCCAGGTATTCGCATGGAGCCCTCTGAGCAGAGTACGGAAGCTTTCCCTCCCCAGGCCTGCACCCCTCTTTGAAAGTCCTATTCCTGTTGCTCAGCCTTGAGCCCTGACTGAGCCTCTCTTCTGTGTCTTTACACTCAAAGCCACAATTCCTCTTACCAGAGTCTTCCAGCCACCAGAGACTTAAATTCTATGGGAAGAGTAACCCGCCCAGGTTGAAACCAGGAGACTCAAGAGCTCCCAACCAACTTTGGAGTCAGCAAATTCCCCTTTCTACACACCCCTATAATCCTTACTCTGTATGCAGCTGTAATTTCTTCTGATCACCTCTGTCCTGTTCATCCTGCTCTAGGCTTCTCCCTTACACTTCTTTCCTCCCTCCCTCTGCAACCCTGTTCCAGGTAATGAAATCCCCTATATCTTCAGCTGTTTCCCTAAAGACTCCATCCTTTATCCTTGAGACCAGCCTCATTTTAAAGGATGTTACTTGTCCCTGAACCTAGCCCTACTAGTGGAGGCTGTGAATCCTCCAAGTCCCCAGAGTCTCCATATCACTGATCTCTACCCTCAGGGAAGATGGTCCCACCCTATCCCTTTAAGACTCTACCTTTCACTCTCTGGCCCCACTTTATTGGCTTCACCAGCCACCTAATCACTATCCCTCGCTGAAGAATGCTTCAACAGGATTCTATTTCCACTCCTCAGCCTCCATTCAATCGGGATGGCTTCGTATCCAAATAGATGACTGTGTAACCCTCTGATCTCTATCACCAAGTCTCCTGGTTGATCACCAACTCTGTTTCCTCTTCTTCTTGGGCATTCCTCTCCCTTTCTCCCAGGCACAGGGGTGTGGCCATGTGACAGAGTTCTACAATGCAAAGGGGGCGTGAGTATGTGTGCCACTTTCTGGCATGGGCCACAGAAACCTTCACATATTGTTACCCAGGCCTTTTCCCCCTTTTGCTGACTAGAGCAGAGAATATCAGGGTGGCCTTGGGACCCACTTGTAGAAGATGTCCAATGCACAAGTGAAAGCAGGGTGAGTTCTTGAGTCACCACTTGGAGTAGAACTGCCCTCTGAGGAATGCCCACATCAGCCATTAGTGAGTAAAAGTGAACTTCTGCTATGTGAAGCCACTGAGGTTTTGGAGTTCGTTACAGTAGCTAGCCATTGCCTTAGCTAACATCCCTCACCTCGCATAACCTCTTGACTCCACCTTACCCACTCACCCCCATGGTCACAAATTGCAAATGTCCCTCTTCTCCTCAATCACTCTCTTACCAATATCTTCAATTCCTTTTATGTTTTTCTTCCACCAAACTCATCTGGAAAATCCTCTACCCTGTTTGAGTCTAGGTATCCACGTTTTCAGCCTTTCTACTCAGAGGGTTGGTGCAGCTGAAGGAAACCACCCTACTATACCACTTGTTTCATGAGCAGTATATCCTGCTGGGGTCCTGCTATGTTTTCTTAGTGGCCTCTCCTGTCCTCTGCCCTCCTCAAAGCTCTGCCTCAGGCCCCACCCCACCCCACCAGTGCCCTACCAAGCTCACACAGCATCTTCCTCCCATCTCTCCTTCCCCCTCGGCATCACCTCACTACCTCCCATCTCAGGCCAGTCCCATCACTGATGCTCTCTTTCCTTCACCCTCCAGTCTTCTAGACACTGTCCCTTTTCTATAGCTACAAAGATTCCCACTCCATGTGTTCCTCCCTGTTAGACTGAGCACACTCTCCCAGCCTTGCTTATGGTCCCACCATTTACCGCTTTGCTTTCTCCTTCCCTTCATTCCTGAAAGAGTGCCATCCCTTACGCCTGCCTTTCCTCACCTCCCACACCTCTGCCCACTGACATCTGTCTTCATTGTATCAATGAGACTGTTCTCATTGAGATCACCAGTGACCATGTGTTAAGTCCTGTGGACACTTTTTAATCCTTATCTTATTTGACCCTTCCGCAGCATCCCACAGCACTAGCCATTTCCTCCCCTTGCAACAATCTTTTCCCTTGGTTTTGGGACTTCTAATTCTTCTAGGTTTCCTTCTACTTCCCTGGCTGTATCTTTTCTGTTTATGTCTCCATTTAGCATCTTCTTTCCTTAAATGTTTCTCGGAGGGTTTTGTTGTTTTGTTTTGCTTTGCTTTGTTTTCTTTTGTTTTTTGCCTTGGGCATTCTCATGTCTCTATACACACACTCCCTGGGCAATCTTAGCCACTGCCTTATCTTTAATGATTTTTTAATTTGATGGTTCCCAAGTGAATATATCTGTCCTTGATTCTCTTAAACTAGGGAATTGTCCTTGTCCATTCCAGCTGCTATAATGAAAATACCGTAACTTACAGACACATACTTATTTCTCATAGTTCTAGAGGCAGAAAGTCCAAGATCAAGGCACCAGTGGACTCTGCTGAGCACCCACTTCCTGGTTCACAGACATCTTCTCACTGTGTCCTCACATGGCAGTAGGGGCAAGGGAACTCCCTTGGGTCATTTTTATAAGAGGACCATCCCATTCCTGAGGGCTTTGCCCTCATGAACTAATTACCTCCCAAAGACTCCATTTCCAAATACCATCACATTTGAGGTTAGGATTCCAACCTATGAATTCTGGAGGGACTCTCAGTCTATAGCAGGATTCGTATATAAAACTTCATATTGGGGCGCCTGGGTGGCTCAGTTGTTGAGCAGCTGCCTTTAGCTCAGGTCATGATCCTGGAGTCCCTGGATCAAGTCCCGCATGGGGCTCCCTCCTCAGCAGGGAGTCTGCTTCTCTATCTGACCTCTTCCTCTCTCTCATTCTCTCTCTCTCTCTCAAATAAATAAATAAATAAAATCTTTAAAAAAAAAACACTTCATATTGAACATCTGTCTTCAGTTAGATGTGCCTATGACTCTTTAATCTCAAATCTTCCAAAGCTAAATTCATAATCAACACTTTCTGTGCTCCAAAGCCTTTCTTCTGCTGTATCTGTCTTAGCAAAAGGTGTCTCTGTCACTCAGGAACCTGAGTCCAGAAATTCAGGAAACAACCGTGACCCTTCTCTCTACTTCAACTTCCATATCAATCCATCAGTAGGTTTTGTAGATTCTCCTCTTAAATGCCTCTTGGGTCTGTTCACCTAGTTCAACTCCCACTGCCACTACTCTAGTCTGGGTGACCATTATGTCCTGTCCTGAGTAGTGCAGCAGCTTTCTAACTAGCCTCGGGGCTCTCATTTTTCCCCTTACCAATTAATCCATTATCCACATGGATAGAGTGATCCCTGTCTCAAAGGTGAACAGGATTATCTCCTATCCCTACTTAAAATATTTTGCTGATATCCTCCTTCCCTTAGGAATATAGTGTGAGTTCCTAGACTGCAGCCCAAATGTATGGAAGTAGAATCTACCAGAAAAAAATCATTAAAATTTTTTTTAAGATTTTATTTATTTATTTGAGAGAGAGAGAATGAAAGAGAGGGAGAGGTCAGATGGAGAAGCAGACTCCCCAGTGAGGAGGGAGCCTGATGCGGGACTCGATCCCAGGACTCCAGGATCATGACCTGAGCCAAAGGCAGTTGCCTAACAACTGAGCCACCCAGGCGCCCTAAAATTTTATATTAACACTTAACCTAGAGTGCTTGCTTAATTTACAGCTTCTTGGACTCCCTCACCTGAAGTATCTAGTTCAGTGAGCATGAGAAGGGTCCTGGAACTATGTGCTTTTTTTGTTGTTTTTTGTTTTTAATTCCAGTACAGTTAACATACAGTGGTTATATTAGTTTCAGGAGTACAATATAGTGATTTGACAATTCTATACATTATTCAGTGTTCATCAAGATACATGTACTCTTAATTACCTTCACCTGTTTCACCCACTCCATTCTACCCAACTCCCCTCCAGTAACCATCACTTTGTTCTCTATAGGTAAGAGTTTATTTCTTGGTTTGTCTCTCTTTTATTTGTTTATTTTTTCATTTGTTTTGTTTCTTAAGTTCTACATATGGGAGGGGCGCCTAGGTGGCTCAGTCGGTTAAGCGTCTGCCTTTGGCTCAGGTCATGATCCCCGTGTCCTGGGATTGAGAACTTCATCGGGCTCCTTGCTCAGCAGAGAGCCTGCTTATCCTTCTCCCTCTGCCTGTCACTCTGCCTACTTGTGCTCTCTATCTGTCAAATAAATAAAAACCTTTTTAAAAATTCCACGTATGGGTGAAATCATATGGTATTTGACTTCCTCTGACTTAATTTGATTAGCATTATACTTTCTAGTTCTATCCATGTTATTGTAAATGGCAAGATTTCATTCTTTTTTTATGGCTGAATAATATGTCATTGTATCTATATACCACCTCTTCTTTATCCATTCATTAATGAATCGATTAATCCATTCATTAATTGATAGGCTCTTGCATAGTTTGGCTATTGTAAATAATGCTGTAAAAAAAATATAGGGGTACATGTATATCTTTGAATTAGTATTTTTTAATTTCTTAGGTAAATACCCAGTAGTATGATTCCTGGACCGTAAGGTAGTTCTATTTTTAACTTTTTGAGGAACCTCCATACTGTTTTCCACAGTGGCTGCACCAGTTTGTATTCCCACCCAGAGTATAAGAAGGTTTGGTTCCCCTTTCTTTGCATCCTTACCAGTATCTGTTGTTTCTTGTGTTTTTTATTTTAGCCATTCCGACAGGTGTGAGGTCATATCTCTTTGTAGTTTTGATTTGCATTTCCCTGATGATCAGTGATGTTGAGCATCTTTTCATGTGTCTGTTAACCATCTGGATATCTTCTTTGAAAAATGTCTATTCATGTCTTCTGCACATTTTTAAATTATTTGTTTTGGGGGTATTGAGTTCTATAAGTTCTTTAAATATTTTAGATCTTAACCTTTTGTTGGATATATCATTTGCAAATATCTTCTTCCATTCAGTAGGTTGCCTTTTAGTTTTGTTGATGGTTTCCAATGGTTTCTTTTTGCTGTGCAGTTTTTATTTTGAATAAGATAAAAATTAAGAGGTAGGCAAACCATAAGGTAGTTCCTGAACTATAGGAAAAAAACTGAGGATTTCTTGAGGGGAGGTGGGTGGGTGGAGGGGATAACTGGGCGATGGGCATTAAGGACGGTATTTGATGTAATGAGTACTAGGTGTTAAATGCAACTGAAGAATCCCTAAATTCTACCTCTGAAACTGATTTTAAAAGAGAAGCTTGCTTGGTTTCTTTATTTCTTTTTTCTTTTCTTTTCTTTTCTTTCTCTCATGTAGTCCCAATCATTTCTTTTTTCTATTTCTCTTGCCTCGATAGACATATCTAGAAAAATGTTGCAATGGCTGATGTTAGAGAAATTATTGCTTGTTCTCTCTTCTAGGATTTTTATGGTTTCAGGTCTGACATTTAGGTCTTGAACTCATTCTGAGTTTATTTTTGTATATGATGTAAGAACGTGGTCCAGTTCCATTCTTTTGCATGTAGCTGTCCAATTTTTCCAACACCATTTGTTGAAGTGGCTCTCTTTTTACTATCGCATATTCTTGCCTCCTTTATTGAAGATGAATTGACCTTATAATTATTGGTTTATTTCTGGGTTTTCTTTTCTGTTCCATTGATCTATGTGTCTATTTTTGTGCCAGTACCATACTGTTTTTGATTATTACAGCTTTGTAATATAACTTGAAATCTGGAATTGTGATACCTCCAGCTTTGTTTTTCTTTTACAAGATTGCTTTGGCTATTCAGGGTCTTTCATGGTTCCATACAAATTTTGGGATTGCTTGTTCTAGCTCTGTGAAAAATGCTGTTGGTATTTTGGTAAGGATTGCAATGAATCTGTAGAGTGCTTTGGGTAGTGTGGACACTTTAACAATATTTGTTCTCCCAATCCATGAACATGGAATAGCTTTCCATTTGCTTGTCATCTTGAATTTCTTTCATCAGTGTTTTGTGGTTTTCAGAATACAGGTTTTTCACCTCCTTGGTTAAGATTATTTCTAAGTATTTTATAACTTTTGGTAGAATTGTCAGTAGGATTGTTTTCTTACTTTCTCATTCTGTCACTTTATTTTAATATATAGAAATGTGCAAATTTCTGTATATTGATTGTGTTTCCTATGACTTTACTGAATTCATTTATCAGTTCTAGTAGTTTTGGTGGAGTCTTTAGGGTTTTCTGTACATAATCACCTGCAAATAGAGTTTTACTTCTTCCTTCTCAATTTGGATGCCTTTTATTTTTTTCTTGTCTGATTGCTATGGCTAGGATTTTCAGTACTATGTTGAATAAAAGCAGTGAGAGTAGACATCCTTGTCTTATTCCTGATCTTAGGGAGAAGGCTTTCAGTTTTTCCTTATTGAGTATGATGTTTACTGTGGGTTCTTCATATATGGCCTTATTCTGTTGAAGTGTGTTCCCTCCAAACCTACTTTGTTGAGGGTTTTTATCATGAATGGATGCTGCACTCTTGTCAAATGCTTTTTCTGCATCGATTGAAATGATGATATGTTTTCTATTGTTTCTCTTGTTGATATGATGTCTCCCCTTGAGTGATTTGTGAGTATTGAACCACTCTTGCATCCCAGGAATAAATCCCACTGGATCATGGTGTTTGATTTTTTTTTAATGTATTGTTGGATTCAGTTTGCTAATATTTTGTTAAGGATTTTTGCATCTATGTTCATCAAAGACATTGGCCTGAAAGTCTACTTTTCTGTAGCTTCCTTATCTGGTTTTGTTATCAGGGCAATACTGGTCTCAGAATGGGTTTGGAAGCTTTCCTTCCTCTTCTAAGTTTTGGAATAGTTTGAAAAGAACAGGAATTAACTCTTCTTTAAATATTTGGTAGTATTCATCCTGTGAAACTTTCTGGTTCTGGACCTTTGTCTGTTGGGAGATCTTTGATTCCTGATTCAATTTCATTGCTGATAATCAGTCTGTTCAAATTTTTTATTTCTTCCTGATTCAGTTTTGGTAGGTTATATGTTTCTAGGAACTGATCCATTTTACTAGGTTGTCTAATTTGTTGACATATAATTTTTCATAACATTCTTGTATAATTCTTTGTAGTTCTATGCTGTTGGGTGTTATTCTCCTCTTTCTGACTTTATTTGAGATTTTCCTCTTTTTTCTTTCTTTCTTTTGGATGAGTCTGGCTGAAAGTTTTTCAATTTATTAATCTTTTCAAAAAACCAGCTCCTGGTTTTATTGATCTATTTTATTACCTTTTTGTTTCATTTTGTTAATTTCTGTTCTAATCTTTATTATTTCCTTCCTTCTATTCATTTTGGGTTTTTGTTGTTATAGTTGTTCTTCTTTTTCTAGCTTTCTTAGAGGTAAGGTTAGGTTGTTTATTTGAGATTTTTCTTGTTTCTTGAAGTAGGGCTCTATTGCTATAAACTTTCCTCTTAGAACAACTTTTGCTTCATTCCAAAAATTTTGGACCATTGTGTTGTCATTTGCATTTGTCTCTTGTTTTTTTTTTTTTAATATTTTATTTATTTATTATCTGATACAGAGAGAGAGATCACAAGTAGGCAGAGAGGCAGGCAGAGAGAGAGGGGGAAGCAGGCTCCCTGCTGAGCAGAGAGCCTGATGTGTGGCTCAATCCCAGGACCCCGAGATCATGACCCGGGGCTCAATCCCAGGACCCTGAGATCATGACCCGAGGTGAATGCAGAGGCTTTAACCCACTGAGCCACTTAGGCGCCCCTGTTGTTGTTTTTTTTTATTCCACCTTTGAGTTCTTACTTCACCCATTCACTGCGTATAGTGAGTTACTTAACCTTCATTTATCTGTGTCCTTTTCAAATATTTTCTTGTGGTTGATTTCTAGTTTCACAGCATTGTAGTTGGCAAAGATACATGGTGTAACTTCAGTCTTTTTGAATTTGTTGAGACTTGTTTTGTGGCCTTATATATGATCTGTTCTGGAGAATGTTCAATGTGCACTTGAGAGAGAATATGGGGGTGCCTTTTTGGCTCAGTCATTAGAGCATGTGACTCTTGATCTTGGAGTTATGAGTTTGAGCCCCATGTTGGGGGTAGAATTTACTTTAAAAAAAAGGTTAAGGAGAAAAGACTGTGTATTCTGGTTTAGGGTGTAATGTTCTGAATATATCTGTTAGATCTATCTGGTCCAATGTGTCATTCAAAGCCACCATTCCTTTGTTAATTTTCGGTTTGGATAATCTATCCATTGATGTAAGGAAGATGTTATAGTTCCCTACTGTTACTGTTTTACCATTGATTACTTCCTGCATGTTTGTTATTAGCTGCTTTATGTATTTGGGTGCTCCCATGTTCGGTGCATAAATATTTACAATTGTTATATCTTCTTGTTGGATTGTTCCCTTTGTAATTATATAGTGTTCTTTTTTGTCTCGGTTTTTGTTTTAATGTCTATTCTGTCTGGTGTAAGTATTGCTATCCTGGCCCTTTTTTTTTTTTTCACTTCCATTTGCATGCTAAATGCTTTCCATCCCCTCATTTTCAACCTGCATGTGTGTTTTTTAGTCTGAAATGAGTGTCTTATAGACAGCATATAGATAGGTCTTGTTTTGGGGTTTTTTTTTAAGATTTTATTTATTTGTTTGAGGTGGGGGGCAAGGATCAAGAGACAAAGCACAAGCTGTGTTAGGGGGAGAGGAAGAGGGAGAAGCAGACTCCCTGTTGAGCAGGGGACCTGATGCAGGGCTTGATCCCAGGACCCTGGAATCATGACCTGAGCCTAAGGCAGAAGCTTAACCAACTGAGCCACCTAAGTACCCCAGGGTCTTGCTTTATTCATTCTGTCACCCTATGTCTTTTGATTAGAGCATTTAGTCCATTTGCATTTAAAGTAATTATTGATAGATTATGCATTTATTGCCATTTTGTTCCTTGTTTCATGGTTGTTTCTATACATTTTCTCTGATTCTTTCTTCTCTTCATCCCTTTCATGGTTTGTTTGGTTTCTTTAGTGATATACTTGGATTCCTTTCTCTATATTTTTTGCATATCTATTACTAGTTTTTGATATGTGGTTACCATTTGGTTTGTATATAACACGTTCTGTATGTAGCAGTCTATATTAAGTTGATGGTAGCTTAAGGTTTAACCCATTCTTCACTCTACCCCCCAAGATGTTTTAGGTATATGATGTCATACTTTATATCTTTTTATTTTGTGAATCTCTTGACTGATTTTTTTTTTGAGAGAAAGAGAATGAATGAGGGGGACAGGCAGAGGGAAAGAGAAAGATTTCAAGCAGGCTCCATACTCAGCACAGAGCCCAACATGGGGTTTGATCTATGAGATCATGAGCTGAAATCAAGAGTCAGACACTTAACCAATTGAACCACCCAGGCACCCCTCTCTTGACTGATTTTTATAGGTATACTGAATTTTACTGCTTTTGTGTTTCCTATTTTTCTTACTCCTACTTATAAACTTTCCTTTTCACTCAGTGAATCCCCTTTACATTTCTTGTTGGGCTAATTTATTGCTGATGAATTCCTTTAATTTTATGTATCTGGGAATCTCTTTATCTCTCCTATTCTAAACGATAGTCTTGCTGGATAGAGTATTCATGGCTGTAGGTTTTTTGTTTGATTTTGAATGTATCATGCACTCTCTTCTGGCCAGCAAAATTTCTGCTGAAAAGTCAGCTAATAACCTTTTGGAGTTTGCCTTATATGTAACTTTTCTTGTGCTGCTTTTAAAACTCTCTCTTTATCAGTATCTTTTGCCATTTTAATCACTCTGTGTCTTGGTGTGGACTTCTCTAGGTTGATTTCATTGGGACCTCTCTGTGTCTCCTGGAACTGGATTTCTATTTCCTTTAGGTGAGGGAAGTTTGTTTCTTCAAATAAACTTTCTGCCCCTTTTGTCCCTCTTCTCCTTCTGGGATCCCTAGAATGCAGGTGTTTTTACACTTGAAAGTGTTACTGAATTTCCTATATCTATTTTCACTAAAAATATATATATTTTTTCTCCTTCCTGTTGGCTTGATTGCTTTCCATTACTCTGTCCTCCAGATCACTGATCTAATTATTTGCTTCCTGTAGTCTACTATTTATTCCATCTAGTGTATTTTTATTTCAGTTACTATGTTCTTTATCTCTGATTGATTCTTTTTTATGTTTTCTGTCTCTTTGTTAAGGGTCTCACTGAGGTCTTCCACTCTTTTCTCAAGTCTAGTGAATATCTTTATGATCATTGCTTTAAATTCTCTATCAGGAATTATTTGTCTGTTTCGTTTAATTATCTTGCTGTGATTTTGTCCTGTTCTCTCACTTGAGACATATTCCTCTGTCTCCTCATTTTGTCTAGCTCCCTGTGTCTATTCCTGTGTGTTAGGAATGTCAGCTATGTCTCCTGCTCTTGGAAGTAGTGGCCTTTTGAAGAAGAGGTTCTGTAGTGCCTGGCAGTGCAAGGTTCCCTGTGCACCAGAACCTGGTGCTTCAGGGATATTTCCTATGTGTGTTGTGTCTGTGTCACTTTGAACTTAGTCCAGTCATCTGCAATGACTCTCTTTACCTGTTGTGAGCAGTGTGTAGTCCCTGTGGTGTTAATGGGCCAGCCTGGGGCCACCTGGGGCTTGAGTTGAGTCAGACCAGGTGTTTACCAGAGATGCAATAGCACCAAACTAGTGGGCACTTTCCCTGTGTTGCCTGTCGCCTGAGAAGTCTTTATTGATGGGCGAGGCTTATACTCAGACCAGATGTCTGCCCCCAGTCCACTGCTGGACCACAGTCAGACTGGTGTGTGTGATTATCTTCTCCTCTCCCCAGGGCAGGAGTCACTTTGGATTGGTACTGGCCTCTGTCTGTGTTGCTTGTACATTGTCAGTCTTGTAGCTTTGCTTTGGATGGGCTCTAGCCAAGGGCATATTGGAGGGGGCAGGTCTGCAGCAGAACATGGCAGTGGAGTGCACTGTTAGCAAGCTAAATAGCAAGTGTTGAAACCACTGTGGAACCTGCAGGTGTCCTTGTGTTAATGCTAGGGCCTAAGAGAGGCAAATGGTGCCTGCCAGCCCTTTTTCCTGGAGAAGTCTCCCAATGATCCCTGCCCCTTCAGCACACACTCTGAGATTAATAAACAAATCTTCCTCCTGTATACCCAGGCAATTTTTAAATTGCTGCCTCTATGCTGTATCTTTGTGGAGCTTTTGTGTGTGTGTGTGCTATCCCTTTAAAGAGAGGAACTCAGTTTCCTTTTGGCTTCCTATCTCTCCCAGATTTGAGCCCACTGATTTTTAAAGTCTCAGATATTAAGCCCTGCTGACTATAAGAACTCAGAAAATTATGCTCCTCTTTTTAAAGCCATATGTTACGGGCATTTGTCTTTCCTATGTGGGCTTCCCAATGTGATAGTCTGTTTCTCTCCCCTCTCCACTCCTCCGGCATCTTTCCCTTCCATGGAGAGTTGTGAGGGTCCGTTTAGCTCCCTATCATATCTCCGCCTTCCTACCCTCTTCTCTATATTTAGCTGTGGAGAGTCTGTCCTGCCAGTCTTCAGGTTGTTTTCTGGGTTATTTACATTGATGTGGATGTTATCTAGTTGTATCCATAGGATGAGGTGAGATTAGGATCCTCCTATTCTGCCATCTTTCCACAAGTCCCTTCTGGAAATGTGTTTTTGCAGTCCTCCGTGTACTGCTTATCATCCAGAGCATCTGGAAAACACTGCTCTGAACTGTAAGCTCCATGAGGGCAGGGATCATTTCTATTCTTTTCATATTTATATCCATTGAACGTAGGCCATAGTCAACCCTTGTACATGCTGACAGAAAGACAAGAGGGAGAGGGAATGATGTGTGAAATGAACATGACTTTTGTAGTGTAGTCAATTTACCAAGTTTGTGATATAGCTTCTTAGAGTTCAATTAGTAAAATTCAATACAAGAGAGACAATTTATCTATCGGCATAGATAACTCAAATGTGTTGCTAGTAGAGAATCTAATCAAGGCAATTAATTGAAATTAGTTATTACTCTCACATTTGAGTAATGCGCAGAGCTCTTTAAAAAGTGAAAACTTTTTAATGGACCCCAGGTTGATCTCTATTATTTTTTATTATAATGTTTCTTTTTCTTTTTAAAGATTGTATTTATTTATTTGTCAGAGAGGGAGACAGAGTGTGTGTGTGAGCATATAAGCAGGGGAGTGGCAGGCAGAGGGAGAGGGAGAAACAGGCTCCCCACTGTGCAGGGAGCCTGATGCAGAACTCAATCCCAGGGCCCCGGGGCCATGACCCAGGCCGAAAGCAGATGCTCAACCGACTGAGCCACCCAGGCACCCCATATTATAATGTTGTTTGAGTGTATGTAAAACTACATATAAATGCTTTATACTTATAGATCTTATATCATTATAAACCAAGCACACAAAACTGCAAAATGAATAAAATTCAAGTTAACATCATTAATTTGAAGTAGTGGGTGAAACTAAATTGCTTCTTACCATGTGACTCTCCTACTGCCTGCTACAGAGCAGCTTCAGTGTTTGGCCTGCCTTGGCTCTCTTGTATATGATTCAATTCTTCTGCAACTTGTATTTATGAGGTGGGCTCCAGATGAAACAGCATATGCTCATATTCTCTTTTATTTTAGATTACCATAGAAATGAAAACACACATGAAAAATTTTCAGAGAGAAATATCTCATCACAGAGAATGCACCCATGGATTCTACCTTGAGTGGCACTTCTATAACCAAGTGATTGATTTGCTAACTTACCCAGTGATTATTTGCACTCATGGTCATTTGCTGAACCTGAAGCTGCTGAACAATTTAAATTGTCCCAGGACCCAGAAGGTATTTGTCATCAGTCATCGTTTTAGCTGAATGAGATGATTCTAGAGTAGGAATATCCAAAGTGTGAGAAGGTTGGAGAGTGGGCAACCTCTGTCCTAGATACTGGCCCACAGACTTGGTGGGGTAAAGGCACCTGGCTTGCTAGCTTCCTGACTCTCCCCAGGAAGAGCCTTTGGTTCTGGCTGTGAATATACCCTGTAGCCATCTGCGAGTGACTTGGCTTTCCCCGGGGCTTTGCTTCAAGAGGGAGAGGACAAGCTGACCAACTCAGTCTCCTGATAGTTTTAGTTTTCAGTCAAATTAACGACTTGGCCATCTGGTGTGTGTGTGTGTGTGTGTGTGTGTGTGTGAGAGAGAGAGAGAGAGAGAGAGACTGTCCCTTGAGAATTTAGACAATGTGGGTATAACCCTAAAGGCTTCACCACTTCTGGATGGCAATAACTATACTGCCTGCTATTAGAAGGATAAAACAAAATAATGTTTGCAGAGTGTCTATTATGCCTACGTAATCTCAGTGGATACGATGTGGAGCCATCAGAGCCCCCACCTTATGCTAAAATGTCCTTTGGGGAAGAGATGGGATTGGGGAAATAGGACTAGATTTACACCAATTTGTTACATGAATTTTAAGTCATCTTTAATGCATTTTTAAAAGCACTGGTTTAAAAGAGTATACTTGGTGTGGTTGTATTGTTTTGTTTTTCGGGAAAGGGCATAGAGAATAGAGAAGTACTTCAGCTGTCCCTGATTCCTAACCTGAAGCTTCAGTGGCTGCCACCTCTGCCTACTTTCCACTCATTCTAGGGAGCACTCTTTTCTTTTTTTTAAGATTTTATTTATTTATTTGAGAGAGAGAGAGCAAGAGAGAGCATGAGAGGGGAGAAGGTCAGAGGGAGAGGCAGACTCCCCGCGGAGCTGGGAGCCTGATGTGGGACTCGATCCCAGGACTCCGGGATCACGACCCGAGCCGAAGGCAGTCACTCAACCAACTGAGCCACCCAGGCGCCCTAGGGAGCACTCTTTGAAGTTGGAAATAATTTCCCAAAGGATCTAGAATAGATTTAAGGATCCTGGGCAAAAATACTCCTTGAATCATAATGTTTATGTGGTTCCTAACAACAAGAAACATCAACCTCATATCAACAGTGATGTCATTTTAATGTCATCCATCTCCTAGAACCATTGGAGTATATGAAAAGATGACCATAAGGAACTGCCCCAAGTGAATAAACCAAGACCTCTTTGGTTGGTTAATACTATTTTTTTTCCTGAGCATCTTGACATTATAATATTTATAGCACCATAAAATATCTAGCTCTCCATGGTCATGGGAATGCTATTGTTTTAAACTGTTGCCAAAGTAATTTCTAAGATACTTTCCAAGATTTTAAGGAACACTTTAACATGTATGCTGGGCCCATCTTCCTCTGCATTTTTTTTACATAGAAGCACAGGTCTGCTTAAAACATCACACACATTCTGGCCAAGCCACTTTGAGCCTTTATTGTGTTTCTCACAGAGCAAACTAGAAGTCAAAGAAGACTAGCTTCATTCTATTAGGAGAGCACTGGAACCCATCCTTGGTGGTTCCCACTCTAGAAATTTATGCAAAGTGTGTTTGCAAAATAAACTATCAATTCATTCTTATTTTTGTTAATTGACTGGCAGCCTATGCTCTGAAATCAAATGAGCTGAGAGCAAATGACAGGAGCACACACACACACACACGCACGCACGCACGCATGCACGCATGCACACACACACATGCATGCACAAACAGGAGGAAAACTGATCCCACTTCTCTTGGGTCCACTGTTGCTAAACCCCCCAAAATGTCATGTTACCAGTCATCTCCAATTGCCATATTTTAAGCTGCACCTATTTTAGAGACTGATGAAAACTGCTAGGAGATTATGGCTACCATTTACTCCAAGATGCCTGGACTCAGATAAAGACCATCCCTACCAAAGGGCAACTGAAAAATGAACCTGAACATATTCATCCTCCTATGTGTAGGAAGTTGAATGGAAATAAAAGGTCAAGAGGCCTTTGAGAGTTCACCAACACAGTTCTGGAAATACACCATTATCTCTAAGGCCTAAAGCCAGTATTAGATCACTCCAATAAGACCCCCATTTTATTTGTGGTCTCCCTAACCCAGGGAACCAACATGTGATCATCGGGAGCAGATATGTTGACAAATAATTACAATACACTCTAATAAGGACTCCAAGAGAGGTGAGAGCAAGGTGCTACAGGAGGAGGGTACACAGAGGAGTAAGCAATGTAAGTAGAGAGATAGGAGATGGAACATGATGAGCACCCAAGTAACATTTGTTCCACGTAATGCATTTTGTATGAAGTGACATCCTAGCTGGGCTTTACAGGTTGACTAGGAGTTGGCTGGGCAGAGAAGAAAGCACTCAGAGAGGAGGAAGTATTCAAGAAAAGGCTACCTTGATGTAGAAGTTTATACACTTCTGAGGGATGTTGGAGACAAAATATCAAAATCATAGAGCTGAAAGGAGCTTAGATATTACCTAATCCCACCCTCTGATTTTACATGAAGACTAGAGAGGATGAAAAGGTTGCTCAACTTTTGAAGAGATTGTTCAACTTCTTTTTGTTTGAGATTGACTTTTGAGAATCTGGGATTCCATATCTGATGCTGAAAAGTGGTAAATAAGAGCAGAGAATCAAGCCTTTATCCTGCTTTTACTATACAAACCATACTTCAAGCATATCGATCAGACAATGGCAGTATGTAGATCTTGATTATTGAGATGGTCATTTGAACAAAGCATAGAAAAAAAATCAGGGCAAGTTGAGCCTGACCTTAATATTTGCTAATAATAAAGAATTATTAAAATTTTTGGAGTGATACTCATATATAGTTATGTTTATAAGAAAAAGTCACATCTCTTCAAGATACATACAAAAACATTTAAAGATGAAATGGTAATGATATCTGATATTTGCTTTGAATGATCCAGTATGGGAAAAGAAGGGGAAATTTTGATGAAACAAGTTTGGCCATGAGTTGGTAATGGCTGAAGCTGAGTACATAGGAGTTTATTAAACTATTTTCTCTACTTCTATATATGTTTAAATTTTTCCATTATAAAAAGTTAAACAAACAAAAGCCTGTCTGACCTGTCAGTTGGTCTGAAAGTCTGGGCTGGAGTCTCATTTTGTTCCTAGGGCTCTAACCTCTGGATCTTACTATTGCCCAGATTTATACTTATAACCAAAGTAGTTAGATTTTATGCATTTTTATCTGCTTTAAGAATAACAGTGAAATAATAGCTAACAACAAAAATGTGAATGGTCTTTGGCACGCCCTGTCTTGTAAGTATTAACTCATTTAATCCTTATAACAACCCAGGGAGGTAGTTTGTTGTATTATCCCTATTTCACAGATGAGAAAGATGAGACACAAGTAAGTAATCCACCCAAGGCCTCCAGGTAGAAAATGGGTAGTTAAAGTCTGGTTCCAGAATCTATGTACTTAACCAGTATTCAGTGTGCTTCTCAGGGATGTATACTGTACATGTAGAGGGCAATTCTACTGGCTTAGTTACATGTTGTACTATTCGCCTATTGCTGTGTAACAAATCACCCCAAAGCGCAGTGGCCTAAAGCAGTAACTATGAGAGCTCACAGTTCTGTGGGTTGGCTGGGCATTTCTGTGTCCCACTCAGACTATTCATGAGGCTGCATTCAGTGGGAGTATCAGCTAGATCCCTTCTTCATGGCAGAAGCTGCGAATATCAGGGAGTTAGGGTGTTGATGAGAGGAAAGACCCTGTGGACTGGATTTAGCGGGTTTTAAATAGTAATTAAAAAAATAAAATAGTAATTTTTAGTTACCAATGCTTATATGCAAATAGATTTAAAAAGATAATTACTTCTGTAGCACCTGGGTGGCTCAGTCTGTTAAGCATCAGCCTTTAGCTCAGGTCATGATCTTGGGATCCTGGAATTCAGCCCAATGTTAGGCTCCCTGCTCAGTGGGGAGTCTGCTTCTCCCTGTTCCCTCCCCACTCCCCCCACGCTCTCTCTCTCTTCAAATAAATAAATATAAATACTTAAAATTTTAAAAAGATTAAACAAGTAAAAAGATAATTATTTCTGAAAAGTTTATAATAAGCCTGTGCCCCCTCGGCCCTCCCTCCCCCATCCACCACCTACCATTGCCCTCCAGCTCCCTGGAGGCAACTTCCTTTAGAACTTTCCACTTTGTCAGTCATGTCATGTGGTCCCCTCAGTTTTTAACACTTGTGCCTTTTATTGGTTTTATCACTTCTACCTCCTTCTGCCCCCCCACCAGCCCCATAATATAATCAGATCTCTACCTTTTATTAAAGCCACCTGCAAAGTTTTTATTTGTATCGTTAGCTCCGGAGTCAAGAATTGTACTCGGATTGCACTTACTTTCTTTAAATTATTTATTCCTGAAATTTAAAAATTATTTCTTTTAAAACTACTTGAGTTAAAAAAAAATAGTTGATGTCCTCCTACACACTGTAACTCTGTTTTATAAAATACTCCTCAGTAACTGTTTTCTACACAGTCAAATCAGAAAATGTGTCTTTCCTCCTCTTCTATTTTGTTTTCATTTGGGGTGTTCTTGAAGAAACTCTTCCAGAAGCCCTCTGTTGTACTCTAGGTCCAATGATTGCTCTTTAGGTCTTTTCCCAGCTTCAGGCTTGGGGCCTCCCATGTCAGCATCTTGGGAATTATCTTTGCTTCTCTGTTGCATTTCCTGTTTCCTGGATTACTCCTTCTTAGTTTATTTCCTTATTGCACAGGGGTGGGTATGTGGGGAGGGGATGGTGTGTTACTCCAGTAATACTCTGAGAAAAGGAACAAGAGATTTTTGTTTTTAAAACCCTGTAAGTCTAAAAATGTCTTTATTTTATCCTTATATTTGATAGTCTGGGTGCAGAATTTGAGGTGGAACATTATTTTCCCCTTGGTCATTTGAAGGCATTGCTCTACTCTTTCTGAGTTTCTCCTCTTGCTATTGAGAGGACCAATAATGCCCTGATTCCTGATCTTTGAATGTGGTCTAGTTTTTTCAGAATCTTTTCTGTTTTCTGGTTTACTAAAATTTCACAATAATGCCTATCAGTTAGGTCTTTTTTCATTTGTTCTGCTGAACACATGGGTGGGTCTTTCCTAGTCCTTATAATCTGAGAAACTTGTTCTTTTCTCTTGATAACAGCCCTCCCCGCTCCAGTCCTTTTTTCTCTTCTCCTTTTCTGGAACCCCTATTGTTCAAATATTTTATGTTTATTTATAATGATTTTTGAATATGCTTATCTTCTCTGTTCTACCTCTCTATTCAATGTAATCATTTTCTAGGAGATTTCCTAGACTTTCTCTTTCCTCAAGACATATATTCACTTTCTCATTTCTATTAAATATATTTTTAACTTATCAGAGGTTCTTATTTTCTGATTCTTCCTCTTATGGTCTGCTCTTCTTATTTTATGGAAATTATTTCTTATATCTCTCTAAGAATATTAATTAAATTTATTTTGAGTTTTCTTCTGTTTCCTTGAGTTTCCTCTGGGTTTTTTCTTTTGTTTTTGTTTCTTGTTTTGCTTGGTCTAATTTGGTCTTTGTCCTTACAACTGTCTGATGATCCTTGGCTCTCTGTTTATATTTAAAAGTCAAACTGTAGAAAGCTGGCTGGAACTTCTGCGTGTGTGAGTGGCCTATGACCACTGGCAAGCTTCCTATAGACGGGTCAGGAGGTGAGCTAGAATTTTCACTGGGGAACCCCAAATATCAGTAACTCTAGTAACTCTTTTCACCCTCAGGTATCTTGAGTTCATGACCCTTTCTGAGGCTTCTGTGAGGCAAATTGCCTTAAGCATTAAGTTTGCATTTCGTCCTCTAGGTTAAGTGATTTACAATTCTTCCATCTGCTTTCTTGATTCATATATTGTGATAGGAAAGGTGTTTTCTAGGTTAATAAAAAACAGAGTTTGTTTTACTTTATTATTCTTTTGGTGGTTTGGGAATATTTTTAAAGAGGAAAGTAAGCAGGAGAAACCTCTTTATTTCACCACCTAGCACCGAATTGTAGAGAAATTTTTATGAGGATGATAAGAAAGGAAAGAGACTTTGGGGATATGATAGGCAAAGTTATCAAGCTTTCCTCCCAAAATTCTGGTCCTGTTTATTCAGTCAAGCACTAACTTGAGGATTGCTATGAAGAACTTTGCAAATGGAATTAAGGCTATAAGAGGGAGACTATCTTAGATTGTCCAAGTGGGCCCAATGTAATCAGTGGGCCCTTAAACTGGGAAGAAGGCAGAAGGGAAACAGGAAAGCCGACTATGTGGAAGGAGAGGTCAGAGAGATGTGAAGGTTGAGAAGGGCTTGATCTGCAATTGTTGGTTTTGAAGATGTAGAGGACCATGATCCAAGGAATGTGATCAGCCTGGAAGGTGAGAACAAACGCAGGTCCCTCCTGTAGCTCTGGCACCGAGTGCTCCACCAGCCTGAATGGGCCCGAACCAGATACTCCCCAGAGCTTCCCAGTAAGAGCCCAGGCCGCTGACACTGATTGAAGCTTGGCATCCATCAGTGCACCCAGCCAAGCCCCCTCCACTTCTGACCTACAGATAATCAGTGGTGGCTTTAAAAAGTCACACTACGTGTGGTCATTGTTACAGCAACAGTAGAAAACAAATACAGGGAGAACTTCAGTGTGTTTGAGAGGCAGAGGGAAAGATGGGGACAGGACAGGATAGGACAGGAACTTTCGTTGTGCATTGTGAACGGAGAAGTACTCAGGCATTCCTGAGAAGATTGCACTCAACATGAAAGGGAGCCATAAAAATACTCAGCTCTGTGAATCTCAACTTCGAGTTAGGAGGGTAGAAATTATTACTGAAAAGAGAGAGTCATGTTGTTTGGACATGTATTGTTGGAGGTTATTATGGTAACGAAAGGACCCTTCTCATTATGTCTGCCCAGTGTATCCCTCCCCACATTGGCCATGGGCTTGGCCATGTGAGCTGGTTTGGCCAGCGATATACCAGCAAACATGACACAAGCAGTGTTGATAAGCACTTGGGTGTTGGGATTTGCTTCTTTGGAACACTGTAGACACCCTGTGAGGAAGCCTGCTTTTGGGGATGGAGGGAAGGGGAAGCCTAAGGGATTGCAAATTTATTATGAAGTCTTTAAAAATAATTGTCCTAATCTATTTGCATACATGCAAACATTGCTAAATTTAAAAGTTAGTATTTTAAAAAGCACAAAATCCGGTGCTCAAGGCCTCTGCTCTCATCTGGCTCCCAACTCTGAGATTTTCAACTCTGCCCATTATCTCCATTATCATCACAAAAGACCCAGACTCCTTAAGAGGCACTGGCAGGATTGAGAAGGAGGGTGAAGGAATTACCGCATGCATATTAATTTCTCTTCTTTTATCCTGTCTCATAAGTAAAAAAATCATTCTCGTTGTGGTTGAGTGGGTGGTAGTGGTTCACGTCTCCATGTCTAATTTCATAAATATGTGCTTCAATTAGCTTTTGCAAATGAAATAACTAAGTCCTCATTCAATTTTCTATTTTAGAAGGGCCATTAATCTGGAAAACAAATAAAAATAAATTAATTTTTAATGGCTAATGTATATTTTTTTCAAAATGAGACTTATAACACCAATATAACTTTAAATAGAAACTATAAGACCCCAAACTCCTCTTTTCTCTCTTACTGAGCTGATTCTTTCATTCAGCCTATCTAAGGGTCAAAGTCAAGCATAGTCAGAGAAGTACTCAGGCATTCCTGAGAAGATTGCACTCAACATGAAAGGGAGCCATAAAAATACTCAGCTCTGTGAATCTCAACTTCGAGTTAGGAGGGTAGAAATTATTACTGAAAAGAGAGAGTCATGTTGTTTGGACATGTGTTGTTGGAGGTTATTATGGTAATGAAAGGACCCTTCTCATTATGTCTGCCCAGTGTATCCCTCCCCACATTGGCCATGGGGTTGGCCCATGGTTTTTTTTTCACCTGCTGTCTTTTTGTTTTTAAGACTGAGAGAGAAGAGTATATGGTTTTTTTTTTTCACCTGCTGTCTTTTTGTTTTTAAGACTGAGAGAGAATCTAATCTTCCCTAAGCAGTCTGACTCAAGAACTATATCTTTTCCACCAGCCACTATTAATAGGAAAAAGCTGGACAAAGATTTCAGAAATCAAAGTACAATAAAACATCATTTAATGGGAATGTTCAGGGGATGCATCATTCTGGTTAATTAAATTTTCTGGTTAACTAAAAATTAACCCGACACCCTTTGCTCACATCTTTCCATAGAAAAATCTTTCTAAAATGCATTAGCCTCTTCAATGCCTTAGGAAGTGTAGGGTGGTAGGTGTAATTGAATCTTTGTTTGATGATGGAAGTCCTTGCAGTGCCCCAGAAAGATCATTATGAACATAAATACTCATTGTGCTGTATGGTAGGTGTAGATGGTCTAGGAGATTGTGTTGAATGGATAATCAGCTCAAGACATAATCTGAAGAAGTATTTGTGTGTCTGTGTCTGATATACATCACATGTATTCCATTTATGTCTATGTACCTTTGTGCTTTTCTCTTGAGATCAGAAAGTAGAAAAATAAGCAAAGGTCCCAATTCATTGGTTTAAGTCTATTTTTTTTTTGTATGATAATAATTAGAAAGGAATGACATGGCTATAATATTTCTTTAGGATCTTTTTGCCTTTACCTTCTTTATTTTACCTTGTAAAAAGACAATTAAATCACAGACAGTGTAACAACACAACTATTTTCAGTTCTACACCTTACTGTCTAATAGTCACTGTAGGCATGATTATTTCTACAAAGTTGTGATCATAGTATAACATAATTTTATATCTTGCTTTATTTACTTAATACCATATAAGAAACACTTTCTATGTTGCCACACAGTTTTCATATTCATTTATTCATTCATTTAACAAATATTTATGGACTGCCTAAGATGTACCAGGCCCTCTTCTAGATGCTAGATACATAAGCAGAGAACAATAAGGACAAAAATCCCTACCCTTATGAGGCTCGTATTATTGTAGATTATCATTTAAATAGCTGCATAGTTCCCTTTTGCTTTTAATATATTTTTGTACTTATTTGGTGGCACCCTTTCACACCTTGGGGCCCTAGGCAACTTACATCATCTCTATAATATTCTCTATGGAAACTAGCTCTTGGGCCCTTGGGATGCTATAAACTCACTCACTTGAAGGTGAAAAAAACCAGTAGCAGCAACCAAGCACTTATATGCCCTTCAGCCTGTGCCAGGGTGAAGCACTTGTTCTAAGCCCTGTATTTTACTTTCAGTTTGTATAACAGTCCTATGAGGTTGGTACTATTAATAGGCCCATTTTTGGGGAGAGGAAATTGAGACACAAAGATATGAAATGATATATGGAGGACACTGAAGCAATCATTCTGAATAACAGTAATAATGGAACTTAATTTTTACTTGTGTCATTATTTTTAAATTTTACTTGTGTCAAATTTTACTTGTGCCAGGTGTTGTTCTGAGCCTATTAATTCATTTAATCCTCACAATTCTAGGAGTGTCTGGGTGACTCAGTCGGTAGAGCATCCAACTCTTGATTTCAGCTCAGGTCATGATCTCAGGGTTGTGAGATCAAGCCCTGTGTTGGGCTCCACACTGGGCATGACGCCTGCTTAAGATTCTCTCCCTCCCCCTCTCCCTCTGCCCTGCTCTCTTATGCCTGCTCACTCTCTTAAAAAAAAAAATCACAATTCTAATTTAAGAATGAGGAAACTGAGGCATAAATTAGTAAGTAAACTGTCAGAAGTCATGCAGCTAGTAAATGATAGAAAAAAGAATTTAAATCCTGGCAGTCTTACAGAGTATATAATCAGTTACTTGCCTCTCCCCAACTGATATTTTAACATCTGATTCTTCCAGAGGGTGTCTGTATTATAGGAGTAGAAAGGGGAAACTATTGCATCCCTAATGTGTGACCTCTGAAGCAGGAAATTATGATCCTTCTCCATTGACAGTACCATTTGGAATCTGCTGTTTTCACCCCAAGGACAATTTGACCAGATTACTAGCAAATATTGGACTTGTGAGAAATAATCAACTGACAGTGGCTAATGCTGCTCACAAATAAAATTTGTTATAAAAAGCACAAAGCTTGCTGAGGAATGATATCTTCTTGGTGACACTGAAAGCTAAAAATTGACATGAAAATTAGATTCATAGAAATTATCAACATGAGATAAAACTCTAGTCATTAGACCTTCTTAATAACATTTAGGTCTGTCCAATTTGACCCAGATAAAATTGGAATTAGTAAAAATGGGGGCAACAAAAGACAACCCACAGTGGCAAAATTATAATCAGTAAAGTTTCATTTGGACAAAGCTTTGAATGATGCATCAAACCTCTGTTGGAAATTTTACATAAAGGAGAGCTGATTCTAATGAAAATAACTTCAATAAATTAAAAATGGGAGTATAAGACAAAAATGGAAATGGTTTCACTACAGTATGTAGAAAATTTATCAAGGATTTAAATGATCATAATGGCATTTGCCAGGAAAATGTGGATCAGTTCTTTGAAGATGAAAATTCATTAATGTGAATGTCATCCTGGTGACAATATCTTATTCATAGATACTGGGACAAAACATGCTCAATATCAAACAGTGGAACCACTCATCCTATATTAAAAGTAGCATGGTAGAGATATATGGCTGAGCTTGTTGCTACCTACCCAGAATCCACTCCATCTCTTTTGTTCAGGTATCTACTACCAATAGCCTGTGTTACACACCATTTTTATTCAGTTTAGTTCTTTTAAGCATTCTCTAGAATTTAGTTTGAACCTCAAACTTAATTTGGTATTTAGACTTAGAAGAAATAAACATGTATTGATCATCTACTATCTGCCCATTAGCAGCCATGGGCATTCACCCAAGAAGACCCAATCCTGGATTTCAAGGAACACAAGAAATTGGAAGGTAGAGACACATGATGGCGTGATTGAGAATACAAAAGAATATAGGACAGGTAATAAAGCAGCAGCAACTCAGAGATGTAAAACATTCTTTCTAAATGCTGCTCAGCCCAAAGCATGGGGCTAAGCATTCAGTAGGCACATGGTAAGTGCCGAAGAGATCAATGTTTGGAACTGTTTCATTTTGAAAGTTGAATAAGATTTATATAATAGAACTATTATAGGAGGACATTGAAGATAAGAAAAAAAAACAAGATCTGAATTAAATGCTTCCTTCTCTGTGCTCTCAGAGCACTTCGTCTTGTACAGCAGCTTTCCCTTTGCATTGTAAATACTTAATACACACAACTGTCTCTTCTACTGGACCCACTTTGGGGGTAAGGACTGTGTCTTACTAATCTTTGGAACCTTAGCACTTATCCCAATACCTATTGCCTAACAGTTCCTCAATAATATTTGACAAATAAATTAAGGAAAAATTGACTGAGTGAATAAACAAAGAGGAAAGCCCAGAAGATACTCAGGCCTCATTGAGTTAGCTAGCTTGGGGTGGAAGTGGAACTAATCTGGGAGTCGTTGCCTGTGAGTCTCCACGGGACTTGATTCTGCAGGCAACGGAGGATTGTGGTAGATGGTCAGCACGGTAATTATGAAGTGTGGAAGTGATCCTGATGACAACAGCAGCCACCCTTTATTGACCAGACTAAGTGCTTTGTGTTTGTTTGCTTGTTTAACCCTCATCATTCTAAGGATTAGGTGATATTAACTCCATTTGTGTCGACTGTATCTCTCAGAGGCTGAGGAAATTACTTAGAATCGCAGGGTCAGCAGATGACTTCACCAAGACTTGAACCCTGGTGTGTTTGACTGCAATTCCCATGCCTCCCACTGGCCACAGGGCTCCCTCAGGGACTCTGGTGATGACAGGAAGCACGAATAGGACAATGCTTAGACCATTTGCGCTCTTACACTTAGGTCTCTGAAATATGAAAATGCAGATTTGTTATTGTGTGAATCAAGTGGAGATTTACCGATGAAAAGAGCGATACTTCTTCTCCTGGTGTGCTTTAATCAGTACCTCTCCCAAGCCTGGGATCTCTCCTCAGGTGAATTGCCCAGAACACAGGAACAGAAAGAGAAATGTTCTCTTACTGTAAGATCAAATCTGACTTCATCTCTGTCTACAATTAATTACTCTCAATCAGATAACTCAAAGAAGTGTCAGGTTTTACTTGAACTTAAAAGGAAAATTTCTGTGCCCTATCCTCTTCTGACCTTATTTAATTACCTGAATATTTGCATTTGGTATTTGACAAATGCTAACATCTACTGTTGGGGGTGCATGATAGTAAACCCACAAATTCTTTCCATCTTTAGAAAAATAGTTCACTGTGAATTAATTTTGACTCATTTCAATAGCAGTGATAATACTACATTCATTTGCTATTCCAGTAGCTATTACTTGCATCTTGACACAAATTGCTTTATAATTCAGTCTTTATTTTTCAGTTGCCTGCAATAATATCCTCAGTAGGTAAGGCCTTTCATCAAGAAATTGCTCCCAAATATTCTGTGTTCTAATGCCACCTTATTTTCTTCAGAGCATAATTTCAGTGAACTCATGGAAGATTTGAAATCCAATGTCTATCTACTGCTAAAGTACCAGGAGCAATAAATGGCCCTTTTTTTGTAGGTGATTAAATAACAAAGTGCAGCTTAGGCATCTCCTAATCACCAAACCCAAATCATGCTATTGAATGAATTCTCCAACTGCGGCAGAAATCTTCCTAATACACAGGAGGAACGGAGATGAAAGAAGCCAGCCTTTCAAAGCTTTGTGTCATGGAAGGACCGTGACTGTTATCTTCCTGGGTGATCATTGACATCACATCAAGGTTGAATTACTGGCTTAGCTGAATGGGTCTGGGAGGATGAATCTAAAATCAAATGCCAGTTGAAGAGCACAATCGCTGAAGAAAGGCAGTGGATGCAATTGAACAATCATATGTGAGGGGATATAAGTTTGGTTTATTCAGAAGTGAGAGTGACTGAATCTCCTTGTCACTTGGTGATCAATACATATTCTGGAAAAAAACTATTGCGTTCCAGGTGCCTTCCAGGCTGAGGATTAGGTAGAACTCTCCTCTCCCTCCTCACCTAATTTGATCTTCTCATTGCATCTTTGCTAATGGAAAACTAACTTTAATTATCTGCAACATTTGGGGCTTACACTCCCTACCAATCTTTACTATATTGAGGGAAATTGATTTTTCTTAAAAAAATAAATAATCTTTAGCCATGAGAGAGATTCAAATCAAAACCACACTGAGATACCACCTTACACCAGTTAGAATGGCCAAAATCAACAAGACAGTAAACAACAAATGCTGGAGAGGATGTGGAGAAAGGGGAACCCTCCTCCACTGTTGGTGGGGA
>CM052799.1:94490328-94641011 GCA_028533885.1 Nasua narica
GGAGAGACTGTGGACTCTGAGCAACAAACTGAGGGTTTTGGAGGGGAGGGGGTAGGGGGGGTGGGTGAGCCTGGTGGTGGGTATCGAGAGGGGCACGTACTGCATGGAGCACTGGGTGTGCTGCATGAACAATCAATCTTGTAACACTGAAAAATTAAACAAATTTGGAAAAAAACAAACAAAAAAACAAACAAAAAAATGGAGATTTCCTTTATGAATGTAATTTTCCTTAATAAAAGGGCACTTCTACTCTTGTTTTCAAAAAAAAATAAATAAAAATAAAAATAAATAAATAAATAAATAAATAAATAAATAAATAAATAAAGTCCTGGGTAATCCTCACCGAACACTCAACTTTTGTGGCACTGAAATTGTGACTCCGAGCACTTCATGTTGGACTAAACACATTTGGTGGTGTGTTTGAAAAGTGTTTGAATCTGGATGTAGGCTCTGTTCTCTAAGATCTTGATACAGCAGCTTCCGCGTCCCATGGAGCTTGTCAGAAATGCAGGATCTTGGGCTTCATTGCATACCCCCTGAGTCAGAATCTGCTTTTGAACAGGAGTCCCAGGTGAGTCCTATGCCCAAGAGAGTTTGAGAAGTGGTGCTTGAGAAGGAAGGTGAGGAGGAGGGGATGTTGCAGAATGTTTGAGGGAACATCTAAACTGATTGGTCAGAAGGGTGCCTGGGGGACTCCGTCGGGTTAAGCATCAGACTCTTGAATTCAGCTCAGGTTGTGATCTCAGGGTTGTAAGATCAAGCCCTGGATTATGCCAGGCATAACGCCTACCTAAGATTCTGTCTCTCCCTCCCTCTCTCCCTCTCCCCATCCCTTCACCTTCTCCCTCTCTAAAAAATAAATAAATAAATAAAAACTGATTGGTCAGAAGATTTAGTGGAGGAAGGAAATGAGCAGAACGCTATCCTGGAAACTAGGAGGAAAGGTTTCTCAGGAGCCCAAAAGGGACATTTAATAAGGATAGGGTTAGACCCCCATGTCAAATTGTAGAAAGCTTAGGGAGGGTATGTCTGTAAAATCTTACTGGATTTAGCACAAGGGAGGACGAGGGAGGTTCGTGGGGCAGAGGAGGAAGCCAGATTGTGGGAAAGTATTATCTGGAAAGAGCGACTGAAGGATTTGACTAACTTGAGAAGTTTGGCAGCTTTGGCACTGAAAAGAGATTGGAGAAATCCCTGTGGGGGTTAGGAGCACCTGGTAAAGGCAAGGGGAAGGCAGTAAAAAGAAGGGATTGAAAATACAAGCAGAGAGGGGCACCTGGGTGGCACAGTGGGTTAAAGCCTCTGGCTTCATCTCAGCATGATCTCAGGGTCCTGAGATCGAGCCCTGCATCGGGCTCTCTGCTCATCGGGGAGCCTGCTGCCTCCTCTCTCTCTGCCTACTTGTGATCTCTCTCTCTGTCAAATATATAAATAAAATCTTAAAAAATATACAAGTGGAGGAATCGTGTTTTCAGGGCTGGGTGGTGGTAGAATTCCCAGTACAGATAGGGGAGAGCTTTTAATCGGAGGAGGCTCTGTGTTCCTGGTGCGGAGGAGAGGGAGTGCAGAGCATGAAAAGAAAAATGAGGAACCTTATCCCAATGTGAGAGGAAGTCTCAGGCCAGTGGGAGTGGAAGCTGAGAACTGAGCAAAGAACTCAAAGGAGGCTGAACAGATAAATAATCTTTGTGGTTTTGTTTTGTGTGTGTTTTTTAATCAAAACAAGACAAAACAAACAAATAAAAACCTTGTAGTGATGAAGAGAATCTTTACATTCCTTTACTTGAGGTCACAAAATATCTTTAATAAACAGTATGATAGGTTCCTTGATTAGATTTCTAGGTTTTAGGTTTCAGCAGCTTGGGAGCTATTGCTACGGCTGGCAGATGCTGTGTGTGAACTTAGCATCTTGGGCTCCATAGAGCAAAAGCATCCCAGTTTGTTCTACATGTCAAGTGTTCCCTTCTCACATACAACAGTTTGATTTCTGACCCCTGGGTCTATGGAATTTGTAATCTTGAAACTCTTAGTCACCACCAATTGATAGATCCAGGGGTCGTTTCCCAGTTATCTTCTCCCTGTCTTTCGGCAACATTTGAAAAAAATGAACCATTTCTCTTTCAATAAAACTGGCTTATATACAATTCTTTGAAGAAACTATTAGAAATTATTTTTAAAGACTTATTTATTTATTTGAGAGAGAGAGAGAGGGAGGGAACCTGGGAGGGGCAGAGGGAGAGGAAGAGAATCTCAAGCAGACTCCCCACTAGGCACAGAACCTGATGTGGGGCTTGATCTCACGACCTTGAGCTCATGACCTGAGCCAAAATCAAGAGTAGGACACTCAACTGACTGAGAGACCCAGGTGTCCCTAGAAATTATTTTTCTAATCAAGTGACCAAGCTACTGAATCTCAAGGTCTTAGCAAATGTTGCATCTTATTATTTTCATTGAAGAATGAGACCTTCTGTTTGATTATTTCTGATAAATAGCAATTTTATTTCTCTGGCGGTTTCAACTTTCCAAACAGCCAAGATAGACATTTTCACAGGGTGGTTACTGCTTTCAGGGGATTCTGTCAGATGAATTCTTACTTCTGGAACAACAGCTGCTGGCGGTCTTTCACCAGCAGTCCAGCCATTGGGCCATTCACTGCTTTGGCTACTAAAGCTTCATTCCCCTGAATATGATTTTCCTGGAATCTCCTGGATAGTCTTTGTGTCATTTAAAAATATTTCTGTCAGGGCACCTGGGTGACTCAGTCGGTTGTGTGTAATATTTCACTGAATTGAACTGAATAGTATTCCATTGAATTCCATTGAATTGCCACAATTCCTTTTCCCATTTATCTGCTGATGGACATTTGGGTTGTTTTCAGGTTTTAGTCGTTATGAATAAAGCTTCCATGAACACTAATGTACAAATATTTGAGTGGATATATGTTACCATTTTGGGAGGAGGAAATATTTAGGGGTGAAAGTGCTGCATTATATAGTACAAACATGTTCAAGAAACTGCCAAGCTGTTTTTCCACACCAGTTGCATTCTCCCTAGCAATATATGAGAATTCTAGTTCTCCATTGTCAGTCTTTTACTTTAGCCGCTGTAGTGGACACATACGCATGTCTCACTGTGATTTTCACTTGCTTTTCTCTAGTGATTGATCATATCGAGAATCTTTTTTTGTGCTTATTTTCCACTCCTACATCTTACATCTTCTTTTAGGAAGTATCTGTTCAAATATTTTACCCACTTCTAATATTTTCTTAACATTAAGTTGTAGGACTTCTTTATGTATACTAGATAGCAGTTCTTTGTCAGATATGTTTATTATAAATATTTTCTTCCAGGGTGTGAACTGCCCTCTCATTTACTTACTGTCTTAACAGAGCAGAAATTTTTAATGAGGAGGCCCAATTTATTGGTTTTTCCTTTTATGGCTTGTATTTCGTGTATCCTATCCAATAACGTTTTTGCCTATGCCAAGAGCAAAATTTTCTCCTGTAAAACTGCCTTACACTTAACCTTACTGCTCCTTCACTTACTTAGCTATATCGTACCATGCTAATTACTTCGTTATAGTCTATTTCCTTTCTGTCTCTTCTTCTTTCTATCTCCTAACCAAAGGTATTTCCAAGCTTTCTCTCCCTTTGGTTATTAAATAATGTTTATTTATCAAAGAAAATTTAGAAAGTACAGTAATCACGATAATAATAGCACCAATTTTCAGTGTAGGACCTACCATATGCTGCCGTATGATAGTGGAACATGATGGTTAAGGAACCAAGCCTGAAGTCAGGCTGTCAGGGCTGGAATTCTATTTCTACCACCTTTTAGTTGCATGTTCTTGGGTAGTGTTTCACTCGGTGAAAACTTACAAGACCCAGTAGCAGTTTGGTAGGGTCCTCGGTAGCAAAGGATACAAAGCAAAGACACCAGGAAAAAGGTGTGCATCTTTGAAGTTCAAAGAGATCAGGCACAGGCATCCAAAGCTCTTCCTCATCTAAGGACACACAGGATGCTTTTTCCCTCTGGCAGAGAAGCATAGGGACATGTACAGAATGTCCCTGGCCCAGGAAACCTCTTTGAGTCTCAGAGTCCAAGGCCTTTACGTGGGGGCTGATAGCACAGCAGATCCCACTGTACGATCTCCCATGGCTACCAAAACACAGGACCCAACACTGACATCGGGTGCACACCATTGATCTTGACACTAACTCAAAACAACCTGACAAACCAGGAGGACATGTTTCATTGCTCCAGTTGTGTGTAACAAAATCACTAATTACCAACGCAAAAAACTCACCAAGAGTCACATTCCCAGGGGTTGGCTAAGGGTCAATTATGTTTCCCTTAGAGACCTCGAGAAGCATGCTACCATACTGGCTCGTTCATTCACTCTTTCTTCACAAGTACCCTCCCTAAAGCCTTGCTTTTCTTCATCTGTAAAATGGGAAAATAAATGTAATTCCTTCATAAGATTGTTGAATCAAATGAGATTATATACATAAAGCTTTTGGCATTAATTTTTGATGCATAGTTATTACTCAATAACTATTACCTATTATTAATATATTTTCCTCCCCTGTCATAGAAGGATAACGGTACCCATTTTGTTGAGTGGTCATGAGAATAAAATACAGGTCTAGTAGCTAGTTTAACACAGGACCTGGCTTTTGAATCCCTGCTAATCTTCGTGCCCCCATAACTCCATTATCCAGAAGAAATCATGATTAACATGTTGTCATATATGCCTTCCATTCACCTTATTAACAATTAATTTACACTGCTTTTTCAATGATGCAGTGAAAAAAATTAACATGTTTTTCAAAGCAGACACACAAAATTGTCTCCTAAATGGATGATGACAGCAGGATCCCTGGCAACTGCAGGGTCTGGAGTGCCCGGGAGGCCACAGCAAATGCTGAAAGGTATACAGCTGTAGCTGCATAAAGCAGGGCCATCAGTCAGCCTCCCCCTCCTCCCTGGGGCCAGGCAAGGCTGTGTGCTTCTAAGATTAGGATTTGTGAACATGTACCCCCTTAACTTCCACTCTTTCATCCAACAAATCATCCTTGTCTTCTGTGCAGCGAACAGGACTCTAGGCACTATGGAACAAGACCCACAGAGTCCCTGCCCTGTGTCTCCTGCTCTTCCCTTGTTTCATGTGAGCACACTCATTTTAAATTAAGTGCCTTTTTATTACTCATGGTGTTTTAGGAATGTATCATGTTGGAGAAAGCTGGAAATGAATGAATGACTCTGGTCTTTTGCTTTGTAGTTTTTCTCTGACGTAGTTGAGGTCGTACTGTGTTCCTGTTTTATAATTTTCCCTCCATCACGCTCAGTCCCCAACAAAAGCCATTTTCCACATCATTAAAATTCTTTCATGAATGTTTAGGTAATTCTGCTGCAGCAGAGCAGGGACTCCTTGAACTCATGTGATATCCTCTTGATCAGTGGTTTTCCAGCTTCTTGGACTACAAGCCACAAGAAGTACATTATACATTGTGACCCTGTTCTCTCCACCCCCTGTCACACACACACACCCTGAAACCAAAGTTGCATGAGATAGTACTCACCCTCACTGCATACTCTGCACTATGAAATTATGTTTATTGTCTTTTTTTTTTCCCAAAAACTGTTGGCCTAATATACCGAAGCAAATGGGTTACAGCTATTAATGTTCTTGGGCTCCCAAAGTTGGATAAACGAGAGCTGGTACTTCTCTTTCTCCTCTTTCAACCCACGGTCCATCTGACTTAGTTGGTTTTCCCTAGAAGTAGAGCCTAAAGTAAGGGTTAGATTGCAGGTTATTTATTTAGAAAGTGATTTCAAGAGACAGTACAGAGCTGAGAAGAAGGAAAGGGCAAAACAAGGTATGTTATAGAGTTACTTGTTGCTCTGGGCAATCAGGGCTCAGTCTCACTGGAGGGCATCTGGGGAAACAGGTAGAATGCCCTCAGAATGGTTTCTCCAAAGGTTGGGAGGCTGGAACATTTATCCACCAACTTCCATCCTTTGTTGGTTGAGCATGTCCAAAGCACCTCCCACCTGACTGCAGAAGAATGGAGAGAAACAGGTGGGCATCCGGATGTGGGTGTCATGCTTAAAAGCATCCACGTAGCCTCTGTTGAACATGAGTGAGTCAGGAGCACGTGATGCAGAGCAAAAAAGCCAGCTGTTGCTTCCTCTGAGTGGCAATGTTCTCCCTCCAATACATTATGTCTTCCTCCTACCTAGGCAGCCCATCTCAGGGTCTTGCTGTCATGGCAGACGGGCAGATTCTGAAGAAATGACTCTTCAAGGCTTGGCTCTTGACACAGAAACATAACAGAAAAATCTTCTGTCTTTCTCAAAGCTATTTTCTTGCTGTGGACTCAGACAAAAATCTAATTTCAGTTGAAGCTAGAAATATCTTCTAGATCAGGGGTACCTTCCTATTCCACTGATATCCATCATTGCTTCAGTGGTAGGGAGACTTAGGGACATGAAAATAACTCTAAAAGAAGTTCCAAAGTAGTCTCTTTCTTGCTTTAATCATGATTTGTATGTATTTATAATATAGGATGAATATACTGTAATTTATTTAATTATAAATTTTCCTAATGTTGGACATATGGTATGTTTTTATTCTTTCAGTATCAGAGATAATGTTGTAGCAAATAGCATTGTGCATAATCCCTTGTCTGCATCTAATATCATTATACCAAGAGAGGTCAAAGTAGAAACAGAGTTAAAGAGCATGAAAACTATAAAAGCTTTTGATCTGTGTTGATCCATTGCTTTCCAAAACCAATTTACAATCTTACCAGTCATGTGTGTGCACTAGGCAATCTTACAGCTTTTTTTTAAATATCAGTGTTGAAAATTTAGAAAGCATCAAAAAGTATAATTTGTAGTAATAAACAACCCACAATCCTAAGACAGCCACTGTTAACATTTTAATATTTTTATAGTCTTTTCCATTCATATAAAATATATATGTATAATTTAAGAACAAAATATACATATAAGATTTTATATTCTGGCTTTAGCATTTAATATTTTATTCCATTTTTCAGAAAGATATTTTTAAAATGGTTGCAAAATGTTTCATCTGTGTCAGTTAGGAATTGTGTTTGGCTGCACTGAACAGAGTTTGACTAGCATAAACATAGAAGGGTTTATTTTTCTCATATAATGAGACATCTGGAAGGAGGCAGTTGCTGGCTTTGTTACAGTGGTTCAAGGATGTCAGAATTGCAGTCGCTACAATTCTCTTGGCTTTTCTGTCACGGTCCCCAAATGGCTATTGGAGCTTGAGCCATCATATCAGTGATCAGGACAGCTGGGTCCAGGCAGCCATCCAGGCACTTGGAAGTCTCACCGAAGGATTTCTGCTTCTATCTTATTGGCCACCCTTATCTGCAAGGAAGGCTGTAAAATGTAGTATTTTTAGCTAAGCACATTGCTGGCCACAATAATATAGGGTCTTGTTAATAACAAAGAAGAGGAGAATGGAAATTGGATGACCAGCTGTCTCTGCCACAGCATCATATGGGCGCCATGTTTTATCTAACCAATTTCCTATGGAGGAGTATTTAGCTTTTTCGCTCAGTTTTCACAATTATATCTTACCCCATAACGTCTTTATATCCCTTATTATTTCCTTATGATAAATTCCCAGATGGAATTAATAAATCATGGGATGCAAAACTGCTTTTTAGAAAGGTTCTACCAATTTATAGTCTCGCCAGCAGCGTATAAAACCGTTGGGCAGTCTTTCTGAGAGTCATTCATTGAATATTTGCTTTCTGTCCAACTCCAGATGGTCCCTTGTGATTCTTTTTTGAATATTAATATCATTCACAAATGTTAGAAAAAGCAATCAATCCTTAAATAGAATATGTCAAAATGGCAATTGCTGAGCACTATGTCTCTTATTTAATTATATACATAGCAGAAGAAAATGCCCTTGGAGAATGAGCCTGCAAGGTGACAGACACCTTTTAGACTTGTATGTTCTTGTATTTTGATTTTTGAAGAAGTCGCTGAGATGGTTTTGATACCAATAATGACATGGGGGCACAGGAGAAAGGATGACAAGGACAGGACCCATTTAAGAACCTATCAAGAAATCTAAATCAATTTAGAATCTTTAAAGTTTAATATTAGAAGCTATTATGGAAGATACAAATCTTAACACAACTACAGCTATTCCGCAAACCAGTGCAATTTCAGAGAAGTTTTGAAGCCCCATCCATTGAGTTGCATTCTAATGGAACTAATGTTAGCAGAGACAGCACACAGCCACATTACTGAGCTGGATTCCTCCAAGGTCCCAGGCAAGAGCTGAAATCTGAGATATTTAGAGGTGTGTACAGTTAATATGGTCTCAAAAATTCACACTTCAGATAAATCTCTGGTAAATTAAATTGAAATTGAAATGCACTATGGAACTCAAATAAAAATAACTCATAGTAGTCCCCATTCAGTTAATGTAATAAAATAAAAAAGTGATTGCAGCAAATCCTTTAGTAAAGAAGATCCCTTTTTAAATAAGAATAATCACCTGATAATCCATGTTTCGAGAGTGGTTTTGTACTTCAGGTTTCTTTAAAGCAAGCCAAGGCTTCAAGTTTGATCAAAATGTCCATAGCTTTTAGATTTCCTTGCTCAAGCAAAGATGAAAAATCATTGATAAAAGTGATATTTGTATGTATATTCTTAGAATTTATAGTCTGTGTTCTAAATAGTGCCATGCACAGTCTCTTCTAGGTCCCAGAACATCAAACACATGCTTATTTCATGTGTAATGTAGCTCAATGTTCTAGAGTAGATTTTGTGGGACATATCTTGAACCCAGGGAGCAGGGGCCGTCATTATTTCAGGAGGGTGGAGACAAACGATGCAGAGTTGCTTCCTGCATCCCTGGAGCACAAGCAATCTGGGTGTTTAAAACTAGACTGGGCCGGAGGCCCTGGGGGGCTCAGTGGGTTGAGCAAATTTCGGCTCAGGTCATGATCTCAGGGTTGTGAGATTGGGCTCCATGCTCAGCGGGGAGTCTGCTTGTCCCTTACCCTCTGATCCTTCCTCTCCGCCCCCCCCACGTGTGCGCGCACGCGCCCTCTCTCTCTCAAATGAATAAATAAAATCTTTAAAAAAAAAACTAGTACGAGGTCAATAAATATCTGGTGAATTTTTTTGAATATGGTACAACCCAAATGCAGTTTAATTCTAAGTAGTAGGATTATATTATTTTCTTCTTTTTTGCTTTTTTGTATTTTATGAATGTCCCTCATGGCGTAGTTGGACATTTGTAATCAGATAAAATAAAAGAGGTTTTTTTATTTTTCTTTTTTAAGATTTATTATTTTAGAGAGAGAGAGAGAGCATGTGAGCAGGAGGAGGAGCAGAAAGAGAAGGAGAGAGAATCTCAAGCCGACCCCACACTGAACTTGGAGCTGGCCTTGGGGCCCAATCCCCAACCCTGAGATCGCAACCTGAGTTGAAACCAAGAGTCAGTGGCCTAACCAACTGCATTACCCAGGCACCCCCAATAAATGTGTTTTCTTAATAACTGTGTTTCAGATCACGCTTTCTAGGACATTTTTGCTAACTTCTATGATCTAGAGGAGATAGATTACATAATGAATTAAGTGTTTTTATTAAATGTATGTAAATATTTTCTACTTTAACTAGACATGAGCTTGGAATTCATGTTTTATTTCATAGTATAAATGTGATCAACAGAGACTGAAAGAAAATTAGTAAATGAATCAGTCAATTGAACTGTAATTCTTTGCTTGAACTAAGTCTTCAAAATCATCAATGGGTGACAACAACATGTGAATTATACTGTCTTGCATTTTATGCTAATACTTTCTTTATATAATTAACAATTCAGAATACCAGATTTATGGTTTTTATATTTGTGATTTTATTATTCCTTTAGCATTTACTTTTATTTCACCAATACTTAAGAAAATTATATGAGAGGCAGCTGAGTGGTTCAGTGGGTTAAAGCCTCTGCCTTCGGCTCAGGTCATGATCTCAGGGTCCTGGGATCGAGCCCCACATCAGGCTCTCTGCTCAGCAGGGAGCCTGCTTCTTCCTCTCTCTCTGCCTGCCTCTCTGCCTACTTATGATCTCTCTCTCTCTGTCAAATAAATAAAAAATAAATAAAAATAAAAAATAAAACGTAGCTAGAAATCTTTAAAAAAAAGAAAATTATATGAATGTAACAAATTCTCTTATTAAGTGAAATATACTGCATATGGCTTAAAACATTTTTGATGACTTAGTCATAATACACTTTTAAATTCAATTAAAATTTAATGAGTATATATATACTAGCATAGCCCTCTGTAAATTCCTCTATCACTTTTGTTACTATTATTATAATCTTTTTATTATTATTAGCTACCATTTTTTGTATATCTACTATGTACCAGGAAGTATATTAGTTGTTTCCATATAATAACTAAGGTTATTATAAGAACTCTATGGGGTGCTTATTATTATTATTTTCCATCTTAAGACATTGAGGCAGAAAGATAGTCATCTGCCCAGTATTACACAGCTAATTGTTGGAAGGGCAATATCAGAATTTGAACCCAAGCCCACGAACCTCCCAATTCATATTTTAATAACCATTCTACTGTCTCCCAAGTAATTTCACACATCTATTTTCCCACATAGATGTAAGCTCCTTAACAGCAAGAACCATGTCTTACTCTATCACAGGGAGAACTCAGTAAATACTGAAATAAACCAAACTCAGATTGGAACATTAATCTCTAAGTTAAGGGAAAACAACAACAAAAAGCCCTATAAAACTGTTCCTTCACAGATAATTTGCAGTTGTCGCTGCCCTGATTTTTTTCCTGCTCTTAAGCTAGTTAATAACTTATACTCCTATAGGAAAATGGACAAAGGAACAATTTACCAAAAAAAAAAGGATAAAAATGACTTAACATATATGAAAAGATGTCAATCTTATTAACAGTAAAATAAATGTAAATTAAAGTGACAATGAGATAAAGTTTCACAATTATCCTATTGTCAAAAAGTAAAAAGCTTGGCAATACACTTTTTGGATGAGGTTGTAGGATGACAGGGTATTCTAATATACCGTTGGCAGAAATGCAGAATGATAAAGCCCTATGGAAATAATTTCCTCAAAATCTAGCAGAATATTTATTTGCCTTTGCCCTTTGACTCACAAATCCAACTTTTAGGAATTTACCGTAGGACCCTCTCAGCTTCAGTGGTACCCTTTAATACCTGCTCGGTGATAAGGAACTGGACTCGAGCATTTCTCAACAGAAAGCGTGATGTTAAGCTTTGTCAGTAGAGGGCGCTAGAAGGACATTGCAGGAGGAAGGGGGTGCTATTTGTGATTCTGGGGTGCTGCAGTTTGTTTTTATTTGCTCCAGCTCCATAGTCCATCAGTGCTGGACACTGGGATGAAAGTGATGGAATCAGGTGGTACCAGAATACTGGGTTCCTTGGTTGACCTCCTGGTCCAGCCAAGGCCTTGTGACCTGCTGATTGTTGACTTTCTGGTGGGGACACCGAGTACTCCAAGTAAGGCCCTGAATATCCCTTTGTGCTTATGTGCTGCAGGGTTGTTTCCTGCTTGCCTGGCCACTGTGGGAAACTTCAGCCCACGGAACTCAGCAAACTCTGCCATTCGATAGGCTACAACCATACCTACTTTCTCCAACTAGGTTTAAACCTCATTGGAAGGTTCTCCTGCCAATTTTGTCCTTCCCTGGGTCCTCTGCCTTAGCCCTAGGGCATTCTTTAGAACATGAGTTGATCAACTATGATCTGTTCGCCAAATACAGCTCATCATCCGTTTTGTAAATAAAATTTTATTGGAACACAGCTATGTCCATTTGTTTATGTAGAGTCTAAACAGTGTTGAATGGTTGTGACAGAAGACGAACAGTCTACAAAGCCTAAAATACTTATTGTCTGTCTCTTTGTAGGAAAAATTTGCCAACCCCACCTTTTTTTGGGGGGGGGGGTTCAAGTTTTTATTTAAATTCCAGTTAGTTAACATACAGTGTAAAATTAGTTTCAGGTATAGAATCACTTTCAGTGATTCATCACTTACAGACATCACCCAGTGCTCATCACAAGTGCCCTCCTTAATACCCATCACCCATTTAGCCGATCCCCCACCTCCCCTCCAGCAACTCTCAGTTTGTTTTCTGTAGTCAAGTGTCTGTTGGGGCGCCTGGGTGGCTCAGTTGTTAAGCAACTGCCTTCGGCTCAGGTCATGATCCTGGAGTCCCTGGATTGAGTCCCTGGATTGAGTCCCTGGATAGAGTCCCACATCGGGCTCCCTCCTCAGCGGGGAGTCTGCTTCTCCATCTGACCTCTCCCTCTCATGCTTCCTCTCCCTCTCTCTCAAATAAATAAATAAATAAAATCTTAAAAAAAAAAAAGGGGGCACCTGAGTGGCTCAGTGGGTTAAAGCCCCTGCCTTCGGCTCAGGTAGTGATCTCGGGGTCCTGGGATCAAGCCCCACATCGGGCTCTCTGCTTAGCAGGGAGCCTGCTTCCCCTCTTTCTCTCTGCCTGCCTCTCTGCCTACTTGTGATCTCTCTCTCTCTCTGTCAAATAAATAAATAAAATCTTTAAAAAAAAAAAAAAGAGTCTGTTAAGGTTTGCCTCTGTCTCTTTTTCCCCCTGTTTATCTGTTTTGTTTCTTAAATTCCACATATGAGTGAAATCGTATGGTTTTTGTCTTTCTCTGACTTACTTCACTTAGCATAATACTCTCTAGCTCCACCCATGTCGATGCAAATGGCAAGATTTCATTTTTTTTATGACTAAGTAATAACTTACTCTTTATCCATTCATCAATCGATGGACATTTGGGTTCTTTCCATAATTTGGCTATTGTTGATAGTGCTGCTATCAACACTGGGGTCCATGCATCCCTTTGAATCTGTATTTTTGTATCCTCTGGGTTAAAACCTACTAGTACAATTGCTGGGTCATAGGGTAGTTCATTTTTAACTTTTTAAGTAACCTCCATAATGTTTTTGCAGGGTAGTTGCACCAGTTTGTACTCCCACCAACAGTGTAAGAGGGCTTCCCTTTCTCCGCATCCTCACCAACATCTGTTGTTTCCTGTGTTGTTAATTTTAGCCATTCTGACAGGTGTGAGGTGATATCTCATTGCAGTTTTGATTTGTATTTCCCTGATGATGAGCATCTTTTCATGTGTCTGTTAGCCATCTGGACATCTTCTTTGGAAAAATTCATGTCTTCTGCCCATTTTTTAACTAGATTATTTGTTTCTCAGGTATTGAGTTTAGTAAGTTCTTTACAGATTTTAGAGACCAACCCTTTATCACATACACCATTTCCAAATATCTTCTTCCATTCTGAGCGTTGCCCTTTAGTTTTGTTGATTGTTTCCTTCACTATGCAGAAGACTTTTACCTTGATAAAGCCCCAATAGTTCATTTTTGCCATTGTTTCCCTTGGCTCTGGAGACATGTCTAGTAAGAAGTTGCTGCAGGCAAGATCAAAGAGGTTATTGTTTATGTTCTCCTCTAGGATTTTGATGGATTCCTGTCTCACATGTAGGTCTTCAATCCATTTTGAGTCTATTTTTGTGTGTGGTATAAGAAAATGGTCTAGTTTCATTCTTCTGCATGTGACTGTCCAATTTTCCCAGCACCATATGTTGAAGAGACTGTTTTTTTTTCCACTGGATATTCTTTCCTGCTTTGTCAAAGATTAGTTGACCATAGAGTTGAGGATCCATTTCTGGGTTCTCTATTCTGTTCCGTTGATCTATGTGTCTGTTTTTGGGCCAGTACCATAGTGTCTTGATCACTACAGTTTGTAATATAACTTCAAGTCCAGAATTGTGATGGCTCTCAAAAGCTTTGCTTTTCTTTTTCAGGGTTGCTTTGGCTATTTGGAGTCATTTGTACTTCCGTACAAATTTTAGGATTGTTTGTTCTAGCTCTGTGCGAAATGCTGTCGGTATTTTGATAGGGATTGCATTAGATGTATAGATTGCTTTGGGTAATATAGATACTTTAACAACATTTGTTCTTCCAATCCATGAGCATGAATGTTTTTCCATTTCTTTGTGTCATCTTCAATTTTTTTCATAAGTGTTTTATAGTTTTCAGAGTACGGATCTTTAATCTCTTTGGTTAGGTTTATTCCTAGGTCTCTTTTATGGGTCTTGGTGCAATTGTAAATGGGATCAACTCCTTGATTTCTCTTTTTGCTGCTTCCTTATTGGTGATAGAAATGCAACAGATTTCTGCGCATTGCTTTTGTGTCCTGAGACTTTACTGACTTTGTGTATCAGTTCTAGCAATTTTTTGGTGGAGTCTTTTCAGGTTTTCTGCATAGGCATTTCATTTACAAATAGTGAAAGATTGACTTCTTCCTTGCTGATTTGGATGTTTTTATTTCTTTTTGTTGTCTGATTGCTGAGGCTAGGACTTCCAGTGCTACGTTAAATAACAATGACCAACTCTACTTTGGAATTCTCTTTACATCTTTATTACTCTTCTATCATAGCTTAATAATTTTTAATGTTAAACTTCTGCTATTTAAGTCATGATGGGTTTCTGTCTTTATACTGACACTACCTCTAATAGTATAAAAATACCTATGCACAAGGTATTTATTGCAGTATTACTTGTAATTGCAAAAAAAAAAAAAAAAACCAAAGTAAAACAACAAAAAAACAAAAACAAGAAAGAAGAACCCAAATGCCCTAACATGGAGCCTGGTTTGCGAAACTATGCTATTCATGCAGTGGAGGGCTCCAGAGCTATGAAGACAAAGCAGAAAATCTCTGAACTGGTATGGAGTGACTTTCAGGGTATTATTAAGTGGGGGAGGGGGGAGAAGCTCATAAAAGTATATAAAGTATGCCATATGAGTAAGAAAGCTTATTTCTTAAAAAAGAAACATGGGAAGGATAAGGCAGAAATTAATAACATCAGTTACCTACAGATGGTGGGTTGGAATAGAATGAAAGGAACCGGAGAGGAATCAACACTTCTTTGCATTTGATTTTTGTATAGTTTTGATTTTTAAAACCTTAATGGTTTACATATTCAAAATTAAATTAAAACAAGTATGAGAAAAAAAGAAAATTGAATGCAAACAGAAACCAATTAACAATATTTGAAAGTAATAGGATGAGCACACAGAGCAAAAAGAAAAGGATTAATTCAAATAACATTTGAACTAATACTTTAAACACTCAGTCCAAAAAAAAAAAAATGGTGAAAAAAAAATCTTAAATTCTGCTTAATAGAGCTTTTTTTATAGATCACGGTTACAGCAATTCTGAAACTATTTTGAGGTATTGTCAAATTAAGCAAATAAGTACAGACATTGATGTGTTAGGAGCTGGGGTTCTCCCTGTGGGAGAAAACAGATATAAATATGAACTTGGAGAAGACTAAAAAGAACACCACAGTATCTGTTGCTTTGGAATAGCTGAAGTAATCCAGATAGATAGGTAGGTTGGTAGGTAAGTAGATAAATAGATATATAGATACAACACAGGTAGATAGATAGATACATAGATACAGCACAGACAGAAGCAGTCATGCTTCAAAAGCAATGAGCAACATAGGGCCCAGATCATGGTTTTTAAATATCACTATCTTAAAAGGAATCAGTGTCCCTTGGAAAAATGGGGATTCCAGGGCTAGAATTGTTAAAATACAAAGGTGAGCCAGAGTCAACTTATCCCAAAAAATAAGGATATGCTTAAAACATTGTGGCAATCTACCAAAAGAACATGGAGGGGCACCTGGGTGGCTCAGTTGGTTAAGCATCTATCTGCCTTCCACTCATGTCATGATCTCAGGATCCTGGGATTGAGCCCCAAGTTGGGCTCCCTGCTCAGCAGGAAGTCTGCTTCTCCCTTTCCCTCTGCTGCTCCCCCTGCTGTGCTCTCTCTCTCTCTCTCTCATTCTCTTACTTGTTCTCGCTCTATCACAAAATAAATAAATAAATACATACATACATAATCTTAAAAAAATAAAATATTTAATTTTTAAAAAGGACATGGGAACTGGCTTGGAGGGGCTTGTGTAGGTCAAATTGGGACAGTATGACCCTCAAGTAAACAATGATGTTAATAAATTATATTATCATTAAACAAGTAATTCCACTTATGGACTGAAAAATAAGACCTACAACTATCAAAAGAAAAACCTTTAGAAGAAAATCTTCGTGATACTGAAATAAAACACAGATTTCCCATAGAGGGCATAAAAAACCTGAGACAGCCCTATGTGATCCTGGATTGGAAAAAAGAAATGCTATAAAGGACATAATTGGGGACAACTGGCAAATTCGAATATAGAGTGTATATTAGGAAATAATACTATATCACTGTTAACTTCCCTGAATTTGGTCATTTTACTGTGGAAAGAATGTCTTTGCCTTTAGGAGACAGATACTAATGAATCGACGGGGTAAGGGGGTGAAGGAGTTGGCAATTTGCTTCAAAGCTTTCTACCGATGCTGCCGTCACCACTCCCATTCATAACAATAATCAATACAGCAGCGGTGGCAAAATGTCCATTGGCCAATCCAGGGGAAGGAGCGTCTGCGGTTCCTTTTCCTGCGCTGCCGGCCCCACACCGTGTGGTTGCTGAGCCACACGAAGACTCCGGAGCTCTCGCAGTTGCTCGGTACCCCTTGCTGCTTCCTTAGCTCAGCTTCTTCTCCCGTTCTCAGGTGCTGGGCTGAGGTGCCATCCAAAGCTTGCCCTCTTGTCATCTTTGCAAAACTCCTGTGAAGGGGTTATCACTTTCTCCATTCACACAGCCGAGAAGGGGAGTTAGGTTGGCGACTGGCCTGAGGTCGCTGGCAGAACGTTGTGAAGCAGTACCTCATGCCCAGGACTCCAGGTCCAGGGGGCATTTCAGCTCGGTGCGGGCCTGGGGGCCCAGGCAGATTCAGGAAGCAGACAGAGTGGCGCTGCGAGCTGGGAAGGGAGAGCCTGAGAACGCGGCCTCTGTGGGAATTCAGTAATTAGAAAACATAACTTCATAATGTGGGAACAAATGAATATCTGAAGATTTAATGTTCATATTATTGCTTCCTCAAATGGCCCGCAGTTTTATATTGTTTTCTGTTCGTCAGACTACAGGTTAGCCTCACCCATGCACCATTATTATTATTTTCTGAGATACCTAAATATCCTTTTGGACATGTGATTAGGCATCTGGTTTTGTGCATGTGTGTGTTTTTAAACCTCCTATTATATAGAAACGTAAAGAAGGAAACGAGCAGAAAAAATCCTGCTGATATTAAAAAAAGAAATACACGTATATGGTTAAAATATTTAACATGTTAGGGTTTTTTAATTAGTTTTTCCATTTAAACTATATGTTTTTAGAACATAGAGTCTAGGAGTGCCTGGGTGGCTTAGTGGTTAAGTGTCTGCCTTCAGCTCAGGTCAGGATCCCAGGGTCCTGTACTGAGGCCCTCAGTGGGCTCCCTGCTCAGCAGGGAGTCAGCTTCTCCCTCTCCCACTCCCCCTGCTTGTGTTCCCTCTCTCGCTGTGTCTCTCTCTGTCAAATAAATAAATAAAATCTTTTTTTTTAAATATTTTATTTATTTATTTGACAGAGAGAGATCACAAGTAGGCAAAGAGGCAGGCAGAGAGAGAGGGGGAAGCAGGCTCCCCACTGAGCAGATAGCATGATGCGGGGCTCGATCCCAAGACCCTGAGATCATGACCTGAGCCAAAGGCAGAGGCTTTAACTCACTGAGCCACCCAGGTGCCCAATAAATAAAATCTTAAAACAAAACAAAAACAAAAACATGGAGTCTATGACTTTTCTTTAGCAGCAAAGTTCATGAATTTTGTAGGGAATTTCAGGGTAAGGGCGTGGCACAGCTATGTGTGTATATGTGTGTATGTATGTGCAGGTGTGGCCCAGATACATGTGTATGTATGTGCTTATATGTGTACAGATTTGTGTATATGGGTGTCCATGTGTGTGGGTGGGTGTTTATGCCTATAACTACTGCTTTCTACTGGTGACTATCTCTTCCAAGAGCTTTTAAGCATTTGGAAGTACAAGGATCCTATATGATTGACTTTCATTTCTGAGCATCAGAGCAAAGGAGCTAGATCTAATGTTTATTGAGACATAATATTTATTGGCAAATAACAAATTCTTTTTTTTTAAGGATTTTATTTATTTATTTGACAGAAAGGAGAGAGATCACAAGTAGGCAGAGAGGCAAGCAGAGAGAGTGAGAGGGAGAAGCAGGCTCCCCACTGAGCAGAGAGCCCAATGCGGGGCTCGATCTCAGGACCCTGAGATCATGACCTGAGCCGAAGGCAGAGGCTTTAACCCACTAAACCACCCAGGTGGCCCTAACAAGTTCTTTATAAATGAAGGGCAGTGACAAATTGCATAGGCTCAGACTACTCAGGTTCAAATTTTGAAATTGCAAAACTTATTATGAAGTCTTAAACATTCCTGGAAAGTTCCTTGGCCTCCCTTGCCTCTATTTTCTCACTGTAAATGGAGATATTGTCAATACTCTCCTGGTTAGATTCCCTTGCAGTAGAATGGAGAAAGGGTTTGGGGGGGCATGTGATTGATTGAGGGAGTACTCTCAGGAGACAAGAAGGGAGGGAGATGGGATGGGGCAGGACAAAGTCAGGACGTGGTCTCAGCTGGAGTCTAGCTACAGTCTGATTGAAAGGAAGTTCATGAATTGGACCACAAAGTTAAACCTACCTTAAGGCAAGGAGTTAACTTTTTATGCCCCATGTGTTGCGGGAATTCTCTGCCTTTAGTGCCCACTGTTCTTGGTCACGCCTCCTCGAAGAGTGAAAAGGTAGACCAGATGAAGAGTGGCTGGCAGCAAAGCAAAGTTTATTGAGCAATAATAGTATAAGGCTCTCGGAGAGGGAGGGGGGCCTGAGAAGGTTGCCCCTGGAGTTTCCAAGTTTAGGGGTTTTTATGAGGTCTTTTGTGGAACTATATATATGTATATATATTAAAGATTTTATTTATTTGGGAGAGAGAGAATGAGAGAGAGCAAGCATCAGAGGGAGGAGGGTCAGAAGAAGAAGCAGACTCCCCACTGAGCAGGGAGCCTGACATGGGACCCGATCCTGGGACTCCAGGATCATGACCTGAGCGGAAGGCAGTTGCCCAGCCAACTGGGCCACCCAGGAGTCCTCACGGAACAATCTTAAGCAACCAGGGTGTGCTAAGTTGTGCCAACTAGAGTTTTGGTCACATATCTGTCTACCTATTAGGTTAAGGTCAATGTGCTGATTGTCTTTTTTTTTTTTTCTTGCTGATTGTCTTTTTTTGCTGACATCTGGGGACTTATGTCTTAACCGCCCCTTGCCCATGATATTGACAAATGCTTTATGGTTAATTGCCTTATTTTAGGATGTTTCACTGAAGTCATTTCTGCAAGAAGCTGCAGAGCATAATGCTAGTGCAGTCCTCTCTAAGCTCAAAACAAGATGTCAGTGCTGTTTTGCCTTGGTTGTCTTAACTCCATATTTTCTTGCTGGGGACCCTGCCCACGACTACCTAACCGTGCAACCAACTCCTAATACATGCTCCTTAGTTATCCTTCAGTAGCCTTGGTTATCGTCCACTGAAAGTCACCCATGGTTGGTATGCAGTGTAATCTCCCAGAATGGCCCCTGTTGGACAGAAGGCAATTCCCTGGAGGAAGGGGAGAGCTCTAAACCTTTAGCAACCCACACGCACCCCAGCTGGGAGGTGGGTGCACCTGCCTGGTAGAAGGGACGGAGGTATGTGCCCACAGCATCCACTCCAGTCACCACATTGCAAGGTCACATTACATAGTACACATTTATATTACATATAAAGCACAATAATGATATTTTGAATGGTTGAACCAAGTATCATTCTAAGCGCTTTGCCTTTAGAAAACTGCATAATATACAACACATCCTCAACGTCAGCTAATTTTATTATCTCATTTAATAGCAGACCTCCTAACACATATTAAGTATTTAATAAATGAGGGATGAATCACACGTGAGGATGAATCACACATACAGACAATCTTCTCAGCTCTTTGATTAGCCTCTGTGCTCTTTACTCTCCTTATTTCCCTAAGTGTTAACACAGTGCTTTGGACTTTGTACAGCCTGTGGGTACTGAGTTACCATCAGATATTTCAGCCATGTTAAGGGCTTCCATATTTCTATTTTCATTGAGGTGCAAGGGATACCTGCATAAATTTGGATAAGGTTATAGTAAGAGAACCCAGGAATGCCTGACCTGCTTGCTACTTACCCCTCTCCTCCATGCTGTGACTGTGAGCTGAAATTCACAAGGATGAGCCGGACCCAGGACCCAGTGCCTGCAAACTTTGATGATAGAGGTCGTATGGTGGGGCTGGTGCCGATCGCGGAGCTACACAAGCACCTGGGTCAGGAGTCAGGGAAGCTGAAGGAGGGTGCAGGGGCCCCTGGAGTTTGTATGGGTCTGGCTGCCTCTACACTACACTACAAGGTGAGCCTGTTAATCTCCCCAACAAAACCGGTGGCTCACTGACCTTCTGACAGTGCAAAGAATGAAGAGGTTATACTGACCGCTTCACCTCGGCCATACGAATCGTGCACAAGGGGTCTCTTTAGGTCCGTGCAGACTCGGAAGTATGCAGCGAAGGGAAATCTGGGCAGCACAGCTTCAGTTTTAACTAAGTTTCCGTTTAACACAAATTGCCACGCCTGCTGACAACATCAAAACGAGCTCAGGTAAAAGCCAGTGGCCTATATATATATATATATATATATTTTTTAATTTTAGTTAGTTAACATACAGTGTAATATTGGTTGCTGGAGTAGAATTCAGTAACTCATCACTTACAAACAACTTCCAGTGCTCACTACCACAAGTGGCCTCTCTAATGCCCATCCCCAGCTTGCCCACCCCCCACCCATCTCTAAATGAGGCTTTCTATCTCTTCACCATGGACTTCTCAATCCAAGTGCTGAGAGCCTAAGGAGAAAAAGGCAAAGGCAGAGAATAAGAGGGAGTGAGACAGGCCGCAAGTACATGGACCCAGTCAGCCCCAGGGAGCCAGGGATGCGGAGAAAACTGGTAGGCACTAGAAGGGCCAGGCCTTGTCCAACCCTGCTTAACACACTGAGAAGAGAAGTTAAGAAACACAAGCCAGACGGAGGGGGAATGTGTGCATATGCCTTGTCTGGGCTGCCGACCAGGTCACTGATACCTTCCCTGCAAACGGACCTCGTAAGCGGGGCTGGTGCGGAGAGAGAAGGCTGGAGTCCCCTTCCCTACATTGCTAAGCTGTTTCTAGAGGAGTTTTTGTGCTTTATAGGAAACCAGGATGGTTTAAATGGATAGTGGCATGAGTCCAGCCTCTGGTGGTTATACCGGTGAGGAGACAATCACGAGACTACACCTGATTTGGGGTGTCACCCTTCAGAATTGTTCCTGGCTCTGGAGCTCCACCAGGCTCCCAGCCAGGGAGGAAGGTTTCCAAGCCTCCTGGAAGTTACTTGTTAAGAAAAACAGAGAAGAAGGGGAGGGTTGTCCAACGGGTTAGGCTAGGCTCCAGCACCAACCTCAAACCTCAGTGACTTAAAACAGATTTGGAGCCGTTCTCCTTGCTCTTCATGGGGGAGTGGTGAGGGCGGTGCTCCTTGAGGCCTCTCGGTGTCCAGACTGACAGTGTGACCACCATCTCAGGGATGCCAGGCATGGGGGCTGGTTAGAGCGATGGCCCCCACTCCCTGCACCGCTGTGTCGTCTCAGTCATGTAGTTCCCCCCGCCACGTTCCTTCATCACACCAGCCGGGAAGAGAGCCCGGAAGGGTCTCACATGCAATTTAAGTGACACTTGTCACTTCTCACCACAGTTCCTCAGCTATAGCTGGTCATCTGACACCACCTTACCCTGGAGGGCCATGAATGGCTGTCCTACTGTGTGCCCAGAAAGCCAGAAATACTGGGAGAGAACCACTGACTCCCACAGGAGGAGACTGGAATTCTGTTCAATCGGGACCATTGGGGGGTGAACTATAATGATTAACGGTATCCCAGAGTCTTCCTCTGTGCTTCGTTCCCCACATGGGCAGTAAATACCTATCTCTAAAGCATTGCTTCTTCAAGATAATCCACAAATTCGAAGCCTCATTTGTTCCTCATAACTTACAGGATGAAATCCAAATTCCTCGTGTTGTGTCCATTCCAACTGCTTCTCTGTCTGTGCCCACAGGAGGATTCGCACATGTCAGGTCATGCTAAGGGGACTAGTGGTGGCAGAGACCTTCCTAGGGACTGTAAGAAGAGAAACGAGAGAGCTCAGTGGATAAAAGGGAGAAAAGACAATGAATGCAGCTTCGTTTGATACCAGTATCTGTGTTCAGCGCCATACCTGTCACCGAGGGGTGCTTATGCCAGATTCCTAAGCAAGGGTACTTACGGCAAAGACTAAAATGGATTATTTTTAGGGATGCCTGGGCGGCATATCCATGTGTGGAATGAGGCATGGAGGTTAAGGGTCTGATTTCAGCTGGGGTCATGATCCCAGGGTCCTGGGATCAAGCCCCATGGCTGGCTCCCTGCTCAGCAGGGAGTCTGCTTCTCCCTCTCCCTCTGCCCTTCCCCCCTGCTGTGCTCATTCTCTCTACCTGAAATAAATAAATAAAATCTTTTTTTAAAAAAAGAATTATTTTTAGGGCGCCTGGGTGGCTCAGTTGGTTAGGCAACTGCCTTCGGCTCAGGTCATGATCCCGGAGACCCAGGATCGAGTCCCATATCGGGCTCCTGCCTCTGTGGGGAGTCCGCTTCTTCCTCTGACCTTCTTCTCCCCTCTCATGCTTTCTCTCTCTATGTATCTCAAATAAATAAATAAAAATCTTTAAAAAATAAAAATAAAAAAATAAAATAAAATAAATTAAATTAAAAAAAAAGAATTATTTTTATAAAAAATATTTGAAATTTCAAGGCAGCCTCGTTTTGGAATGTGGGTAATCTAAAAGGTGGGGAAAGAGATTACCTCCTCCTCAGTAGGGAACCCAGGCAGATATCTTCACACTGGCATCGAGTTATCAAGGTCAGTAGGAGTGCGGGCTTGGACCCAGCTGAGGGGCCTTGGCGCAGTGTGGTTTTGGCAGATACGGGTGGGAGACAGCACTGGGGGCTTTGATAACAAAAGAACACTGCTGCCTTGGCAGTGGTGGTAACATCAGAGGCTCTGGCCGTCCATGGGCCCATAGGCCCATAGAGCAGGTAAGGGGAAACTGGGCATTCCACAAAGCAGCGGATGAACTAGTTGGGTTCCTAGCTACACAGTGGGCTTGCTCTGAGATCACTCAGAAGTAATTTATTCATCCATTGAATAGTTAGTGGACACCCACAGTAGAGATCGTAAACGAACGGATAGTCCCTAACATCAGGAAGCTTACTTTCCAATGGAAAGAGGAACAAATCACCCCCATTTAATAAATATGTAATTAAAGGTGTGCGTTTGTGCATGTGTGCATAATTCTGGATGGCGTATTGAGAGGGACGTTACATTCTTCAATTGTGAAGCAGAATAGAATGACAGTATTATAATCCTGAGTTGTGCTCGGAGACTATCGCAGCCCGAGAACTTCAAGGCCATCTGGAATATTGTCACAACTCTCCTAGACTCCTCAGACCTTGACTGTGAAGGGTGACAAGTCCTCCTGGCTGATAAAGAGAAGGAAGTGGGCTCAGAGGGAACAGGACTGGGCCAGGGGACTGATGCTGCCATAACTAAGGAGAGGATGCAAAAGCTGCCACTACCGTGGCTAATGGGACATTTCAAATCTTGTCCTAGTTCAGGCTGGTACTAGTGTCTAAAGATCTCCCCAGGTGGATAATACCAGGAATCTCTGATCACAGTCATTCTCAGTGACAAGTGGGTGGAAGATGTTGGTTCTAAGAGACTATCCTGGAAGAAGCAGGACCAAGCCCATGGCCGGCACCCACAGAAGAGTCCAGTAACCTGGAGTGTAGGCAAGGGCTGAAAGGGTTGTCAATGAATGTTCATCCCTTGAATATTTATCAAGATCCTACTATGTGATGGACTCTGTGCCACAGAACAAGAATGGGGGTCTAATCTGCAGAGGCTGAGAGGCAAACTATCCATAGCTGAGTAGGGTGGGGGTCAGCCCAGGTCCACACAGTGTCCCCGAATATGAATACAGTTTAGCCACCACATTGTGTAGCCAGCTGCCAATGAAAAGGAATCACAGACACTCTTGCCTCTTTGGCTCTGACTTCTTCCTTTAATCCCATCAGCCTTCACCGCACAAATGTATCGCAGGCATATCCCTTAGACATGATGACTGAGTTCTGCTCCTTCTGTTTTAACTCCTGGCTCTCTATTGGATTTAGCTTGTATTCATTCATGGAGTCCTTAGGCTTTTGACCATTTGGGGTAAAATTCCTATTCTGAATATTCTTGGCTCAAGCCTTCACATCCACATGGCCTGCATCCTGGTCAAGCCCACGTCAGCAACCTTTAAGAGAGACTTGATCATTTAGCCATGAACCTACGGCTCCAGGGGCAAGCCTGTTGCTATGGCAACATGGATGATGTACCAGGCACACGCTGTCACTCTGCTTTGGGACTATGAGGGCTCAGGGAGGGGGAACGCCAGCCTCCTGAGGGAGATAACAACCCTTGTGGGCCAATTACCAGAAGAGAGGGCAAAATGCCTCCCTCACCCTGCCCTAGCAGGCCCTGTGGCCAGCAATCCCTCCTTCGCCCCAGGGCTGCTTCTATTCCTGCCCCCCTGGGGACATTTGGAGGGAATCCAGAGAAATTGCCTGGTTTCATTATGCAGCTTTGAACCTGCACTTCGATTCTCTAGGGAGGCTAAAAGGATGACATTTCTCTTGTCTTGCTAACTCAGGATGTGGATAGTTGAGGTCCCACTTAGGCAACCTAGTAATCCCTCCGGGAAGATGATACAGGTTTCTACCCTCAAGGACACTTGGAGGTCAAATCAATCATCCGTCTGGTCAAGGTCCAAAGTGTAACCTCTGCCTTTGTGGCCTCACAGGGGCGTTTGATCTACTTCCACAATCACTCTCCTGAATCTCTGTGCTTCCCTCTATCCCAGCCTTCCACCCCTCCTCTCCTCATTCCTTTCTGTCCTCCTCAGGCCCTCGAATCCTTTCTCCATAATAGCAAGTTGCCCTACCTGCAATGTGTCTTCAAAGCACTCCCACACCCCCTGCCTCCAATCTTGCTGGCCTCTCCCCTAGGGTGTGATTTCTTTGCAGTCCTCTCTTGTGGTAACTGTTTTCTCACAGCCCTTGTATTTCAGAACAACAAGGTGAATTGATATCTCTATGGGGAATAAAATTAATTATAAATAATAGAAAAGTCAGCTAACACTGGTTTAATGAGGAAGTGTTCCAGTAGCGGTAGATGGCTGCTGGTATTGGCTCCGTGGCCAGTCCAAATGAGGTCTCACATCTCTGTGATTATCTTTGCCTTCTTCTCATATTTCTCACTGCTTTGTCCTAGTATGGCCGCTGCAGCCCAGCCATCGTCTCTGAATTCCAGGCAAGAAGGAGTGCTGCTTTCATCAGGAAAGCAGAAACATCCTCAAATTCCCTAAGAAAATTCAGTTTATGTCTCATTGGGTGGAAGTGTGCCACATGGTTTTAATGCGAGGAAATGGATCGAGGAGGATTTCATTGGCGTACTGCGCTCCGGAACAAAACTAGGATTTTGTTAGTAGGGAAGAAAAGGGATAAAGATATCAGAGAACAAGCAGCATCTGCACCAGTGTCTTTCTCACTCCCTCACCGTGTATTTCCACTCTCTTCTTTAAAACCCTGTTTCTTTGGGGTACCTGCGTGGCTCAGTCAGTTGAGCATCTGCCTTCAGCTCAGGTCATGATCCCAGGGTCCTGGGATCCAGCCCCGAGTCGAGTCGGGGCTCCCTGCTCAGCGGAGAGCGTGCTTCTCCCTCTCCCTCTGCCTGCCACTCCCCCTGCTTGTGTTCCCTCTCTCTCTCTCTTTCTCAAATAAGTAAATAAAATCTTCCAAAAAATTAATAAATAAAACCCTGTTTCTTTGTACTCACGCCATTTAGATATTCTGCCCTACCCCCTGTTGTTGCTTCATCCGCTGGGAATCCTCTCATTCATTCTGTACAGTGACATGCGTGAAAATCCCACTGCTCCACAGGACAAGCTGGTTGCTTGCACCCTACGCCCAAAACTTGATCAGCCCGGATGACACCCAGGTGGGTAGCCTGTCCATCATGGCCACATAGGTGCTCACCTTCTATTCATCAGTGATTTCCTCTCCATTCAGCCATTTCCTTCCATACAGACTCCCCAGGTATTGTCACCACCTGTAATGCTACTCCCCCAAAATGACTAACTCAACCACTCTGCTGCTTGGCTGTAACCAGCCCTTCTTCCAGGTGTCTATTCAACTGCTCTCATACCAACTCTTCTTTAGCATCATTGGCATTGACTGTCCTCCACCTCTCAATCCAACAACCTTGCCCTTTCTATCCAGCATACAGATTTCATGAGTAGTATATCTATGATTTTTAAAATTTTTTTATTTATTTATTTGAGAGAGAGAGAGAGAGCAAGAGCGGGGGAGTGTAGGTGCAGAGGGAAAAGCCGACTCCCCACTGAGCAGGGAGCCTGACCTGGGACTCAATCCCGGACCCTGAGATCATGACTTGAGCCGAAGGCAGATGCTTAACCCACTGAGCCACCCAGGCGCCCCGTGAGTAGTACTTCTATGCTTCCTTCTATGCCCCACATTTCTCTACTCTCTCTACTCCCCTAGACTTCTTTGTCCCTCTGTTGCCTCCATTTGTCTCAACTCGAAACCTGGATGCATACAACTGCCTGTTTTTCTGTGCCTGCATCGAAGCAGCAGAGCATTACCCAATGGGACAGATTGATTTCACTGTAAATTCAAGGTTATTGACTTCAAACAGGTCCTCATACTACACAAAAAACTTACTACAGGTCTATCTCTCATTTTCCCATTTTCCACCTTTCCCAACCTTCCTCCTTTCCTCAAGCCTCCAGTCTCCTTTCTCCCTTTCTTCTTCTTCTCCAATCCCCTTTGTCTTCCTAGAATCTTTCACTGTCATTATCTCTTCTTCCTTTCTTGTATATTCAACCTTTTCTCTCAATGGAATCCTTCCCATTCAAAAACAACTACTACCTGATGTCTTCACCTTCATAAGTCTAATTCTGTAGAGAACTCTATATATTTTCTCTCTTCATTTCTGTATCTGCCAACCTCAAGCCACACAATTCTGGCTTGTAGTCCAACCATAACCAGTAGCTTTTGCTGGAGTTATGACTTATACTTATATTAAAACCAGTGTTTCAGTATTTCTCTTACTTGATCGTTCCCTGCGTCTTTGAAACACTCTTGTACTGATTTACACGATTCAACTTTCTCCTGGCTTTTTTCCCACCTCTCCAGCTGTTCCCTTTCTATCTCCTTTGCAAATGCACCCAGCTCTACTTGTTTAATCAATTATGGAGATTTTCAAGACTTTTAATCTCTCCTCCTTCACCTCATACTTTCTCCCTAAGTGGGCATGAATCTCTAGTTTGTATCTTGATGTTAGACTTTTCTGAGCTTTTGACCTATAACATCTAATTTTCAACTTAGGATTTCTTTTTTCTTTTTTAAAAGAAGATTTTATTATTACGGGCACCTGGGTGATATTTGTTAGGTGTATGACTCTTGGTTTTGGCTCAGGTCGTGATCTCAGGGTTGTGGGATCCTCGTGTCAGGCTCCAAGCTCAGTGGAGAGCCACCTTGTGACTGTCTTTCCCTCTCTCTCCCTCTCTCTCTCTAAAATAAATAAATCTTTGGGGGGAAAAATATTTTAGTTTTAAGTAATCTCTACACCCAACGTGGGGCTTGAACCTGCAATCCTGAGATCAAAAGTCACATATTCCTCCAACTGAGCTAGCCAGGTGCCCCAACTTAGCATGTTTTCTTATATAAAATATTTGACCTTATAAAAGTCACTTGTATTCATTATTGCTGTGTGACAAAGTATCCTAAAACTTTGTACTTAAAACCATAAACAGGGTACCAGTGTGGCTCAGTTGGTAGAGCACGTGACTCTTGATCTTGGGGTTGTGAGTTCAAACCTCACATTGGGTGTAGAACGTAATAAAAAAATAGATAAGCATTTATTATCTCACAGTTTCTGTGGGGTAGCAATCCAGGTGTGGCATGGCAAGATTCTTTGCTCAGTTGGGAGCCTGAGTGCCAGTTAATCAAGGTGTGGCCAGACTCAGTCATCTCAGGACTCAAATAAGGAGGTCTCACTTTGAAGCCCATTCATGTGGCTAATGATGGGTCTCAGGTGATGCTGGCTGTTGCTTGGAGACATTGGTTCCTTACCATAGGGCCTCTCCATAGAGCTACTTGCTGCATGGCAGCTTACTACCCCAGAGCAAGGATTCGGGGGGGGGGGGTATAGGGGAGTGGGGTGGGGTGGGGTAGGATGGAGAGGGGTGAGGAAGATGGAAGTTACAGTCTCTTTGTAACCTAATCTCAGAAGTGACTTCCCATCACTTTCGTTCTATTCATTAGAAGCAAAACACTAAATTCAGAGGCGCTTGGCAGGCTCAGTCAGTGGAGCATGCGACTTTCAATCTCAGGGTTATGAGTTCAAGCCTCACATTGGGCACAGAGATTAATTAAAACAAAAAGACACTAAGTCCAGCCACATACAAAGGAAAGGATTTTATAGGGATGTGAATACCAGGAGTCCAGGATCACTGGGAGTTGTTTTAGAGGCTGCCTAGCACATGATTTCCTACTCATCTTTAAGTCCGAAACTGCACTCCTGCTCTGCCTACCACAGCACCCCAGCACCAGGAACATGGCTCTCCTTTAGTTTCTCTTTCTTAGTAACTGACACTTCTATCGATCCTGTTCTGCAACCCAGAAACCTAGGAGTCATTCTGAGCTATCTCTTCTTTCTTACCTGCACCCCCCATCTGATCACATCACCAAATTCTGTCAATTTATTTCTCAAATATCACTTAGATCTGTTCACTTATCTCTGCCACTACCACTATCAGCCTAATAGAAGCAACCACCATTTCCTGCTTGGACTTGCAATGACTTGTTAACTGTTCTTCCCCTCTAATCGATGTTCTATGATGCAGACAAAGCGATCTCTTCATGATATAAATCTGATTGTGACACCCTTCAGCTTAAAACTATTAAATGGCTTCCTATTTCCTGTTGGATAAAGACAAAATTCCTCAAAACCTATACTATCCTACATGGTCTGTCCCCTCTCCACCTCCCAGCATCACCATACATTAGGCTCCCCTTTCCAGGCATTCTGGCCTTCTTTCAGTCCTACTAGTCACAGGGCATGAGAAATCCCCCTTCTGGAACCTCAGAGACTCCTGTCCTTCCCCTTGGGCTCTTGTCACAGTTCCAATTTTGTATTAGCTTGTGTGAATATTTGGTTTTCTGTCTCTTCTGTATTCCATAAGTTATCAACTCAGTGTCATATCACTGTTGTATCCCCAGTACAAATACCTGGTGCATATTATATGCTCATTAAACATGTATTAAGCAAATGAGTTTCTTGACCACAACTCTCCCCTAATGGATGCAGCTAAAGGTCCACTGGGTTGGCCAGGTGGGAATGACCGGGCCAATATGTGATTAAATTCCACCTGCTTGGGTGCCTGGGTGGCTCAGTTGGTTAAGCAACTGCCTTCGGCTCAGGTCATGATCCTGGAGTCCCGGGATCGAGTCCCACATCGGGCTCCCTACATTGTGGGGAGCCTGCTTCTCCCTCTGACCTCTCCCCTCTCATGCTCTCTCTCTCTCTGTGTCTGTCTCAAATAAATAAAATAAAAATAAATCTTAAAAAAAAAAAATTCCACCTGCTTGCCCAGGGTGCTGAAATGTTCTGGGTTCCAGATCTAGATCCAGGAAGGAATGAACTGGCCCAGATCACAGATCCCAGCAGCCAAGCCAACTTAATCGATCTTCACATTGAATTAGAGAAAAAGCATTACAGTCTATGAGGCCATGCCTTCTTGCTTACTGGACCTGGCTGGATGTGGTTTGTTCTGAATGGGCTACTGGGGTTTGTTGGGGAAGAGGCACCTGCTTCCTTCTTTCATCATTAGAGGGGAACAATTATGGGCCCGCCACGGCATATACGACCACTTCTTTGTTCTATTACTTTTTTCCCTTAGAAATGTCACAGACTGCTGGTAATGGAGGCTGCCGGCTTTGCCCATTAACTCCTGCTCCTTTCCATCTATCGGTTTCCCCCAGAATGAATCAGAACTTCCACGCCTCCATTTCTGGGGCTCCACGTTTAGTTGTCTGCCCCTGTGGCGCTCCCATTGCTCAGGAATGGAATCTTCTCTAACTTTAAAGAAGAGGAATAAAAGTATCCCCAGATGGTGGCCCAACTGACTTCCCAAACTTAGCCCACATGAGCCCTTCAGCATATTAGAAGAAAACCTTGATTTTTAAGACTAAAGAGTTCAAACTTTATATTTAAAGTAGCAGAAGGGTAGGGGTGGTGGGGGCTCCAGGCTGGCTCAGTCAGAAGAACATGAGACTCTTGATCTCAGGGTCATAAGTTTGAGCCCCACATTGGGTGTAGAGATTATTTAAATAAATAAGACTTAAAAAAAAAAAAGTTGCAGGGATTTAGCAGAGTTTTCAGCCAGGGATGGTGTGGCGCTATGGGGATTTTTGAAAAATTAATCTGAAAACCTTGTGCATTGGATTCCCAAAAGACAAGTAACTGTGGCAAAGAGACAAGCTGGGGGATAAGGATAATCCAAGGCAAGAAATATTGAAGGCCAGCAATACAGCTGTAGCTGAGGGATTCCTGAAGACTGGATGAATTGGAACTATTTGTGCAAGAAAGAATCAATGGGCCTGAAGTGTGGACAGAAATAGGATTCCCTTCTGAAAGGTGGGAGATGTCTGCCCTCTATTTGCTCTGGCATGCGTATGCACAAAGAGTCCCCAAATGCCATTGTCTTCCACAATTATCACAAGCACTTCCCGTTCACCTGGACTGACATCTCCCAACTCCTCCGGGCTCCCTTGCTTATTCCATATACTTCCTCATCTTCATTTGCAACATTCTGTCTGAGGCATGATTTTTAGATTCACTCTGCCGCTCCACGGGCCACAGCTGTGGCCAAGAGGTATTCCCCCTTCGCTCCTGACCCCTGGAACCTCAGCCACCTGGTCCTGTCCTGCCAGGAGGAAATGGGGGGCCCGCTGGGGGTGCAGTGACAGCAAGGAAGACATTCAGTTCAAGTTGGGGCGTCTTGAGACAAAGGAGTCTGCTTTGAGTCTGCTTCCCGTAAATGGAAGCTGGAGAGGCCGTGAGCCTGGAGAGGCCGTGAGCCGCCTGCTTTGGAATAGACTGGCTGGGCAGGGCTGAAAGTGGAGAGGACGATGAGTGAGGATCGAGTGTCAATACACTGGGGGGGGGGGGGGGCGCAGGAGAGGCCTGGGCCACTGCTTTTATCCAGTCCTTTGTGGTCAGTTTGAGATTAGTCCAGCCCTGGTTTTCCCGTTTGAAGACTTAGCAGGAATTCTCTTTCCTTCCATTCTCTTGCTGACCGCTTTGGCTGACTGACAGCAAGTCGGCCAGAGGGAGAGCAGAAGAACTGAAGGAAGATGAAAATCAAATTGGTAAATTGTACCTTTTGTTAACAGCTCCGAGAAGAGGTGCAGTGATGAGAATGTCGGATAGTCGTTTAAAAATACTAAGGAAAAAGGCTATGATATAAAGGAATCACATAATTGATTTGTGCACTGCTATTCCCCAAGTGCGACTGAGACCAAGGAGTTGGCAGCGTTTATTTTTTTATTGCTTAGAATTTAAACTTTAGATTTAGCCAGCAGATACCAAACTGTCATTGATGTATCTGGTAGATGGAGGGAAAATAGTTTATTCTTATGTAAAATTTGATCCTGTTACATTTAGTTTATCATTTCAATCTGTCAGTATATTTTATGTAATATCCAGATTCTGCCAGCCAATGTATTTTTTATGCTTTCTTGCTGTAGCAGGTATACAAGGAAGTAGAAGAGGATGTTTCTAGAACAGGGAAAAGAAATATTCTTCTCAAAACTGAAATATTTCATAATTAATACAAGATTATAAGATCAACTTTTATCAGATGTAACCTATCCTAACAGATGAGTTATAACTTGTGACTAACAAGTGATGGAGATTGGATTCTTGACTAGTTAACAATTAGAAAGCACTAACCTGATAATCATGTAAGCGAGCAAGAATCAATCTCCCACTTGTTTGCTCTCTCTCTGAATAGGAAAACCTGAAGCCGGGCCTGGTTAGCAGGTCTTCATATAATAGGACTCTCACTCTCATGAGGCATAGGAACCAGTCAGGTGACCCAGTCCTCTGAGAGGAGCTGGTCAGATGGTCTGTGATAATAGGCCACACTCAGAGGGGCAGGTTTGTCTCAGCTCTAATAGACAGATGGCATTTGAGACTGTGGACCCAGTGTGGCCAGATTTTTCTAGAGTCCAGTTCAGAAGTGACCGTGTAAGCCCAAAACAAAACAGAGAAACCTAGAAGACACACTTGTGGACTACCAGGAGCCTCTGGTATAATACACAGTAAATGCATTGGACAGTAACACCCTGTCTGCATAGCCACCATCAGGACCAACTGGCCGAGGTGTGGCTTCTGTCTTACTTCTGTCACAAGGAAGGTGACTTCCACTTTGGGTCAGTCTGAGTAAATGATCCTTGGAGATTATCCAATTCTTTGCTTTAATTTTATGCTCACCAAATAAACTTCTATTCACCATTTCAGTTTTACAACAAACTTTAAAGCTAACAAGGGACTGGTTGACTCAGTCGGAAGAGCATGTGCCTTTTAATCTCGGGGTTGTGGGTTTGAGCCCCTCTTTGGGTGTGAGATTATAAACAAAACAAAACAAAATAAAACCCTTCTAGCAAGGGGGTGATCTGAATAAGGGAATATACCTATTTTAGTTCTAGAAAGGCCTATTCCTGTGTATCGATAAAGTAGTATTCTGCTTTTCTGCTGAACACTTTCCTGAATTTGTTCAGTGTTTATCGAAGCCTTGTGGAGCTTTAAACAGCTCCGAGTAAGCTAATGAAATAAGATAATAAGATTCTGGTGCTGAAAAGCTGAGTATGCGACCCTGATTATCAGTGTTCTAAGTTGGTGTGTCCCAGCCCCGACTCCGGAAATCAGCCACTAGGCCGTCTTTTTGTAAATGCAGCAGCAACAATTTGTGGGTGAATGAAGCCATGGGCTCAGCTTTGAAATTCAAAACTCTCTTATCTCTTCCTTTGATTTTTCATTCCTCAGACTTCTTTTTTCTACGTCCTTGCCCCTCCTGATACTTCCATTTCTCTAGCAACTAAGTGCTTTGGGGGTATCCACTGTTTTCTCATATTGTCTTTACTTTCCTTCTTCTTCACCTTCCTCCTCTTTTATGCCTTCCACTACTTTTTGGTCTTCTAATTTGGGAACTCACCTGCCTCCTCAGTGGTCTTACGAAGATTGTCTATGCTTTAGGTTCACTAGTACTGAAACATCCCTTTAGAGCAGGGCTGACCAAAATAGTAGTCACTAGCGACATGTGATGACTGAACACGTGAAATCAGCTGGTCCGAAATGAGATGTGCTTGCAGGGTTTGACTGGCTCAGTCGGAGGAGATATGACTCTTGATCTCATAGTTGTGATTGAGCCCCGCATTGGGTGTAGAAATTACTAAGAATAAATAAATGAAATGAGATGGGCTTTAAGTGTAAAATGCACACCAGATTTCTAAGACTTATCATAAAGAATGCAAAATGTCTCATTAACACATTAAAAAATGATCACATGTGGAAATGACAATATTTTGGCTATATTGGGTTAGAACAAATGTATTATTAAAATTACCTTCATCTGTTTCTTTTTACTTTTTTCACGCGGCTACTAAAAAATGTAAAAGTATATATTTGACTAGCAATATAATTCTGTTGTCAGTGCTGCTTTAGGGGGTCTTAATGTCTGTATTTTCTACATCTCTACAGGGGGCCTAAAGACTATATTAAACATTCCATTTGGGGGCATCTGGGTGGCTCAGTGGGTTAAAGCTTCTGCCTTCGGCTCAGGTCATGATCTCAGGGTCCTGGGATCAAGCCCGGCATCGGGCTGTCTGCTCAGCAGGGAGCCTGCTTCTCCCTCTCCCTCTGCCTGCCTCTCTGCGTGCTTGTGATCTCTCTCTGTCAAATAAATAAATAAAATCTTAAAAAAACCACATTCCATTTGGTTTGACTGTCCCAAAATGAGTCCTTCATTTCTCTTTTCTCTATGCTGACCCACCTTCTCAAGTCGTTCTCATTTTTCCTTTTCATTAAGAGGCTAAGAGAAGGGGGGGAGTTTTTCTTTTTTGAGTCAGAAGTAGACACAACACAAGTGCATTTAAATGTAATGGGGATATAAGAAAAACTGAAAGTAAGCAAGACTGCCTGTAGACAATCTGTTAAAAAACACAGTCATATGTACACCTGGACAGGCATCAGTCCCACGGGGAAACCCAGCAACTTTAATTACTTCACCTACAGGCACTATACTGAGAATTGTTCCTTTCCACTTGAGTGGAAGTGTGCTCCATGCCAGTGCAAGCTGTCAGTTTTGCTTCTCTCATACCAGACCTGTCTTCAGAGGCTCACATTTATATATGTTATGTAAATGATAATTAATACATGGAGCACACTGACAATAATGAGTGTAGGTTGGAGAGTTGATCCTGGTGTTGCCACTTGCTAACCCAATGGCCCTATGCCAGTGACTTCATCTCTGGAGCCTCACCTGCTAATCTGTAAGATAGGGATCACAGGACCATGGCTTCTGGTGGATCAACAGCCTACCTCTGCTCCTAGCTATTTTCCACTCTCATTCTTTGGAAACTTGCTCTGAAAGAGGATTGTGTCTCTGCCTTTTGCCAGAGAAATTTGATTCCTCACCTCAAAACTTGTGAAAAGCCCTTTGGAGGGACTTCTGGCTTCAGCACTTGACATTGCCCACTGCAGTTTGCATGAACTTGAGGAACTGGTCTGTGACCCAGACTGGAGAACATTCAAGGTGAAGAACTATGTGGCTTGTAGAAGGTGTCCATGGTGGGCAAGGAGAGAAAGCTGCTGAGAAAATGCCTGCATTAGAGTATGTGCAGGCAAAGACATCTGTGTATTTCTTGCAGCCTAAATGTAGAGAGAGAAAGCCACGAGTTGCCTTAAAGGGATTTTGTCCAGGACTACAAAAGCAGTCCCAGCTATGACAGACTCCTTGTAGAATTCCAAAAACCAGGGCTTGTGGAGGGAACTTTAGCAGCTAAGGAGATTCCTGATGCTGAGGGATCTTTGAAGAACCCTTGGATGTGACAGAGGAAAAAAGGCAGCTTTTAAACACTTGTCAACCCACAAAAGCAGCCCTAGAGATTGAACTTCATACTTAGAGGATAAAGTCCTATATGTGTAAAATGGTTTGTAATTATTCCTTCTATGGTCACATTTCAATCCTTTTCCTTCACCAGGTGTACTAACCTTCCTCGTGCCTGAACTCACTTCTGGCTAGGCTGAGGTCTAGGCTGGGATCTGTCTGAGTACCTCCTATTCTGGGCAAACTGTTTCCAGGCCCTGGGAATCATTAGCCAGGTAAATTTAAGATGCCCCTTATAGGAGCATATGAGACTCACATTATTCAACAAGAATTTGTATCTGTCTGTTGCATTAACCAGCACTGAGATGGGAAATTCAAGCACAGTGTAGATCATGGTGGCTTCCTTGTTCGTTTGTTTGTTTTTTTTTTAATATTTTATTTATTTATTTGACAGAGAGAGAGATCACAAGTAAGCAGACAGGCAGGCAGAGAGAGAGGGGGAAAGTAGGCTCCCTGCCGAGCAGAGAGCCCGACGTGGGGCTCGGGGCTCGATCCCAGGACCCTGAGATCATGACCTGAGCAGAAGGCAGAGGCTTAACTGACTGAGCCACCCAGGTGCCCCTGGTGGCTTCCTTGTTAACTGGCATTAGTCAGCTTAAAGACTAACTGGAATGGAAGGAGAGCAAGAGGATAGGGTGGGTATGGAAGAATAAGATTATTTTGTGACATATCTGAATGTATGGCAACAATTGATGAGCTGTTAAGAAAATGAGAATTAAGTACACTGAAAGAACTGAAGGATTATCTTGTGCCTAAAGAGTTTGGGGTGAGCTTCATACAGGAGTCTGGATGCTAAGGACTATTCCCAGGTGGCTATTGGAAAATGAAGGGCCTGGGAATTTTATGTTTGGCAAGGGGATTGAGAGCTAACTGGGATGAGGGATTAAGGAGGAAAAAGCTAGATTGGTAGATAGGGCTGGACCATGAAGAATACAAGTCTTAAGATGATCGAGCCACATGTCCATGAGCAGTCCATGTAGTGAAAGAATGGTTTTTGAGTTAGTATCTCAGTGCCATAAATACTTATTTTTTTTTCTCCCCATGTTGAGAGGGCCAAAGAATCCACACCAGACTGTCTCAAGACAAGGGAGTTAGGAAGGGAAACCAGGGGCTCTTTTTCCCTAACACTAGGGACAAGTACTAATACATTTTGATTTTCAAATAAAATCTTTATGGTTAGGTATGATTTTGAATGCTTTGAAACTTTTTCCTCTGTGGAGGCCAGTTAGAGACCCTTGCCTCAGTATTCCTAAGGAGGAATTGAGGTTACATCTCCTATCAGACTTGAATGTCAGCACAAGGTATCTCCAAAGTACCCCCAGCGATCTATGGACCCACATACCTACCCACCCAATCTTCGGATGCCCGCCCTGAAGTGTTGCAGGCTGTGTGCCCAAGTTGCTACAATGCATAACAGTGTCCTCTCTAGTGGCTGTCAGCGTGTTGGTGTGGGGGAGATGAAAGCACGGTGAAACTCTGATAATCACCGCAGCTGGGAGATGAGTACTTGGGAATTCATTATGCCATTTCTCCTGCTTTTTGTTATCTTTGATAATTTTCCTAATAAAGTTAGATAACTGTCCTTTTTCTCAAGAGAGGGACCAGAGCCTCTCAAGAGAGAAAGTTAGATTTGGCAGATGCCTTTATCACAAGGGCAAGTTCAGCTTTCAGGTTACACCCAAGGTATTAGGAAGAAAAATCCTTGGAGCAAGGTGCAGAAAGTGGTCAGGAAATGCCTCCTGGTGGAGGGTAACAGTTCTCTAAAAGTACTGCTCACATTGAGTAAAGAAACTAAAAACTATAGGTCTGACTCTGCCTTAGGTTGTTTTGAGAAGGGCTAACAGATCAGGGTCAAGAGTGAGAAACTGGCCTCTACCACATTCCATCCCCTTATCTACCTTTTCTTCCTTCCCTTTTGCTTCAAGGGAGCTGAGGTAAGTAGATATTTAGATTTTGGGCAACATCTGAGCACCGACTATATGCCGGGTGCTGTACAAAAGCTTAGATCAAGCTTATACCATTTTATAGAAGATGGAACCGGGAGTCTGGAAATTCCTCAAGGTGTGGGGGACGTGACACAAGCAGGTAAGGGTAGTTGGGGAACCCAGTCCTTCCAACCCCAAATCGTGAAAAATAGAACCGAAACTTGGGATCAGGCAGAGGTGGCTTTGTGGCTTTGAACAAGTCACCGGACCTCACTGAGCCGACTCAATTTCTCCATCTATAAAAAGGGTACAGTAAAACCGTGTAAGGTTTATTTATTTATTTTTTTAAGGATCGGAGACCTTTAAACTGTCAAGATCCTGGCACGAAGGGAGGGCTCCATAAATGGCAGCCATCATTCTTGGACAAGTGCCGGCACATCCTCCCGGGCGCGCCTCCCGCCGGGTCCCTCGGGACAGGCCAGGCCCGCCCCCGCGGCTCTGGTCTCGCAGTGCTCGCGGCAGGTGGCCCAGCATCTCGGTGCCCACGCCCCGAAGCGAGCGGGGAGCACGGGCGGGTTGGATGACCAAGATCTCCCCCCGGAGGATCGCCTCCCTCCCTCCACACACCCGGCGCAGGTGAGGTTTCCGGCCCAGGCCACGGGGACAGCGACCCCGAGGAGAGGTCGAGGCGGACAGCGCGGCCCGCGGCCGGGAGAGGGGTCCAGCGGACGCCCCCTCCCTAGCCCAGTTTCACCGCGGGACCAACCCCGGCGCCGGGGCCCGCGGGCTGCGCGCTCTGCGGCTGCGAAAACCCGGAGAGGCGGATCGGAGCGCGCTCGCAGCCAACTCCTCCGCGGTCCGGCCGCCGAGCTGGGCATGCTCAGTGCGGCCGCCGCGCCGCCGTCCGCCAACTCGGAAGCTCGCGCTCCCGGGCCGTGGGGGCGAGAACGCCGGCGGCGGCGAGCCGGCGTCGCCCGCCGCCCCCAGACAGTGGCAAACTTCGCGGTGTCCCCGGAGCTCGCCTGGACGAGACTGATACCTCACAAATAAAATCCAATCCAATCCCCCACCCCCCCCACCCCAGCCCGAATCATGGAGGCTGTGGCCGCCCGAGTGCCGCCGCCGCCGCCGGCCCCTGCCCACTAGCCAGGGACCAACAGGTAAACTGTTGGGGGGGGGTGGGGTGGGAGGAGGAGCTGCGGCTGGGGGGAGGCGGCGGGCTGGAGGAGTCTGAGACGTCCGCGGGCCGGGTGCCCCCGTCGGCGCCCACAGCCAGCCCTCCTCCCCCTTTTTCCCAGCCCCTGGAGGGGCAGCAAAGGGTTAAATCGGCCCCGCGCCACCGTGAGCACGGCCCCCTCCAGCCGCCGCGACCGCCAGCAGCGCGCCTCAGCGCCTGCCCGGAGCCGCCGAGGGGACCAGAGCCTCGGATGCGCCACCGGAGCCCGGCAGGCGTCTAGGAGGCACCGGCCGCTTCTCCCCGTCCGCATCCCTGCCTCTCCCACCCCTCCAGGCCTCTCTCCCTCCGCCCGGGCCGGGTCCGCGCCCAGGTGGCGGGGTCTGCGGGGCGCGTGGCGGCGCGGGAAGGATCCCTGCCGTGGAAGAGGGGCGGGGGCGGGCTTCTCCGCAGTCTCTTCCCCGGGCTGGAGGGCCACCCCTCACCTTAGGTGAGCACTTGAGCCACCCGCCTAGGCGCCAAGAAAAGTTTTTTTTTTTTTTTCCCGTGCCCCTCCCCCAACCCCCACCCCCTGTCCGGCTGGGGTGGGTTTGGGTCCATTGGTAAAAAAAGTCACACGTTCCCATCAGCTGCTCCTCCCCCTGGGGACAGGGTTGGTGGTGGTTGGGGGGGGGGGCGACGGGAGGCTGGCGCCGCGAGAGACCCAGGCGGACCTCCAGCTCCTCCGCCGCCACCACCCGAGCGGTGCGTCCCGGGGCTGAAGCGCAGCTGGGTGCCAGCCGAAGACTGCCCCCATCAGTGCGTGTCTGCGTGCCGGGCAGCGGCAGCATCCAACCTGCTTTATTCCTGCCTGCAGCGCCACAGTGAGCGAGCGAGGAGGGGGAGAGAGGGAGTCTGTCTGCAAAGTGCTGCTCCCTGGTGCTCAGAGGCGGCTGCTCCAGCTCCAACTCTCATTCATTTCGCCGGTTAACATGAGAGATCATGGCCGCCTTCGGGCTTCTCAGCTATGAGCAGAGACCGCTGAAACGCCCCCGGCTTGGGCCGCCCGACGTCTACCCGCAGGACCCCAAGCAGAAGGAGGTAAGGGCGCCAGAGGCCTCCCCCGCAACTGGGGCCGCGCTCCGCAGCGCTGACCCGGGGCCAAGTTGGCCCAGCGGGCATCGCCGGCGCTGCGTGGGGAGGGTTCAGGAGGGGGCCAGGCGGCGGTGACCGGGCTGGGGGGCTAGGGGACCCCCGGCGGCGGAGACCCAGCCGCTGTCAGTCTCTGCGCTCCCCTGGGGCGCTCGCTCTCCGGGTGCCGGGTCGCTTCCCCGTTACCGGGCCTTGCACGGCGCCGCCGGGTGCTTCACCGGGTGCCTCTTCGCCGAAACCCTCTTGCTCCCTCTCCCCCGCTTCTGCTTGCTTTATTTTTCTCCCCGCTGCTTCGGTAAATCCTCGTAAACTTTTTGAAAAATGTTGGAATGCAGTGCATCCGACACAGGTCTTACGTTTTGCGCCAGCTGAGCAGGGACGGGGGGGTGGGGTGAGGGGGAGACCTTTCTGTTCAAATTTTCCAGTTTGGAGTGGAAGTCGTTTTTATCGAGGTGAATAAATATTGAGCTCTTTGAACGTACTTCTTTCTGTATCCCCTTTTCCCTTAAAAAAAAATCAATATTAAAAGGAGCCTGATTTTCGTCCCTAGAGGCGATTGGTTTAATTGCTGTAGGCTGTTTTGTATATGGAAAAGCAGACGGGTTACCTTGGAAGGGAAGTAAGTCCCGAGATTGCTTATTTCTTTGAATGAAATTGGAGAAAGCTTGACTCTTGCCTTAGGAACATCTAGCTTCAATGTCTAGAGTAACCATGGCATTTTATAGCCATTTATGTGTTTGTCAGTAGTTAAGAAGTAATTATGTAACGACTCTCCAGTTATAATGATCACCCTTGGCTACACAATTTGCCCAGGGATTTGCCTTTTTTTTTTTTTTTTTTTTTGGAGATCACCTGCTACCCAGCTGTGCTTTCTGAATTTGCCAGCTGCAGCCCACCCATCCTCTATTTTCTTCAGCAAAAAACGGAGTGAGCACATTTTACAACTTCTTTCTGGGAATCTAAAAACCCTCTATTAAAAGTTTGGAGGCCCACTGACATCACAGAAAGGGCTTTGTAAAGAACGCAAGGGGGGGTCCTTAAGACTTCCTTTTTGATAAAGGTATCTATTTCAGCAATAGAGGAAGAATGCTTGTTTGGTTAAACTTCTGTTAATGTTACAAAAAATTTAGGAGTGGCGATTCCTTTTAGAGGCTTAAGCACATAAACATGTTTGAGCATCCGTGGAGTAATTCAGATAGAAGCTGGGAAGGTTTTACAGGTGGTTCTCAGTTGAGGCTTAACATGAGGGTGGATTGAGGAGATCTTGCAGATTTCTTCCCCACCTATTTCTCTCCGAGCTGCTCCTACCCGGATGACAGTGAATTGTTAAGGATGAGAAATAACAGATATTAAGGACCAACAGTAACCAAGTTAGTAACTTAAAAAATTAGTGTCAGGAATTTTTAAAACTTTTGGTGGGGACAAGGATGCCGATTGTCTCGCCTTTCTCATCTTTTACTGTCTTGCTACATTTTCCAGAGAGAAGTGTAATTACTAGCATCTCCCTAGTTATGGGCGGGGATGGGCGGGGATGGATGGGCGGGGATGGTCTTCTGAGATGCCCTGTGGGCTTGTTTAGCATTTATTCCTCTGGTCAGGGCCTCTTCAGGATGGGGGCCTCCCTGATTGGAAAACATAATTTTGGATTTTAGGATTTTGCAGCATTTTCTGGAATTCTAAAACTGGAAGTGACCTTAGAGCATATTTTATGTAACTTCCTTTTGACAAAGGGAAACTGAGGCCCAAGAAAGCTTTACCGGACTTAATCAAAGCGTGTGATAAAGAAGCAGAGGATTGGGACCACCAAACGAGTATTTAGGTCCAAACCAGTACTGTGTTAAGGACTTATGCTAAATTGTGTTGTTCTGCTATTATGCCCTTTCCCCCTAGGCAGCCAATATTTCATCCCTCTGGAGCAGAGTCAGAGTTCTTGTGTGACTGTAGCCAAATTTGAGTACAATATGGAACAGGTGCTTGGCTGTTGTTGGGTGGTGGTGCGGTGAGCAGTGCTTCACAAGCTTCAGTTATTTATGTACTGCTTCAAGAGTTCCACCCTAACCCTGGGTCACCTGTCCTTTTAGTCTAATGTTTTCTTTAACTTTTAAGAAACTTTGTTTCCTAGGCAGCAATACACATGAAGTCAGGGATTCATATATACATACTAATGCAAAAGTTAGAATCCAGTCGTGTTTATGTGTTAAATTTGTATCTAGCTGATATTATACACACATTTTTATCTATACACATCTATATACACTGTATCTATACACATCTATGCACACCAATTTTTATCTAGCTGATACACATTATACACACACACATTTATATACACACATTAAACACACAGTTACACGTAATAAAACCAGACTATAACTATTAAAACTTGAAAAAGTTTACCTGGGCATTTAAAACTATTGTTGCGTGCTATTAGAGATCTTTATTCCACATTAGGGGAAATGCTGATTTAATGAAGGAAGTATGGGCTTCGAAATTGGGCAGACCCGGATTTGGATTCTGGTTCAGCCTCTTTGCAGTTGTGTGGCCTTGGGCGACTTGCATAACTTCTCATTTGTAAATTAGTGTAGTTCTATTCAGAAAATTTTGAGAATCCTGGTTTGAAATGCATTACATTTGTGTGAGAAAAACCCTCATCCTGGTGGAAGCTATTCTTATTACTATAGGAGTGACTCTTATTATTGTTAACCAGTGCTAGTTGTGTTCTGGAAAACAGCTCCTGGTAGATGGGCTGGAACCCTTGAATGAAGATCCCCTATGGAGAAGGAGGAGAGGGTGGGGTGAACTGGAAGCTTTAACCTGCTTGATTGTTTGACTGTATTCTTTTGAGAGCTTGCCCGTGCATCAGCACTCCACCGGACTTTTTTTTTTTTAATATATTGTGTTATAATACTTTGTCTTCTGACTGTCTTCAAGCTTTGAAAACGAATCAGAAAACTGAGAGTCACCCTTAATTCCCCCCCCCTTTTTTTTTTTAAGATTTTAATTATTTATTTGACAGAGAGGGAACACAAGCAGGGGTAGTGGGAGAGGGAGAAGCAGGCTCCTTGCAGAGCAGGGAGCCTGACTCGGCTTGATCCCAGGACCCTGGGATCCACTGAGCCACCCAGGCGCCCTTTGATTTCCCTTTCTCATACTCCATAATACATGTTTCAGGATATCTTGTCTGGTCCAGTTCCCACATATATTTCCAATCTGTCCACTGCTCCCCAGTCTCACTAATATGCTCGACTTCCTTTCTGCTTCAGCCTGACTTTTCTCAGCCCGTGGGCTTGTGTACATGCTCATCTGTCTGCTTGGACACTTGTTTGCCTATCCACCCCTACCCCCACCATTTCACCCCCCTTTTCTCACCTTAGCCTATGGTGGGGAGGATAGCTCTGGAGCCAGTCTGCCTGGGTTTGAAACTTGGCTCTCCTGTTTCCATCCTCTTTATTCTCCCCATCCCTCAGTATCCCCTCTTGTAGTTCCATCGGGCTATTCGAACATTACATGAGTAGTGCATGTGAAGCGTTTGGCTGGAGTCTGGCATGGATTCAACACCCAAATACTGTCAGGGCCTGTTTCTTCATCTGTCAGGTCTCAGCCCAATGACCTTCTCAAAGGCCTTTCTAGTATAACCATGTAATTTGTAATTTTGTATTTATTTGCGTGCTGCCATCCTCCACTAAAGGGTCCATTTTATGAGAGCAGGGATGAGTGCTTTTTTTAGGCATCGCTAAAGTACCCGCCACCTAGTGTAATTCACTCCTGGGATGCTGAGGGCATGAATATTTTTTGGAATGTATGAATGAATGTGGGAATGAATGAATAAAAAGAGGAGATCTGGTGATTGAAGGGTGTAAGGGAAAGTCTAGGTTAAGGCAGAAATTATCCTTGACATCCTGCCTTGGAGGTGACAAGGCTGAAAGGTAAACCCTAGAAGTAGGAAGGAAGAGGAGTTTACCCTAGGGTAGAAGAGGCCTAAATAGCTGAATAATAAATACTTTCAGGAAGCCAACTTAGTTAGAAAAATAGTTTGGGTCGATAGTGAGATTTCTAGGCATCGAGAGCTCTAGAGTCCCACCAGTAGAGGGGATAGAAGGCTGAGTATCCAGAGCAGAGGCTGTCCAAGGACAAATCCAGTAAACCGTGGGAGGGTAGTGGAAGGATTGGGGGGTGGGTGGGGAGGTTGGAGAAGGTGCGTGGGGTAGTGGTGGTGGTAGTGTCTGCATGAGGCTATCTGAGAACAGGTGTTCTCAAACTTGACCTATCCAGATCACCTGTAGAGCTTGTTAAAAATAAATGGTCTTTCAGATTCAGTAGTTATGAGCCAGGGCCCCATAATTTGCATCTCTAACAAGATGCCTGGTGATCTGATGGTTGCTGGTCCACGGCCTCGCTTTAAGGACCCTGACCTAGAGAGAAGGCATCCAGGTCTGCAGAGGCTAGAGAGTTCTGGTTGCTGTAGGTAGGGAAGGTCTAGGCATCTGTATATGGTTGAATTTGAAGTAGTTTGGTTTAGCAGTCAACTCATCCAGGGTGTAGTGGGCTTTTCCCAGAAATTGTGCCCTTTCTTAGATCAAAAGCAATAAGTTAGGAAGTCTCAGTCCCCCTCTAATGGCTTTCTATTATGCTTGGAATAACAGATTCCTTACCTAGACCGACAAGGCCTTACCATCTGGCCCTTGTTCACTTCCACAACCGCCACCTGTAGCCCGAGCTCCTGGCTTTGAGTTCTGGCTTCCTCACTTACTGCCTTTTTGACTCAGATCTCACTTGTGGAATGGGGTTCATATTCCTACCACATGGGGTTGCTGGAAAGACAAAATGAGATTTGAACCATGTCTGGCACACAGATAGTGCTCCGTTCACATGACTACTACTGGGATAACCCCTCCCTTGTTAAAGAGTCCTAGGGCTTCCCGTTGTATTTATAATATCCGTAAGACCCCGTCTTTGAGATCTGGCCTCTGGGCTTTTTTGATCCCTTCCAGACTTGTGGCTCATTCTCCTTCTGGCTGTGCAGTAGGACCAGTGGCCACTTCTCTCTCTTTCCAACAGGTTCAACTTTTTGGTGTCTAGATTCCTGTTCCTGACTGCCCCTGTAGTCGTGTTTCCTGTCCTTTGGCTCTTAGAGACTCTTAAAGGAAGCCTTCCTTGTAACCCATCTCTCCTCATCCTTGCTAGCTCATTATCTTGTATTAATAGGTCTTGCCAGTGCTGGTCACTGAAATGGTTGTTGATTTTCTCCATGGTTTTCCACACTAGAATGTAAACTGCATGGGGGGGGGGGCTTGTCTGTGGTGGTCACAGTTTTGAGTGCCTAGTGCCTGGGATTAGACTAGGTGCTCAGTAAATAGTTCTTGCAGAAATTAATAAAATGCAGAAAGAACTCTTAATGAGCAGTCGTATTTATAACATCTGACTGCCCCAGTGCTTGTTTTATTTTGGCAAAGCCTGTTTTCTTGTTAGCATGTAAAATTCTTAAAACGCATTAAATGGTTATTTTAGAGACAGCTGGGGAGGTGGGGTGAGGGGAGGTGAAAATTTGTTTCTTTATAATCTTTGAGAAGGAGGATGTTTGTTGATAAAGTTGCCTGGGAAGAGAGGACGGGCTGACCAGTTGCCTGGGGGACCAGCAGAGAAAGTTAGGGAAACGCTTCCTCCTGAGATTTGTTGGCTGGCTCCTGGGCCCATCACAGACCTCCCTGAATGCCGGTGTTCTGGGAGGAACATCTGTATGTTTAACTCTTGTCTCGTGAGCCTCTTGGGCCAGAATCAGTGTAGGAAACACTGGGTCAGAGGCCCTGCTGCTTCCTGCTGCTCACAGAAGTGTTGCCACCCAAACTTTGTGGCCAAGGAGTAGAAACCCAAGTGGTTGTCATTTCTCAGGGTCTGCGAACACCTGCAGCACAGTCGTCAAAGATGCTTGTTAAGCCTGCAGATATAATGGCCCACCTCGGACTTGCTGAGTCAGAATTTCTGGGAAGGAGGCTGAGGAATTGGCATTTTAAACAAGCTTTTCAGGTGATTCCTAAATATATGAAGTTTGAGAACAATGGTTCTCGTTTGTCTTTGTCTTTAGAAAATGTTGTAAACCAGACGCTCCCTTATTTCCTACCCATTTCCCTCTATTTGATGTATGAAACTCTTTAGACAAATATACCATTTGAAGTATTAGTACTTTTTCGTACAAAATAGTGCAGATGAGTTTAGCTACTTCCCCCACCGAAGTTCAGTTCACATAACCAGGGTTCCCAGAATAGGCTTTGTTTTCTCTCAGCTGTTCATAGTTTATAGCAGAGTAGAATGCCCTGCCTTGCCCTTGAAATACCCACAGCCCCCTTCTGTGTGCACTTGGCTAAAACGGGGCTTTGGGAGCAGGTCTTGCTTTGTCCTGTGTCGATGTTCTTGGACTTGTTCAGGGCAGTGGAGTTTTCTGTTTGACTGCAGGCCTGGGCTCTCAACTGGGCTCTCTGGGGACTCCTGCAAAGCCGTTAATTTCGGGTACAGCCGCTGTCTGTTAACCTGTCGGGTTTTTCACTTAGGCTGGCAACTGTGGTGATGAAATGTGATCCTTTAGGAAGTTGGAGGACCACAGGGTGAAGTCTGGAAGGCAAACTGTGTTGGGTGAGCCCTAGGTAGGAGAGGGTGAACAGAATCCTAGGGTGTTTGTTCAGTCCGTGTCTCATCTTCACGTGAGAATGAAGCAGAAGTAGGGTGGAGTAGTGCAAGCGAAAACTCCAAGAATTGTGATGTATTCTGCAGTTCTGAACCCTGCTTGTGAGGCTTCTTGACAGACGAGGCAGGGAGTAGAGAAGTTGGAGGGGTCTGGAAGAATGAACACGATTCGAGATTCTCTTTACCAGTGTGCTTGGAGCCTGGAGAAGGGCTGACCGCAGAGTCTGAGTGGGGCAAGCCACGTGGAGGGAAGAAGTCCAAGGGCAGTGTAGGGGGCGGTGCCTACCTCCTACACATTCCTTGCAGAGAAGGGATCATGGAAACACTTTTAATTGTCTTTAGATAATGTCAGAAGCTGGTGATGGTGACAAGAAATTCATTATACTGCCCTCTCAGTTCTGATTTGTTTAGGGAAATCTGCATAATGAAAATGTCGTATTACAAAATAGCATGAATTTTAACTAAAAAATTAATAAATGCCTACATAATTTGGAGGGCTTCTCAACCACGTGCTAATAATTGTTCTCTCTCAATGGGATTAGGGCTGCTTGTTTTTGTACTAATCTTTATTCCAAGCTGTAAACATACTTGTGTACTGCTATTGTCCTTGGAGGGAATGACTTAAAGAATAATTATTAGGTAATTCTGGTTGAGTTTTTGTTGGTTCCAAACTAAACTGGAACTCCTTTCGCTGATTAGCAGATAGAGGGATCTGGTAAGGTGCAGGGACAGACACACACGCACCTGAGCCGGGCCGTTGGGGCGAGGGCCATTCCCTGAGTATTCCAGCTCAGCCGCTTGCGCTATGTGATTTGGGCTGCTGTGTCCTTTTCCTCCCCTATGAGCTGGGAAGAATACCTAATCACCGAGATTTGCTTTGAATGTGAAGGAGCGTCGCAAGCTTAAATTGTTACCAAATGTGAGGTATAGATTCAGTGGTATGCTCGCACCGTTGTTGACCAGCTGATTATTCAGACTTTGAGAATTTTTGTCTGCTAGCTTGTAGCTGGTTCTTACCATTTTGGTATCTTGAACTGTGGCATAATGGGAGTATTTACCCCCAAGGAAATGGGCAAATGCTACAGATTCGGTTCTTCTTTTTTTTCTTTTTTAAAGCTAGTTAAACATTTACCAGCACACTGCTGGGTATCGTGGTATGCGCCACTTTGTTGATTACTTGACCGTCATTCTTATCCCAGGATTCCCCTACCCGCTAACCAGAAAAAATTTTTTTCAAAGCCAGACTTTCACTTACCTAACCTCTCTTGTGGCTTGCAGTGAGCAGATGACTTCATTCTGGCTAAAGAGATTTAGTGGAAATCTACCTTAGGACTTCTGAAGAATTTTTTCTCACTGAAGAAAATGCAGGCACAAGGGGAGAATGCCCTCTCTTAATGCCGATAGCTCCTTAGTTTTCTATCTTTGGAAAAGTAATTGTAGGATGTGATAGTTGGAGTTAGGGCATCTATCTTCTGCCGATGAGACAACAAGCCTGTAAATGAAAAGCCAATACAAGAGGAGGCAATTGAGTGGTTTTATGAAAATTAAGCTTCAGAACTGACCTTAGGACTGAACCTCTCCTTGGACTCATGAATTAAAAAGTAGATGCCCACATGGTTGAAGCCATTTTGGACCAGTTGTCAAATTCCTGTAACTAAAAGCATTCTGATGTTGTCATGGTTCTTTTCTAAAGATTTTATTTAAATAATTATTGTTAAATAACAGGTGCCCCTGTTATGGTATTTCTCATGTGTGTATTGGCCCCTGAAATCATCAAAACTTGAGCCCTCTCCCTCCAAAGAGCATGCACATTTCAGAACTCTCCTGTTCTCTGGTTTAATGGATATACAACAAGAGACAGAAAGCACCTTTATCTTGTCTGTTAGACAGTATATTCTGCTCAGTGCCTATCAGAAGCTTACAGAAGGGCACCTGGGTGGTTCAGGTTAAGTGTCTGCCTTCAGCTCAGGTCATGATCCCAGGGTCCTGGGAGCGAGTCCTGCATCAGGCTGCTTGCTCACTGGGGGTCCGCTTCACCCTCTTCCTCTGCCCCTCTCCCAGCTTATGTTTTTTCTCTCTCTCTCTCCCCAATAAATAAATAAACAAAATCTTTAAGAAAAACTTAGAGGAAATGGAAATGGCTTTATTTCCATTTCTATCAGAAAGGGTTTAAGTGGAAAGGAAGGAAGAGCCCTGACCTGTTTTGTTTGGGGGGAAAATTCTGTGGCTCTGTACCAAGTTTGGAGGAAACCAGGAATATTTAGGGCCAGAAGGCAACTTAAAGATGCGTTGTTCTCATTTAATAGAAAAGGAAATGGAGTCCCAGAGAGGTTAAAGTGACTTGTTAGGCAGATCTGGGCCAAGCACTTGTGTGCCCTGATTTGTTCTTGCAGCTTTACTTGGCCTCCCCTCTGTACACAGCCGCTGCTCTGGTAAACACCGCCGGCGCGTCGCCCTGGCGGGGAGAATTTCTCTGCATTTGGGGGCACCCAGTGTCTCTGTGATGAGAGCCGGGGGTTGTTTCGCTCACCACTTGATCTTTGAGCTTGCCCGAATCTTGAATGGGGTCTCCTGGGCAGAGGGAAGAATACTCTGGAAGCTCAGGCACTCTTGCCTTGGGGTGTTTTGGTGGAAGGGTTCCAGCTCTGTGGCTCCTGGTGCAGACAGCTCTCTGGCATTGGCCTTTGTGGGCTGTGTGTGTGGGGACTGATCCCATCTAGTTTTAATTTTCTTGGTTGAGATGTTCCTTTACTTATGCATAGCTCTTGGGAGATGCAAATAGGCGATTTGTACTGGTTGCCTGCTTCCAGGGAGCAACACTTACATGTTGTGTTCTATATAATGGACCCCCCCCCCCCGCCCCTGAGTTATGAAATGCTAGGGCCCTGAGGAGAGTTTTAGCCCCTGAATTTTATTTTCCATGTTTTGAGGGAAATATCACTATACATATACGTACATATGTATATATGTGTGTATATTTATGTATACATGTACACATGCATGTATATGTATGTATACATGTGTGTGTATGTTTGTGTATATATATTTATGTATATGGGTGTGTGTGTGTGTGTGTATGCACCAAACTAATTGAGTCATTCAGCCCATATTGTTGAGCACCTTGTAGGCCTTTTGCCAGCTGTGGCATCATGAGGATAGGGCCTGAAACTAACTATCTATCTATCTATCTATCTATCTATCTATCTATCTATATTTTTAAAATTTATTTATTTGACAGAGAGTGTGCATGAGCACAAGACAAGCAGGGAGAGCTGCAGAGGGAGAGGGAGAAGCAGACGCCGCACTGAGCAGGGAGCCCGAAGTGGGGCTTGATCCTAGGACCCTGGGATCATGACCTGAGCTGAAGGCAGATGCTTAACTGAGCCACCCAGGTGCCCCTTAAAAAAAAATTCTTTTGGGGTGCCTGGGTGGCTCAGTGGGTTAAAGCCTCTGCCTTCGGCTCAGGTCATGATCTCAGGGTCCTGGGATCGAGCCCCACATGGGCTCTCTGCTCGGCAGGGAGCCTGCTTCCCCCTCTTTCTCTGCTTGCCTCTCTGCCTGCTTGTGATCTCTCTCTCTCTCTGTCAAATAAATAAATAAAATCTTTTAAAAAAAATTTCTTTTTTTTGTCTTTTAAAACTTTTCTATGTCTCTGGCTTTGAGCACAACACCTGGCACAAACCTGGCACTCAAAATTTCTTTTGTGAGTAAATGTGACAATAAACAAATGGTAGGAGCTTTGGTCCTGGCCCCCCAAAAGACTTCAATATAGAGCAGTGGTTTTCATTTAGGGGCGATTCCTCCCCCCTTCCCCTCAGGGACATTGGCAATATTTTCAGAAATTTGGGTTGCTTGACTCTGTGTATGCACATATGTGCATATACAAGCTGATCCTGGCCATCTAGTAGGTAGAAACCAGGAATGTTTCTGACATTTTTCAGTACTCTGAACAGGGCGGCCCTTCCTCCCCCAAAGGGCCTCAAATCTGGCCTCAAATGTCAGTAAATTTCAAGGTTGAGAAACCCTGGTCTAGAGGAAGTAATAGACTTGTAAATAAGGAATACAATGTTTCAGATATTCTTTGAAAGGAATGTACAAAGTGCTGTGGAAACAAGAGGGAGTGACCCATTTTTTTGACAGGACCTGAAAGAGGAGATTTTTGAGTCTGGGACTTGAAGGATGTGTAGGAGTGGATGGGGCTGAGGATGTGGAAGAAAATTAATTTTGGGGAAGAGAGAGCAGCTTGTGCAAAAGGCCAGAAGGAATGTGGGATGTGCTCTGGGCTGTGGGCCTGAGGCATGGTGTGGGATACACAGCGGGGAGCTGGGCCGGAGCAGGAAAGAAAGGTGGGATCAAGTTATGGGGGCCTTTGTGGTCTGTATTGGGGTGTTTAGATATCGTAGTGGAGCTGATGAGGTGCCATTCCGGGTAAAGTTCAAGGAGTGAGATTTAAGGTGACTCATGTTTGTAGTGTGAGGGGACAGTGACTCTGAAGGTTATATTGAGGTCAAGAGTCAGCCTGGCTCGGGTCCCTGACGTTCCATGCCTGTGGGTAGATATATTAGTTTCTTGTAGCTGCCATAACAAGTTTCCACAAACCATGTGGCTTAAAACAATGGAAACTTATTCTCTCACAGCAAGTCCACAGGCAGTGTTGGTAGGGTTGCGCTCACTCTGGAGACTCTAGGGGAGAACTCCCCCTTCTTCCTCTTATAGCCTTTTTTGGCTCCAAGGGTTCCTCGGCTTCTTTGGGGCCCTCCCAATCTGATTTTTGCGTTCGTCTTCACCTGACCTTCTCTATCTGTCTCCCCCTGGGATGTGCCTTATGTGGACAGTTGTTACTGGATTTAGGGCCTACCTGGGTAGACCAGGATCATCTCCTCTCAAGGTCTTAATTACATCTGCAAAGACCCTTTTCCAAAATAAGATAACATTTACAGGTTCTGAGATTTGATGTGGATTTCTTTCAGGAGCCCATTTTTTTGGCCAACAAGGGCTTTGGAAGAAAGAGAAGAGGATTTAAGAGAAAGATTATTTGGGTGGCAGATTTGATAAAGTGGATGTGTGGGGTAAGAGAGAAAGAGATGAGTACAAGAATATACCAACATTTTTAGCTGAGGCCAGTGGTTCCCAAACTTTCTGATCTCAGGGCCTCTTCACAGTCGTAAACATTGTTGAGGATCCTGTAGAGCTTTTGTTTTTGTCAGTTATATCTCGATATTTACTTTATTAGAAATTAAAACTGAAACACTTTAGAAATTTGTATCCATTTAACAGGAGTAAACCAGTTTCTTGTTAAAATGTTTTTTTTAGGGATGCCCGGGTGGCTTAGTTGGCTAAGGGTCTGCCTTCTGCTCAGGTCATCATCCCAGAGTCCTGAGATCAAGTCCCACATTGATCGGGCTCCCTGCTTCCCCCTCTGCCTGGCACTCCCCCTGCTTGTGTTCTCTCTCTCTCTGACAAAAAAAAAAAAAATCTTAAAAAAAGATAAAAATTTTTTATGAACAGTAACTTTACAAACAAAATTTAGTGAAAACAGTAGCATTGTCTTATATTTTTGCAAATCTCTTTAATGTCTAGGTTCTCACATCTAGTTCTACATTCAGTCTGTTAACAGTATGTTGTTTTGGTTGAAAGATCTGAAGAAAATCTGGCCTCACACAGATCTGTCGTTTGGAAGTTCTTGGGAACCACAGAGGGCTTGGGCCTGGGGAGCCACTGGCTCACACAGTTGGGTAGGCAGATTGATGGTGGTCCCAAAGCCAACATGCTGTAGGGAACAAACGAACTTGTTTAATTTTTTTTCCAAGGGTGATAAAGGTGAGGATGGAGAGAACAAGATCCTTTCTGAATGTGTTAGATCTGAGATGCCTCTCAGGATTTAAGGTCGGAGGGTATAGTAGTGGAAGCTGGAAATCTGGATTTGGGTATGATATGTGCATAGATATTTCAAATCCTGGCTGTGATAACCTGTTGAGTGTGTAGGAGAAGCAGACTGGCTGAGGATGGAGCTCTTCAGGGCTTGTGCATTCTGGACCCTGTCAGCCGGAGCTCTGAGGAGAGCACTTGTGAGGGAGATGGGGGTGGGGTGATGAGTGGCCAAAGGGGAGAGGTAACATCGGTGAGGTTCCAGCTACATTGGTGGCCTCTTACTTGAGCATTTTCTCTCCCCAGGACCTTTGCACAGGTGCTTCCTGATGGTTGGTTGCCTTTTTCTATCACTGTAAAGTGCTGTTTTCTTCTCAGCACTCAACGAGGTCTGTGTTTGATTTGTTTCTTATCTGCTCTGTTTTCCAACCATTATAAGTTCTGTGAAGCAGGGACCGTTTTATTCCCCCTGATCAAGATGCCAGGAGAGAGTCTGGTATATGGTTAAAGTTAAATATGTGTTGACAGGATCTGGTAACCAGACGGTCATTATTAGCCAATGGTTATTAGAAGCCTGGTATGGGGCACGGGGGTGCCAGGGTGTGTAAGTCGTGCTTCCTGCCCCTGAGGGACTTTGACTGGAGGGGTGACACTCCTGTTCATCGGACAGTGAAGTCCTTGGAAGTTTCAGTGGAGTGTTGGGAACAAATGAGGGAGGGGTCAGTTTTTTGGGGGGATTAGAAAAGTCTTCATGAATGGGGGTGTTTTCCAGGTGACAAGGCCTTCTGGGCAGATGGTATGAGCAAAGGCAGAGATGGATGGGAGATAGGACATGATCTTCAGGTGAACTGCAAATAGTTCAGTAAGGTGAGAGTATATTGAATCTATAAACTTGAACATGTCTGTAGACTTTGGGGTTCATTGAGAGAGAAGTAGAGCTTAAAACTGTTGGAGAGAGCAGGGATATGTGCTGAGCAAGCCAGGGGATTGCGGTCCCCAGGGGAGTGACACCTTATGCACAGTGTTCTAGATTACTGCCTCTGAGGGGAGTGGAGGCAGGACTTCTGTGGGGCTCCTTCTTTATCTTGAGTTTTCTACTGGCATTTTCAGAGTCAGTTTTAATGTGCAAAGATTTTCTTCAGCAGGAACAAACTTAGCCTTCAGCCCACATCCAGTGTGCCACAGCTCAGCTATGCAAATGATGCCTTGTTGTCAATTAAAATTTGGTAGAATTTGCTGCTTTCCTTTTCCAGCCATTTCATTCATGGATTAATCTAATGAGGAGGTTGAGATTAGGACCATTTAAGGCATTGGCAGCAGTGAAGAACTAATAAAAATGTATTTTGTCTGAAGTGTCATTGGGATTTTTTGCTAAGACACTGGTTTAGTGTCTTAGCAAAAGTATGGGGGCTCTATCAAAATTATGTCCAAGGCATTGCTAAATAATTTACCTTTCTCCTGAGTTCTGGAGGGAGGTTAATATTGACATAGCTCAGGTTTTCTTTTTTCTTTCTTTTTTTTTTTTAAAGGTTCACACAGTGCTGTGTCAGTAGGCAGTATGGAAAATATTTTTGGGGTCAGAGCTGTTCTTACTCCTTGGTCACTTTTAGATTAAATGGTAGCTCCCCTTGAAAAAAAAGATTCTTTATGAATTAGAGATACTATTTACATTTTGTCTACTCACATGGGATTTGCTTTTTAAGTTATTATTAAATAATCAAAATGTTTCTGAAGTTATATTTTCATTTACTTCATACTTGATATATACCTCCCACTGTGCTAGGTGATGTGGGGGTGTAGAAAAGAAATAGAAGTCTACTTCTGTCCCCTTTAGAACAGTGCTTCTCAAAATATCTGTGGTGAGGGACCAGTTTTTTTTTTTTTTAATTAATTTTCAATCTGTTGCAGACTGATAGAAATACGATTAAAATGTCTTACTAGAAAAATACAGCTTGAATGTAGTGGCAATGTCAAAGTGCTGTGAAAGTTTCCAAGCTCTTACTCGCAGTTGTTGCAACTTTCTTTTTGAGGGTGAGTAACAGTTGTGGACCACACTCTCCAGCACCGCTCAAGAAATTAACATCTGCTTCACTGACACACACACAACATTTAGAAAATGATGTATTAATTTATTTAAAATCGAGGACTAATACATACGTTCCGTATGGTGCGGGAAGTGCCACATTATGTCACAATAGCCAGTGTAGCTTGTGTTGGTTATCCTGAGTGCTTTGCAGGTTTGGCTTTATGCCAGCCTCACAAACACCTCTGAGGTGGGTGCTGTTAGCTCCTTTTTACCGGTGAAGAAACTGAGGCTTAGGGTGGGGAGTGCAGTAACTTGACTTGTTCAAGGTCAGTTGGCTGCATAATGATGGAGGTGCAGTTGGACTTCTGAGCCTGTGTTTTAACTATTCTCTATATATAGTGAGGCTAAAAATGCTGCATGAGTTCAGAAAAGAGAGGACTGGAATGCTTGGAGGTTTAACTGGAGGGAGTAGGGTGTGAGGGGCAGGGTCTGAGGGCCTGGGGACAGGTTGCGCCCTTCCATAAGGAAAAGCTGAAGGTGGGGAGAGTGGTGGGGTCTAGGGGAAGGGAGGGGTGTAGTTGTCTCTGAAAATCAGGCTGGGAGTCCCAGCAGGTTGGGCTGTGGGGGGTGGTGAGGAGCTCACGTGGTCCTGCTGTCGGATTTATCTCACTAGCTCATGCCTAATAAATCTGGTGGGGGTGAGAGTGGAGTTGGGGAGGCTGCGAGGGAGGTGGCTCTAGTAACCAAAGCTTGAAGTAAAAAGAGCCTGGCTGATCGGGGCTTTAAATAGGATTGGAGAAGAATTGGCTGTTGGTGACAAATTGGTCAAAGGCAATGAGAGGACTGTGGAAAATGCCCCGATTTCTTGGACACTATCCTGCTAGGATGCTGGGTCCTGTTGCTTGAGGACCTCCACGTAACACATTTTTGTGCTGTCTTAGGGATATGATGGGGATCTGGAGTTCCTTGATTGCCAAGGGGACTGAAGAGTGAGACTCCCCTCCACATTTGCCAGAAGGTCCTGGAGGAGCTTCAATTTATACTGCTTGTCCCATGCTTTAGGTCTTGCTTTCGGTACCTGTTTTCTCCTCTTCCCAGGCCGCTTTGGTGGTGGTTAATCACTGGAATTGCTTGGATGGTTGGCTAAGCTCCTTGGAAGAGGTGGGAATGAGCAAGCCTCCTGAAAATAAAAAGGGTGGAGTCTGAGAGATGTTAACAGAGGTTAGCTTTCGGACAACATTTTCAGAGGTGGACATTTGTTTTCTTGGCTCAAAGTTGTAGCCTGTTTCCCAGTAATTGACCTAAAGCAAAGCAACAAAATTGCCATCATTACCAACAAAAAAGGGAAACTCCCAGTCTCTCTTCCTTCTCTTCCAGGCAGGAAGGGTGATCTACAGTTTCACCGGATTTTTCCTACACCCGCATTATCCCTCTCACCCCATTTGTCTTCCTTTTTATGAATCTGCAATTCCTTTGGTAGAAATTGCACAAGGCTCCTTCTTCCAGGTGTGTGCCTAACATGGGGCCAGGGGTGTAATTAGGTGTGAGGTAGAGGGATAAACAAAAGAAGTCAGGTTAGTGGGTAGGTGTGAGTCACTTCACTGGACAGTTAACTTCAGAGAACAGAAACCATGGCTTGTGTTTATGTTCTCTGCCCTCTAGTCACCTAGCACAGCAGGAGGCAGATTCCAATACTAAGTGAAAAATATGATTTACAGGAAGAGTTTACCTGAGATGTGATTGCAATGCAAGAATGGTGTAGGACTGTGACTTACCTGAGCAATGGGGGCTCTAAAGAGAAGACTGTCTTTTAAGGTTGCCTTAAATACAGTTCTGGGTGGGATAGACTGCTGGACGCATTACTTTTCCTCCTTTATAATCATGCAAATTTTAAAGTTCAAGTATTTTTCTCTGGCAGTTTTCTTAGTTTTTCTGAGAGCTACATCCAGGTGTTTGAGATTGGAAGATGACATGCATTTGAATTTGATTTGAATTAATGGATACAATTATTTAGATAAGAGGGATATAAATGTTAAGTATATTTAGACATAATTTGAATCAAAGACTCTCCTACTTTATTTTTTTTTTAAGGATTTTATTTATTTGAGAGAGAGAGAGAGGGAGATGGGGCAGAGGGAGGGGCAGAGGGAGAGGGAGAAGCAGACTCTGTGCTGAGCGGGGAGCCTGGCCTGGGGTTTCATCCTGGAACTCCGGGATCATGCCCTGAGCCACCCAGGCACTCCGACTCTCTCACTTTCTTTCTTTTCTTTCCTTTCTTTTGTTTTCTTTCTTTTATTTCTTTCATTCATTTTAAAAAAATTTTATTTGTCAGAGAGAGAGAGTGAACCTGAGTACAAGCAGCGGGAATGGCAGGGAGAGGGAGAATCAGGCTCCCTGCTGAGCAAGGAGCAGGATGTGGGACTCAATCCCCAGGAGTCAGGACCCCAGCCAAAGGTGGACGCTTAACTGACTGAACCACCCAGGTGTCCCTCCCACATTAGAATGAGGTGGGACTGCCTGTCTCCCCAGGCCACGGCCGGGTAGGAGGAGGGCTGTTATGGGGAATTGACATCTCTTAAAAACTGCGTGTGTTCAACTCTGGTGGACATTTCCATCCGCTTCCTTGGACAGTTCCTGAGTACCGGGTCATGTGTATGATTTGGGCCTACATATGCTGGCCATACAAAAGATCTATAATTATAATGATGAATTGATTTTTAAAATACTTTGTGTAAGGAGTGCCTGGCTGGGCTCAGTCAGTGGAGTGTGTAACTTTTGGTCTTGGGGGTTGTGAGTTGGAGCCTCACGTTAAGTATAGAGATTACTTAAAAATAATAAAATCTTTGAAAAAATATGTGTATTTGCTACTGTGCTCCGTGCCTCACATGATTTCTACCTTTTCTTTATGGGCGTGCGCGGTAGGAGCAAGTATGTCCATTTCTCAGGAATGGAAGCCAGGATTCCAACGTAGTTTTGTTGGACCCACGCTGTCCCCCCTGAAGATCTCGTTGTCTTGGGGAACACATTGCATCTACTGGGGGCCTGATCCTCACATGGCCACTTAGCCCATGTCTCAGCCTCAGTTTCTCACGTTGTAAAATGAAGACCCGTCCTGTCTAAGCCACTGGGTTATGAAGATGGACGTGAATGTGCTGCTTCATGGCCGGCGAGTGCTAGCATTCTCACCGTGATTTTCTTGTCTTCCCTTTTTGCCTGCTCCTCTGTACAGGTGTGAAGGACTTGCTGTTTTGTGTTGAGCTCCCCTAGGTCCCCCCGGTTTCTGATTGATGGCCTGCTGGTGTGGTTTGGATGGGGTGAATATTAATAGCCGTGCAGCTGAGGGTGGATGTAAAGAGCTGAGTTTCAGGTATGGCTTTGATGCAAATGCCGCCCTGGTGTTGGAGAAGGTGCTGGGCGTGCGGGAAGTGCTAGGTCGCCTTTTAGGGGAGTCTCGCCCCCTTAAGTCAGTTTGGCTCCTCCCTTAGCCCTCTTGAGAAGGCTCCTCGCATTTTGGCAGCAATGGGGGACCCTCCCCCCTCCTTTTTTTAAACTTCTCAGGTATTATGTGATGCCTTAATTAGAAGAGATCCAAATTAATCAGTCCCTATTTCTGGGGTGTAGGAGGCTGGCTGGGGTGTCCCCTTACGCAGAGCCTGGTGATACTGTTGTAGACTTTTCTCAGCTATCGTAGACTGCCGTGGTGGTTCTCTGGATGCTGCCAAAGGGGTTGGATCCTGATGTCGGAGGGTGGGTAGTCTTGCCTTGAGGAATATAGCACCTTTTCCTTTCCCACTTTCCCTGCGGGTATGTATCTTTTCATTTCCCAGAGCTGCCTTAACAAAATATCATGAACTGGATGGCGGCAATTTAGTCTCACTGTTCTGGAGGCTAGAAGTCCTTAAGACGGGGGCGGGTGCGGGCGCACCTGGAAGCCTCTAGGGCAGGATCCCTCCTTGCTTCCTGCAGCTTCGGGTAGCCCCAGGCATTCCTGTGCTTCTGCCTCTTTCTGCTTCTTTCTGCCCTTGGTCTTTTCTCCTGTAAGGACACCGACCCTATTAGATTAGGACCTACCCTCATTGTTTTTGACCTCATCTTAAGTATATCTGCAAAGACTCTATTTCCAAAAATGCCATATGCACCGGTACAGGGGTTAGGACTGACATATCTTTGGGGTACAAAGACCACCTGTAACAGTGCGCCTCCAGGCCCTGCCTCTGGAATCATTTTCTGCACGTCCCTGGTTGGTCTGGGATTCGACTCTGCCTTTTGGGTCTTGGCTCAGGAGGCCCTAGGTGTCTGTCGTTTTCCCAGGAACTTCAAGCTAGCAGCCATCTTGTTTTTCTCCTGTTATCTGCCATCATTTCCTTCACTGGATTCTTTCTAAGGCCATTAAAACATGCACAAGACCTCCCATCTTAGATCTCCCTCTACCCCATTTTCCCATTTCTCTCCGCCTCCTCTTTCTCCAAACTTTTCCAAAAGCATCTTGTGTGCTCACTGTCTCCTTCACCTCCCACTTCTTCCTCTGGTCCTTCCAGTCTGGCTTCTGCCTTTGTCATTCCACCGAGACACCCCTTGGTGACACACCCTGTCACCCATCGAGACACTTGTGACAGCCACGTTCCCAGTGGCACTTACTCATATCTCTCTGTTGGTGAAGCAACTGTCTTCTCTCAGCCTCTGAGATAAAACACTGCTGGTTTCCTTCTCTCTTCTCTGGCCATGCCATGTCTTCTTGAAGGCTTTTCATCTCCTGCCTGGCCATTAAATCAGTACTGCATGTTCTGTGGGGTGTGTCCTAGGCCCTTGACTCTTCTCACTTGACCCTCTCCTTAGGTACTCTCCGCCCTCACAGTTACCACCAGTATGCAGACCACTCACAACTTTACAGCACCAGCTGAGACTTCTCTGCATTCTGCACTTGTATATTTAAGTGCCTATCAAAATATTTTGTCTCTTTTGCTACCTCAAACTCATTCTTAAAACTGAACTTGTGGTCTGCTCCTCTTCCTTCCACTCCCCGCCCCCTGCCCCCAACCTCGCTCACTCTCTCTTTGAAAGATATTACCATCCCAGACATTTGGAGGATTTTCTTTCTTGATAATCTCATTCTTTGTTATTTCATCCAACACTTCAACAAGAAGTCCAGTTATGTAGCCCTCCAAAGTAGCCCTTTATATTTGCTCTCCTCTGACCTCTGTCACCACTATCTTGGTCCTAGCTACCATCCTCTGATGTCCTGACCCTTAGGAGAGCCTGCTGACTAGTTCTAATCCCTTTACCTGCAGTCTCCCATTTAATCTAACCCACTCCAGTTGGTTATCCACACTGCAGACCTATTCAGATCGGATGATGTCACCTCTGCATAAAACCCTTCACTATTCTTATGATAAAGACAGAAGTCCTTCACTTGGTTCATAATAACCCTGTGTGATCCGTCCCCACCCATAGCTCAGTCTCTGGTCACAACCCAGTCCCTTCTGCTCCTGCCTGACAGCATTTCTTCTTTTATTTTCCCAACCCTCCAGGCTTTATACATGCTATTCCTGTCCCTCTTGTTAGGCACACACATGCCCGTGATTGCTGTGCGTTTCTGATGCATTGACCCACTGACCCTTTTATCATTACGATTCCCCCTACTTTATCTTTGATAATGCTTTTTATCTTGAATTCTACATTGTCCAATATTAATATAGCCACTCTAGCCCTCTTAGGCTCATTGTTTGCATGGTATTTACCTTTTTCCATCCATTTACTATCAACTTACCGTCTTTAAATTTGTTTTTTAATTATTTTTGTTTATTTTTTATTTTATTATTATTTTTAGTAAATTCTCTGCCCAATGTGGGGCTCGGACTTCTAACCCCAACATTAAGCATCACATGCTCTCCTGACTGAACCAGCCAGATGCCCATCTTTACAAAAGGGCAGCAGAAATTTGGGTTTTGTTTTATTTTTTAAAGATTTTAAATTCCAGTTAGTTAACACCTGGTGTACTATTGCTTGCAGTTGTACAGTATAGTGACTTAACACTTCTGTACAGCACCTGGTGCTCATCACAAGTGCACTGTTTAATCCATCACCTATTTCAAACATCCTCCACCCACCTCCCCTCTGGTGACCATCAGTGTGTTCTCTATGGTTAATAGTCTGTTTCTCAGTTGGTCTCCCTCTCTCATTTATTCCCCCTTTGTTCATTTGCTTTGTAACTTAAATTCCACATATGAATGAAATGAAATGGTATTTGTCTTTCTCTCACTGGCTTACTTTGCTTAGCATATACTTTCTAATGCGTGTCGTAGCAAGTGGCACGATTTCATTCTTTTTTATGGCTGAGTAATATTCCATTCTTTCTGTCTATCCCACCTCGTCTTTATCCATCATCAGTCGATGGACACTTGGACTGCTTCCATGGGGTTCTGCTTTTTTATTATGCATTCTGACAATCCCTGTCCTTTCATTGGAATCTTAGTCCCTTAACATTGAATTATCATTTCATCAATAATTTGATATGGTTGGATCTAGGTATAACATTTTACTGTTTTTTTTTCCTGTGTCTTGCTTTCTTTTGGATTATTAAATTATTTCTTATAATTTTAATTTACCTATTATTTTAGTTATACCTCTTTATGTTGTGGGTTCTTTTTTGTTTTGTTTTTGGTGATTGTTCTAGGAAGTATAATGTATATCCCTAACTTTTCACAGTCTTAGTGTTAATATTGTACCACTTTATGCAAAATGTCACCCTTACCATTATAAGGTCTTCCTCCCAACGTAGTTAACTCCTACTTCTCAGATAGAGCTCAGCTCAAAGGCCACTTCTTCAGGGAATTCTTGTCTGATTTCCGAGATTGTTAAGGCCCTCTTATGTGCATCCTGAGCAGGTGGAGCTTCTCCTTGGGGACGTTTATCGCTTGTAATTTGCTCAGTATGGAATCCCCAGTACTTAGCGTTGTATATTTATTTATTTGTTGATTGAATGAAGGGGAGCCCTGAGTTGTGGTTTGAAGAAGGCAAAAGATTTCATGATAATGTACTCCAGGGGATGGGAAAGGCATTATGTAAGGCTTAGAGGCTGAAAAGATGATTTATATGGGGAAGAGTATAATAGGCAAGTAGATTAAATGAGTTAAAATATAAAAATAAAATACAGCTCTAAGTTTTTATAACCGTAGCCACCATTTATAGGGCACTTAATACGGGCCAGGCACTGTGCTAAACTCTTTGTACGTTTTATCTTACATAACCTCAACCCTGTGAGTTATTCTTGCCTCATTTCAAAGGAAGCAACTGAGGTACAGAGAGGTCATTTACCTTGTTCCCCATCACAGGTAAGGGCTCTGCATTCAAACCCAAATCTGTGTGATTTTAACACTTAGGATGGGAGTGAGACTGTAAGGTGGAGCTTGATTGTTCAAGGCACTTAATACCTCTCTGAGGTCATTGTATTTTGATTTGGAACCACAGTTAGGTGGAGAGAAGGCCCGCAGATAGATGTCACTGAGGGTTTGGAGGGGTAGCATTAGATGCTTCCATTCTTTAGCCCCTTCTGGGGAAAAGAAGGAACAATGTGGAAAACCTTCTGAGGCTTGTGAATAAGGGAGGGCAGAAAAGAAGACTTGTTGGAGGAAGATTTATCAGGACCTGTGGGCAGGTTGGATTCCGGTAGAAATCTAACAGAGGAAGGGAAATACATGAGGAACAGTGGCCACGGCCTACTGTGATGGCAGCCACAGTTTAGAGAAGCGACTGTCGTATTTGAAAGGAATAAGTATGAGACATGTTTTGAGAGATGTGTGGATAGAATTGGTTAGGGATGAGGAGAGAAAGATTATTCCCCCATCTTCTGGGTCCTTTATATTTGCCATCTCTAGGTGTTGCCTAAAGACCATTAAATACATCCATGCTGGAGATTATTACAGCTTCATTTTTCAAACTGGGATCTGCGGACGTCCTCAGGGGTCTGGGGGAATGTTCTTTTCAGGGAGAGTTGGGCAAGGCTAGGAAAAATAGTTTTAAAGCTGTTTTTAAAAATTTTGTTTGGGTAAGACCATAGCTAACTTGTCTGCCTGACTACCAGAAGGACGTTTTTCTGTTTCTGTGGCATTATCATTCCTGGTGGACATTTCTGTCCAATTCATTGAGCAGTCATTGAGTTAGTGTGTTAGGCACGAGTAGGTGACTAAAGATGGCATGTCTGCACGTGTTCTATGGGTTAGATGAGAAGTCTGGGGGAGGTTAAGTATGTGTGTGCTTGCTCCGTGTGCCTCTGTGTATGGGTTTGCGTGCATTATCTGCTTTTGAAAAGGTCATTGAAAATTGCCCTGACTGACCGACCGACCGACTGACTGACTGACAGACCCACCTACCTACCTTCCTTTCTAAAATTTCATTCATTCATTCATTCATTCATTCATTCATTCCTTTAGAGGGTGTGAGCATGAGCAGGGGGAGGATCAGAGGGAGAGAGAATCTCAAGCAGACTCCGTGCTGAGTGTGGAGCTCAGTCTCACAACCCTGAAGTCATGACCAGAGCGGGACTGAAGAGTCAGATGCTTAACCAACTGAGCCACTGAGGGGCCTCCTCTCTCCCTCCTTCCCTCCATCCCTCCCTCTGAGAGCTCTCACACAAGTGGGGGGAGGGGCAGAGGGGGAAAAATTTTCAAGCAGACCCCATCTGAGAGCAGAGCCCAACTGGGGGCTCCATCTTAGGGCCCTGAGACCGTGACCTGAACTGAAACTGAGAGTCAGTCGCTGGACTAACTGAGCCCCCCAGGCGACTCTTCTTTTTTTTTTTTCTTGAATGACAAAGAGCTTAACCAGTTTCCAAACTAGCATCAAAATGTTTTCACTTTCCTGGTGAAACACTTTATTGAAATTAAAAGATTGCTAAAAAAAAAAAAAAAAAAAAAAGATTGCTTTGAAAGTGATCCAAAAAATAAGATTATTCTATAAACATAGTTCAAGGTAAATGTGTGAGGTTTATGGAGGCATTTGGATTTCACCCAAGGCCCTGAAGTTCCAATTTTTGTGTCAGTATAGAATACAAAAATGCAGAGTGAACCCTGGCCTTCTGCATGAACATGGGACAATTTCTAGGATTTTGTTTGTCTCTGGATGCCTGTCTCCCAAAAATTGCTTTAAGGCTTACTATTTTAGTAGAAACCAACGACAGGAGGTGTGAGAGTCCTTTCTCCATGTTGAGGTTGCTTTGGGACTAGTTCTGTGTTAAACCTGTTGAAATCCATATGCACCTCAGTCTGGTGCACAGCTGCTCAAAGCCACCAGGTGAGGACTGAATTTATATCCTCAGCCAGCATTGTCTCTTGGCTGAGTAATTATTAGGTCTCACACATGTGTACACAAAATTTTGCCCTTGATGATGTCGATCATAACTACATACATTTAAAACTTTCTGAATTCATGGATGCCCCCCTGCTCCCCAACTGTTACTTCTCTTTTATTCCCCCACATTGTACACTGTGAAATTCTTCAAGCTTTTACTAAGGAGTCCTTTTGCTGGAACAAAGTTGGCACTGCTGATCTAGTGCCCAGAATACAGGCCTAAGAATGAGACCCCGATTAATGGTTGGGTGCGCCCCCAAGTTTTTGGGGTTTTAGTTGTCCCACCTTTGCAGATGGGCAACGTAGCAGCTGATAGTTCTTTTGTAGGAATCATTGACTAGAGGAGGCAGAGCCCATTGAAATCTCAGTAAGAGCCATTGTTAGAATTTTGGTGGTTATCCTCTTATTTAGAAAAATCTTTGAAGAGGTTCAAGGCTAGTGCGAGGAAGCTATTTGTGTCCTATACACTTTCTGGCTTGGGGATTTTAGAGGCATGCTGTTCCAAAATCTGGACTTTCTCCTTTCTATTTTTGCCTGATTAGATTTGGTAAAGGCCTTCAGAGCAAAGTGTCATGTAAGTTTGTTGTTTGAGTTCGTGTAACACACGTTACCTCTTGTTCCACATCTCATTGCTGCTGAATGCCGTGAAGGATCCCGTCCTGGCCCATTTTCCCCAGTTGGGGTCTACAGACATCGTCAGGTCAGAGAGAATATTTTTTCTTTAAAAGGGTTCTGTTGGTGCATTAGCAGAGTGTGAGAAATCCTGGCTAACCTATAGTAAACACCCTGGAATTTGAAGCTTATTTTTAAGTCATCGTTTAAATTCTAGCCATTGACTTTCACCCTTTTCAGAAACTTTTGGAAGTAAACCATCAGGGTGCATATTTTGATTGTGATGCTTTGAGCTTTATTCCCTTTCCCTTAGTTTCTCTAGGAAGCGGACCTGAAGTTTTGTATCAGTAAACCTCAAATACAAGTTGACTTCGAAGCTTTTATTTTGGCTGTTTGCTTCCTGATGTAATTGATGGTGGTCTTGGTGTTTTTATTCATTGCGGGTCTGTGAGAAGCTAAAGGAGTGAAAGAGAAAACTTCATGCACTGGTTTCCTTCCAGGATATATATGGGGTGTGTGTGTGTGTAGCTTTATATTTGTGTCTTTGCTGTGGGGGAAGGGAGATGTGGCAGAGAATTCTAACCAGTCTTTTTTTGGACATAAAATTTCCTCCTGATGGTGAGTACAGCATTGATGCTGGCCTGGAAGCTCTGGTTTACTAGAAAGCTACAAACTCCAGATCTTTATGTCAGTGTTCTCAGTGTGTGGTCCCTAGATCTGCATACTTGGTAAGTTGTTAGCAATTCAAATTTTTAGGCCCCACCCCAGACCTACTGAATTGGAAATTCTGGGGGTGGGGCCCAGGAAGCTGTGTTTTTACTAACGCTTCAGGGGATTCTGATGCAGACAAATGTGTAAAAAGCCCCACCCAAGGCCAGGGTCTTTTTAGTTTCTGAGATGGACACTGTGTACATCTGAGTGCTTACTGCAGCTTCAGGCGATCCCTTTCCTAAACCAGAAACAGGACTGAAACGATAGCAGTAATACTAATGGCTGGCTATTTTCGTATAGCATGGTGGTTAGAGCCTTTGGAGTTCTTTGCCACTGTAGGATCTTGGGCTAGTTAAGCTGTCCACCTTGTTTCCTCAGCTGGGATGTGGAGATGTCCCTCTCTCTACAGGTGAGGACACCGAAGGATAGGAACGACCCCGAAGGTTGCCTAGAGCCACTGTTCCCTGCAGCTGGAGGTTCACATTTGGACAGTCTGATTGCAGACTCTGGGCTCTCACCCACGCTCTCATGTCCCTCCTGTGTGCATTTCCAGTGAGTCCTCCTCCCGCCTTGCCTGCACCGGTAGCTCCGTGTCCGTATCCCAGTCTGTGTCCTCAAGGCGGTGGGTGGACCCCTGGACCTGCCCATCCACTGTGGTCCCACCGGGGGCAGGGCTCTTGCGGGCACTTCAGTGTGAAACTCAGGGCTTCCTAAACGCAGAGCTTCCGGGTGCCCTTGGCAAGGGCAGGCCTCTTGCGAGTAAAGGCAGCCCTTCTCTGTCTCAGTGCCCAGTGGGAGTGGTGTGGAAGCCTATGGGGCAGTGTTGGTTGTTTCCGTAGTTGTAGTGCTACGACTATTTAGTAGGCAGGCACAGGGGTGCTAGACGGACTCGGTGTGGACAGTCTGGCTCAAGGGACTTGCATCCCACTGGGCTGTCCCATGTGCCACTGGACCATCTAAATCTCATTATTTCTCTTTCTACTCCAGGTGGGAATCTGTTTACATATGATCTCAAATTACTTTTTTTTGCAGCAATTTAGTATACATTTACTATACACTGAGTTTCTGAGGACTGTAACTTAGTGTTAATATATTTGGAGATTTAGTTTATTAGTTTGAAGCTTTACTAAGAATTGACCTTCTCAGAAAAGTTGTACCATGCTGTTCTGGCCTTATTTATTTATTTATTTATTTATTTAATAAATAGAGCCAGAGACAGAGCATAGGCTTGAGTAGAGAGGAGAGGCAGGCAGAGGGAAAAGCAGACTCCCCGCTGAGCCGGGAGCCCGATGTGGGGATGCGGGGCTGGGGCTCCATCCCAGGACCCTGGGATCATGACCTGAGCCGAAGGCAGACGTTTAACCGACTGAGTCACCCAGGTGTCCCTGTTCTGGCCATTCAAAATGTCAATAGAACACACATGATGTCTGCATTTGTAGTTATTTCACTATGGTGATTCAAGGAACAAACATAACAATTTCTTCATGTTTCCTCGGGACCCACTTCTCAAAGTTTTAAGTGCTCATGAATTACCTGGGGATTTGTTGTACTGCAGATTGTGTGATTGGGGGATTTACATTTGCATTGTGATTGAGATTTTACATTTTTAACAAGCCCTACCTGATGCCACTGCTGCTGGCTGCTGGCCAATGGACTGAGCTTTGAGTGGTGAAGGTGTAGTGTTGTATGCCTGAACATATTCAAGTACTTGTGTTGTTGTAACTCACTTTAGAAAAAAATTTTAGAGTGAGGGCATTATACTAATTTTTTAAGAAAATATTGGTATCGGATAATTACTGTTTAAGAATTTCATTTCAGACTCGGGTAAAGGTATTATAATATATATATTATATATAATATATATACTATATAATTGTATATATTTGATATATATATACACATATATATATTCCCCCCCCCCCCCCTCCAGGATGATGCATTGGGTTAGGTGGGATGAGAGCCACTGCTGGGTGATTAGGAAGGTTTATCATAAATACAAATGGAATTACGGACCCCAAATTCAAGGGAGAGTAATTCAGAATACGTTTATAATGTTAATTGTTCAAACCAGGTTATCATTCACTTATTTATTCTTTTTTTTCCTCCAAGTAGGCCTCATGCCCAATGTGGGGCTTGAACTCATGACCCTGAGACTAAGAGTCACACGCTCTACTGACTGAGCCAGCCAGGCCCCCCACACTGATCCTTTTAACAAATATTGAATACCTGTGTGTACTCTGTGCCAGGCACTGCTCTATGTGCCTGGCTGTGTCTCTGAACAAAATAGAGATCCTTGGTTTCATGGGCCTTCTAGTGGGGGAGACAGTGTACATTGTAAGTAAATTACAGGGTATTTTAGGTGTCAGGTGCTATGGATTATTGGAAGATTAGGAATGCTGGGGGTGAAGAGAACAGGGTAAGGAGTTCCACTTTTAAAGTCATCAGATTTCTCCTTGAAAAGTTTGAGCAAAGCATTCAGGTGGTTATATCGTTGGCCGTGGATGCCGAGGGAAAACAATCCAGGCTGAGGAAACAGACAGTACAAAGGCCCCGAGGCTTGAGGCCATCCAGCAGGCATGCTTGAGGAACTGCAAGGAGACCATTGTGGCTGCAGTAGAGTCAGCTAAGGCAAGTGTGGTTAGGAATGAGGTCAGAAAGGTAATAGGGGTTGGATCACACCGGGCCTTGTAGGACATCGTAGGGCCTTGCTTTTACTTTGAGACGTTAATGCAGGTTTTGAGCAGGAATAACATGATCTTACTTAAGGCTTAAAAATCTCCCTGTGGCTGCTTCGTTGAAAATGGCTTTCAGGGGCAACTGTAGAAGCAAGAAAACCAAGTAGGAGCCACCGCAGTGTCCAAGCATGAGACAGTTGGGGGGGCGGGCTGATCCTGAGAGACCATTGGTGGTGGTGGGAAGGGGGGTCGGATTCTGGATGTATTTTCATGCACTTTACAATGGAAGATAAAAAGTTCTCACAAATCAAGTCTTCCAGCAGTACCTGTGTGGATCTTAGTGTGAGGAAAATCTGATGTGGTCGACAAATAAGTAACCGTGGTTCCATGTTCTTTTCCTTCCGGGGAGGGTGTCAGCATTGCACGTGGGCGTGCCATGTTGGCAGGGCCCGGCTCGCCAGGCTCCAGTTTAGCCGCCGGTATGCTGAGCTGCCGAGTTGAAGCACCTTTAGAACAAAAAGTGCAGCAGCACCAAATGGCACTAACTGGTCCTAAAAGCCTCACACATTTTCTCTTGATTAGGCCAGAGCGTATTTTTAGTAAAAACATAAGCTGTTATTCAATTAATGTTTCTTGCAATTCCCTGATGGTGAATCAAAGATAAAAATTCAGTTTTCTCATCCCACTCCTTGTCTGATCCCATTCGGTCCCCCTTCTTTGACTCCTCGGCTACAGAAATTTGGTGAGCACACTTGCTTTAAGTTGACTAACGCCTTTCCAACTTTGAATATGCACGATGTAGTTTTGCCCTAGATTTTCAAATAATTAATTTGAAAATGTGGGAGCAGTTAGAGATGTGTTGATAGGTGTATGCAACTCATTTTCTGTGCGGGTCACGATTTCGGTGACCTTCGTGCTTGGAGGAGACTTGATTATCATAGAGCCAAACTTCCTGTAGAGGGGTCTTTTGAAAGCTTGCCAGAACAGTGGCTTGCCAAGATGTTAGGTAGAGCACACACACAATTAAGTAAAGTTACATGGCGCGTCTCCAGGAGACCTCGGCTCTCAGCCAGGCTGACCTTTCAGGTGGTTCTGTGTCATAAACTATTTTGTCCTAAGGCTTCCCGCTTAATCACGGCAGTGATTTTGATCAGTTGGGTTTTTTTTTTTCCTTCATTTTACCCTAGCAACAATTACTTATGAAGACAAAGTATATATTCTCATTCGTGTGCTGTGGCCAGCATTACCCCAGCAGTTACTAAGACCTTTTCTTGGCGTAGAGGGAGGGGGAACAGAAGGTAGCTTCATTTACTCAAACCTTTCCCTTTCATTCTTTCAAGTCTGTATTTTAAGAACTCTGATTTAGTTCCATAGCTGAATGATTTGGGCAGGGCAAGGTCTTTTTTTTTTTTTTTTTTTTTTAAAGCCTTGGGCTATTTCTGATGTGTTGTGACCTTGGGAAGAGAAGTTCTCCTGTATCTATCCAGTAGATGTTTTTAAGGAGAGTATGAGTTGTAGCTATGTATTTTTAGACTACATTTTCATATGGCATTTGTACTTTGGTGGCATGGAGTTATGGAAATTTCTCTTCCTAGTCTTGGGTTGAGAAGACAGTATTTCAGTGCTGCCTCTGTCCAGTTACTGTGCTAGCTTAGTGAGCCTCATTTTTCTTATCTGTTAATGGGCATGAAGATACATGCGTATCATTTACCTTAGAATTTGGTAAAAATCAAGTGAGCCAGGATGTATGGAACAATTTTGCAAGTCCTACACTTCCCTTCAGATACTGGTGGTCATGGTGGTGTGGTTTATCACAGAGCTTGTGCTTATGAACCCTTTGTATCTTTAACTTGCTGTGGGGTCTTGGATAAGTGGAGTGAGCCATTTTTCTTAAAATAGGGATGTGTATAGGGGCTGGCAGGGAAGGGAGAGCCCAACTATGGGGTCTCTAGAAACAATTCTAGTATACAAATTCTATGGCTTTATGTTTCTGCATGTGGGGAGATTTTTGCTCATTTTTTACTTTTCCCAACTTATTAGTTTAAAAAAATTTTTTTTAAAGATTCTATTTATTTATTTGACAGAGAGAGAGAGAGATCACAAGTAGGCAGAGAGACAGGCAGAGAGAGAGCGGGAAGCAGGCTCTCCGCTGAGCAGAGAGAGTGATGCAGGACTGGATCCCAGGACGCTGGGATCATGACCTGAGTCCAAGGCAGAAGTTTAAACAGCCGAGCCACCCAGGTATCCCTGTGTATTGGTTTTAAATCTTCAGTTTCTGCTCTCTTTGGTGTGTTTTCAACAGTTCTCTTCTATAGAGTATAGCATCATCCGTCATTACTCAGGCTGCAGTATGCTGGGTAAAGTTAGAGTTTTTATATCTTCCTGATTAATTGATACCTTTTCTTGAACAGGATGAACTTACTGCTGTGAATGTAAAGCAAGGCTTCAACAATCAGCCAGCCTTTACTGGAGATGAACATGGCTCAGCCAGAAATATTGTAATTAACCCATCAAAGGTAATGCAAATTGTCTATTTCTAAAACTTCTGAGAAAGTGTGTGTAACACCCTTGATAATAAATGTTGATAAATTAGTGTTACTTAAAAATTAAATTAGTGTTACTTAAAACCACAATCCATATTCCAAATTCCCCAGAATACCTTGTATTAGGTCCTGCCCTAGGACCCAGTCAGGAATCATGCATTGCATTTGGGTGTCCTTTCTCTTTCATCTATTGTAATCCGGTACAGTACACAGTTACTGCTCTCTACCTTTGCTCATGTTGTTATTTTTGGGAGGAGAAGGGGCTTTCAGAGCTGCTGTCCAGTTATTTATTTTTTTTTTTAACATTTTATCTGTCGGAGAGAGAGAGCACAAGCAGGGCAAGGGGCAGAGGCAGAGGGAGAAGCAGGCTCCCCACTGAGCAGGGAGCCTGATGTGGGAGCCAAAGGCAGGTGCTCAACCGACTGAGCAAGCCAGGCGTCCCCAGTTATTTTCTTATATTCTAGTCCTGCGTTCTAGATTTGTCTTACTGTTTTTTTTCATGACAAGATTCAGGTTGAATATTTTTGGCCAGAAGACCACATTGTATATCAGAAGACATGCAGTGCCAGTTTGCCCTGTTATTGGTTATATTACACTTGATCATGGAAGGTGTTGTTTGTTTGCTATCACTTTACATTGTAAAAGTAGTTGTCTTTTCCTTGTAGTAATCCCTGTAGGGTGATACTTTGAGACCAAACGAATGTGCAGTTCTTCAGTACAATTTCATCCACTGATAATGCTGGCTGAGTGAGTTATTTTTCTGGTGGTTGCAAAATGCTGGTTTTCCAGTTGTTATTTCTCAGACGTTTATTAGTTGGCATTCTTTCATGAAAAGATACCCCATTTAAAAATTTACTTCTATTTTTTATTATTTTATTGTTTTAAGTAGGCTCCATGTCCAATGTGGGGCTTGAACTCACCACCTGGAGATTCAGAGTTGCATGCTTTACCAACTGAGCCATCCAGGTACCCCAAACACTTCCATTTTTCTTTTTTTAATCTCCACACCCAACATGGGGCTTGAACTCAGGACCTTGAGATCAAGAGTTGGATGCTCCATCCACTGAGCCAGCCAGGTGCCCTGACATCCCATTTTTTAGTATCACTTTGAACTCCAGGACTCTATAAAATTTGATGTCATCTTTTCTCTTTTTGATGTTTAAATTATCTCTCACTTGGCCAGGGGGCGCCTTTAACCTACTTCTTGGGTGCTTTTGACATCCCTATCATTCTTTGAGACTTCCTCACCTTTGATACAATAACATATTCTAGATTCATGTTCTTTCTGTGCCCCAGCCCAGAGCTGTAGGCTTGGCATGCTCATTGCAACTAGAGTATATAACTTCTCTGTCCTTTCAGTAGACGGAGATGGGAAACAATGTAGAGATTTGTTTCTTCCCTTCTCTGTCTTCTCTCCTTTTTCTTCCTTCCTTGTATCCATCTACCTGTTCTTACCCAATATCACAGGGTTTTTCCTCTTTTCTGTTCCCTCTTTGTATGTCATTTCACCCAAAGTGAGAACCCTGGCTTTTAGTAGATTCGATATATTTATTTATTTACTCTGTCTTACAATACACATAAAAAAGTTCCAGAATAAACTATAGTAATGCTACTCCAACAAGAAAATTGCTATGAAAAATTTATAAATTTCCTATTACACTTTTGTTCCTTAGGACTAATTTTCATTATGGTATATAGTCAGAATGTTGTGTTAAAAATTTTCTTGAATTAAATCTCTTTCTCTGTGTGGTTATGTTAGTAATGAATATAAAAGTAGAATTATTTGCTTTTTGTATTCTTTTAAGGTTTGGTTTTTCTCATCTTTTTTGAGTTATTTTTATTTTCTGAATATTGAAATACTTTTATTAAATTGAAAGCATTATACAAATGAAATCAAACAGGGACGCCTGGGTGGCTCAGTTGGTTGAGCAGCTGCCTTTGGCTCAGGTCATGATCCCTGCGTCCTGGGATCGAGTCCCACATCGGGCTTCTTGCTCGGCAGGGAGCCTGCTCCTCTCTCTGCCTCTGCCTGCCTCTCTGCCTGCTTGTGTTCTCTCTTTGTTAAATAAATAAATAAAATCTTAAAAAATTTCAAAACAAAAAAAAAAACAAATGAAATCAAACAAATATACTTCCTTCCCCTTCTCCAGAGATAACCATTGTCAGAGATTTGTGTATGATTCAAGATCTGTGTGTGCACACATACACATAAGTGTACTTGACAGTTTGCTAATCAACTGAAATATGTAAACAATGTGAAAGAAAACAGATGCATTTTCTACAGATAACCCCATCAACCAAACAGTGCTTTTAATTCTTTTTCCAGTCTTCATATACTTTTTAACATTACAACCATAATTATATCTTTGTTATAATTGATTATTTTTAAATTGTGGTAAAATATATGTAATATAAAATTTACCATTTTACCATTTTATTTTACTTATTGGAGCCTAACACAGGGCTTCAACTCATGACCCTGAGATCAAGACCTGAGCTGAGATCAAGAGTCAGATGCTGAGGGGCGCTTGGGTGGCTCAGTGGGTTAAACCTCTGCCTTTGGCTCAGGTCATGATCTCAGGGTCCTGGGATCGAGCCCCGCATCTCTGTTCAGGGAGCCTGCTTCCTCCTCTCTCCCTGCCTGCCTGCCTGCCTACTTGTGATCTCTTTCTCTCTGTCAAATAAATAAAAAATCTTAAAAAAAAAAAAAAGTCAGATGCTGAACTGACTGAACCACCCAGGCGCCCCTTAACATTTTAAAATGTACAGTTCTTTGGCATTAAGTGCATTCACATTGTTGTGTAACTGTCACCACCATCCATCTTCAGAATTTTTTTGTCTTCCTTATTTTTTTTTGAAGTAGCATTATTTTGTATATACTTTTCCTTGAGGCTGAAGTATTCATATTCATAATTATTAACGGACAGGAAACATTCCATCATTTATATGCTATAATGACCTGAAACTATTAGCATATAACAATTAGCCTGTTGCCAATTTCTTATGGTTATTCATGCAGAGGCTATAGTCATATTAGAACATATAGCTTTTGTTTTTTTGGATAAATTTTCAGAAGGATATTTACTTGGATAGAAGGTGTCTTAGTCTGTTTGGGCCACCATAACAAATACTATAAACTGGGTGGCTTAAACAACAGAAATTTAATTTTCTGAGAAAAAAATTATTTTCTCACAGTCGAGGCTGGTAGTTCAAGATCAAGGTATCAGCAGGTCTGGTTTCTTCTGAGGGCTCTGTCCTTGGCTTTCAGAAGGCTGGCCTCTAGTTCTGCACTCACAAGGTCTTTTCTCTATGCGCGTATTAGGTGTTTCTTCTTAAAAGGACAGCAGTCCATTGGATTAAGCCCCGCCCTCATGACCTCATTTGACCTCAACCTCTTTAAAGGCCCTGTCTCCAAATACAATCACGTTGGGGATTAGGGCTTCAACATCTGAAGTTTGGGGGAACACAATTCAGCCCATAACAGTGTGAATGCTGTGTGTCCCGATATGAGCTGCCAAATTGTTCTGTCGTATCAAGTTTTATGTCAATTTAAATAACTGAATAAATGGAAATAACACCCATTATAGCTTCTGCTGCTGCCAAACCTTCCTGTGAGATTTACTCAAGGATTCAAACCTTCTGAAGGGAATTTGTGCTTATAAATATGGAATACATGAACTATAGTATAGTCCCTAAACTTTTTTTCATTTTCTTCTAAAATGAATTACTTTCAAAATAGCTTTGGATGGATGGAAACAAGTTTTAAATTAAACTCTCTCTCTCCTACCTTGTCTGAGGGAGTGCAAATTGGTATGAAGCTTATGGAGGACACTTTAACAATGCTGACTAAAATTATAGAATTGTATGATCTGAATTCTGGAAATTTATCTGAAATCTGCAGCTGTACATGTATGAGATAACAAATAGAGGTTATTCATTTTAAAGTGATTTGTTATAGCAGAAGTTTCGGGAAAACACGCCAAATGTCCATTAACAGGGATTTGATTAAATACAATGGGGTACATCCACACAGTACATTTGTGAAAGTGTACAAGAAATTCTCCATATACAGATGTAGAAGGCTCACAGACATTTACTAAATGTACACAAAGAGGTATACAAAGAGAAAGGAATACATTTGTATTTGTGTATGTGTATTCAATTAAAGAAACACTAGAAAAGACATAAGAAACTAACCAACGTGGTTACTTGGAGAGGTTGACATTGGGACTTGGGAATGAGTCTTTTACTTTTTTAGGTTTGGAATAATGTGAATATAAAATTAAGTGCATGGTCATGTTTTGTTTTTTGGTTTCTCTCTTTTAGGGAATTTTGACTTGGTTTGCAGTGTGCAGTGCTTCCCAAGGCTTCTTAGAATGTAAAACACACATATGGTCACATGTTCATTGTTATTAAATACAAAATTATGATGTAAAGCAGATTGCTGACTACTTTTTAAAAATTTGTATACCTTTATTATGATTAAAATATTCCTACGTAATTGCAAGTAAGAGACCTTTTAAATTTAAACAACCAGTATAAGTAGGGGTTTTAAGTTCTTGGTATAAAGACCAAATGTTGGTGAGAAATTTAAAATTAAACAATTTGCTGTTGGCTGCTTGTTCCTAAACAACTGGTTTTGCTAACTTTTTGCATTTAATTTAGTTCCTGTTTAAACATTCTGCAAACATTTGCTAAAAAAAAAAAAAAAACACACCATGAAGTTCGTTGGAAAAAAAAAGTAAAGCTCAGATCTCTTTTTTTCTAATTACTCTAATTTTTTAATTACCATATTCTATTAAACATTAAAATGTTCTAATTAAAATAGAACTTTTTTTATTGTTCATAAATCACAAGGGTCAAGGAATGCCAGTTCACATTAGGAAAAAGTGTACCAGGTTTTTACCCTGGTAGATAAACTTGACTAATTGTTTACAACTGTGTTCCAACCTACAGACTAATTGTTTATTGACTCATGAGCATTAACTAAGGTAGTGATTCTTACTTTGCTTCACCAGGTTAGTTATTTTATTTTAATCATGGTTACTACTGTCTGCTAACCTTACTTGTTGTTTGTATCATATTAGTTAACAATTCCCAGTGAATGAAATGGGATTCTTGGAAATTCCAACAAGTTTTCTGTGGATTCACTTAACTTTTAGGTATTTATCCCTTTCCTCCTTGGGGCTTTCTTCCGCTTTTGTCCTCCTCTAGTTTGGTTAGTATGAAAATGCCACAGACTTTCACAGGAACTCCCTTTACTACTTTATTCCATTCAGAGCAGGTAACACTAGCTTTCTCTTGAAATGCATGTACTCTTGAAATTGGCAGCCCAGTTAAAAATGTTGAATACTTAATTGAACTTTTTGTAATTTTCCATTTAAATAAATTTTTCTAGACTTTTTTTTTCTAGATTTTATTTATTTATTTGACAGAGAGAGAGAAAGACAGTGAGAGAGGGAACACAAGCAGAGGGAGAGGGAGAAGCAGGCCCCCCGCTGAGCAGGGAACCTGATGTGGGGCTCGATCCCAGGACCCTGAGATCACGACTCCAGCCGAAGGCAGACACTTAAAGACTGAGCCACTCAGGTGCCCCTAGACTTTTTTTTAAAGCACTGAATGTAAATACAGAGTTTTCCTTTCCAAAAATAAATGCTATTAAGATGAAACCAGAAAAAGAATGATTACTGTGTGATTACTAGACTTTTCTGCTCTTGCATGCAACACCTCTCAGGAAACACATTCTCTCCAAATGTGTGTGTAGTCTGAAAAAGAAGTACAGCTGGAGATTAAAGCAGAACCCATTGTCTTGAAATTTATTCAGGATGTAATTAATTTCATCTTCTCAGATTTTCAAAGGCTCTTCTTCTTTCCTTGAATCACTTGTTAATAGTGGAACAAAAATGCTATAGGAGTTTTTGCATTATGTTAGTTTAAGGAAATTGGAAGTCTTGGCTTCAAGGACTTAAATTGCCATTTTATTTTCTGATGGGCTGCTTGAAGATCTTCTAAAGCAAAAATAAAATACTACTATACATTCCTACCATACGTACTATCTTCAAACTTTTTCTTTTTTTCTCTTGTTTCCACAGATTGGAGCTTATTTCAGCAGTATATTAGCTGAGAAACTAAAGCTTAACACTTTCCAGGACACCGGAAAGAAGAAACCCCAAGTTAATGCTAAAGATAATTATTGGCTGGTTACTGCTCGATCCCAGAGTGCAATTCATAGTTGGTTCTCTGACTTAGCAGGAAATAAACCGCTTGCTATTTTGGCAAAAAAGGTATCAAGTATTTCTTATATTGTTTTAATTAATGGTCTTCTAGCAATGACGATGCTGGAGCTCATATTCAAGTATATATTTCTTTCCCCCTGTTCGTTCAGTGGCAGGTACACTGTACCAGGTGTGTGCTGCACACACTGTTGCTCCCTTTATTTGGACGGCAATGTGGTTCCTAGTACATCTTGACCTAAACATTCCACATAGGAAGCTGTTTACGTGGACTTTATTTTTTAAGATTTTATTTATTTGAGAGAGTGGGAGAGCAAGAAAGCAAGCACAAGCTGGGGGAAGAGAGGCAGAGGGAGAGGGAGAAGCAGGCTCCCCCCTGAGCAGGGAGCCTGATTCTGGACTCGATCCCAGGGCCCTGGGATCATGTCCTGAGCCGAACGCAGATGCTTAACCGACTGAGCCACCCAGGCGATCCATGTGGACTTTAGGTAAATGAGTTTTTTATTTTTTATTTTTTTAAAAAAAGATTTTATTTATTTATTTGACAAGGGGAGACACAGTGAGAGAGGGAACACAAGCAGGGGGAGAGGGAGAGGGAAAAGCAGGCTTCCCGCTGAGCAGGGAGCCTGATGTGATGTGGGACTTGATCCCAGGACCCTGGGATCATGACCTGAGCTGAAGGCAGATGCTTAATGACTGAGCCACCCAGGCGCCCCTAGATGAGTTTTTTAAATCGAGAGTAGGCAATAAGACTTCATTTATTTTAATTGTGTTTTCGGTTTTCTTAGGCCAGGATGTCCAAAATGTGTCATTCAGAAATTCTTGCTTTGATGTTACTTTCTTGACTTGAAAAGTTCCAATCCAAATGCTTTAAGCAAGTCTCCTTCCTAACAAGTAAGATAGCGATTCTGAGTGTGCTTGAAAAACTTCTTTGAGAAAGTTTTAGAACAGTATGTCAGGTTTATTTATAGCTTCCAGTGATCTCTGTCTTCTTGCACACCTTTGAAATCATCCCACGTGTCTTTCTTATCTGGCCAGAAACCCTTCAGTCTTAAGGGTGTCCATCTTCTGTTCTTGATAGTGTTATTAAGTAGTGTGGTGCAGGCCTGGTTTAAAGCAGAGCTCCTTTCTGTATTTGTTTTCTAAAGCAACTCTCTGAAAATAGCCTGTAGCTCCCATTGGCTTTCTTTGGCCCTAGTGCCGCAGTAGCATTGTGTTGCCTTGTGATTAAAGGCAACTGAAACCCTTGAAAAGCACAGCAATCAGCATAATTGCCTCTTGCTACTCAGGTTGTACCTGTCTCAACACAGGCTGAACTGTGTAGCATTTCTTTCCCAGTAGTGAACGTTTACCATATGGGCCCACGATGACCTGTAAATTGTATCTGAAGGCCCCATCAGTCAAGGGGCATCCTTTGCTATTTGATGGCTTTCTACCAATAGTTTACATCCTTCATGTTGGTTAGGATCTTCAGTTCCCATGTAGCCAGCCTGACATCTTTCTTTTTAGGTTTTCCTTTTTTTTTTCTTTTCTTTTTTTTTTTTTATTCCCCATAAGCATTTAGAATCCCTTTTTTGAATATTTCCTGAAAGCAAATACTGGTGAGAAATCGATGCCCTTGCTTTATGGGTATAGTGGTTGCTCATCTTTGAGGAGGGAAATGAATCACAGTGCAGTATATTAGCCATTGTTCTTCTCTTTATTAGGAGCCGCCTCTGGCCAAGTCAGGCGTTCCTCAGGTAAGCCCTGACGTTAATTCTGTGCAAAGTTAAACTTTTTTTCTTTTTCTTTTTTCCCTTTTTTTTGATCATTTATTATGCCTTGAAGTAATCATTTCTTGGGCATTTGGAGAGTTCCTCCCTTGTCCCCTCCCCTCCTCAGCATATCATATTCCTGAGATGGCAAAAACTCTTTTAGAGTTGGGTCAAAGATTGCATTCTCTGCATGTTCTTCATATTAGAAAGTTCTAATACTTCTCTAATTTCTGATATTTATGAGACGGCTTAATGCAGACGGCCTTAATTTTCCTGCTAAAATCTTGAGTCCTCTTCTAGCTCTGTTCTAGAGTTCGGAATAGGTCAAGTTTCTGGGCCTGGTTTTCCATTATTTTACAACTCCACAGCACTCTCCAGTATTTAGCCATAGAGAGGTCAATGATGGCCTGTAGAGGGCCTTTTAACTCAATCACGGTCATAGGTAGATTTGGAAAAATAGACTGATAGCCTCTAGGGTTATCCTTCTGGCTCTTGAACAGTTCACTAGGTAGGACATGTTCACTTCAGGTGACATTCATTACTGTAGTCTTTGGAATTTCCTTTTGCCTCCACTTCTGCTTGGTGAACACAGAGAGTGTTGACAGTGATGTTCATCTGAGGGAAAAGGTGCTACAAGGTGATACAGCCCTTTTGTGGATGAAAAACCATCACAAGCTAGGTGTCTTAGTTTGCTTTTACTACTTAGATGCAGCTCTAGCTTGATTTAGAAACGAAAGAGCTGTCCAGTGATCGCCTAGGTTCAGTTACAAGTTAAAGTCAGATGATTTCTTTGTTGCAAATGGAACCCATGACTGTAAGGAAGTCATACTTTATACAGTCACTGTATACATAATTTCCTTCCTATTTTGGTGCAAACTGCAAATTTGATAACACCATCAATACATGTCTTCTTCCTTAATTAAATAATCTTCACATAAGTTCTTCTGAATTTTAAATCCCTTGATTTGAGCCAACCATGTCTTAAGGGGTTCTGCCAGTAGGGACACTGAGCTGGAGGTATGCCTTAGCTTGTTAATGGTAAGACCTGTGGCTCAGTTTTGTTTGCTGTTTCATCTAAACATTTCGCATGTTCACATATTTATTTTCCTCCTGTCAGTTGTTGTTCAGAAGAAATCCTTTGGCCATCTATAAAAGATGTTATTAGTAGTGTTTCTTTGGAGATGCTACATTTACTTTTTTGCATTTGCCTGTTTTTTAGACCTTGATCTTGTACTCTGTTGGTCCATCTGAATGAGCAGCAACCTGACCTTGACAGTGAAAATTTAAGTCTCTCAGACTATATGTTCTAGTGAAAAGCTGCAACTCAGGTCTTGCACTGAATATATAAGCCTGTGCTTTTCTTGTCCCTGGCTTCAGCGATAGCCTGTAAACCAGAGTCTTGTGCTCCATGAAGGACATGCCTTGTAAACAAAATTTTCAGGAAATTTTCTTGTTAAAATGTATCACTGTAGTCTGCAGAGAGGAAGCCTTATAGCTTGGCCTATGTGACTTTCTTCTCCCTTTTAGGTACGTTTGTGCGGTGTAGCTGCCTCTGTCATGGGGTGGGTTTAAAGTCAGCACCCAAGGCAGGAACCGTATGTGACCAAAGGTCTGTTAAGTTGCGCATGAAAGTGTATGGACAGCTGCACCTCAGTGTCCAGCCAGGCAGCTTTTTTTTTTTTAAAGATTTTATTTATTTATTAGAGAGAGACTGAGAATGAGAGGGGAGAAGAAGGTCAGAGGGAGAAGCAGACCTCCCGCAGAGCCGGGAGTCCGATATGGGACTCCGGGATCATGACCTGAGCGGAAGGCAGTCGCTTAACCAACTGAGCTACCCAGGCGCCCTGGGCAGCTTTTCCTTCAGCACTGGGGGTAGCTTGAATGTTTCTTTGTTAAGAACCAGGTGAAATAGCTTGTTTTAAAGGGCTGTGTACAAAAACCATTTCTCTTTTAATTCTGGGATCACACTTGGTTCCAAGCCTGTGAACAAATTTGCAACATATGAATGATACAAAATATCCACTGTCTAAAAGAGGAGTTAACTAAGAAAAATGCCGTGCTGTAACAATCAGCTGGTTTGAAGTCTTTTGATATCCAACGCAAAATCAAGCTAGAGTGTGGCCCATAGAGACCAGGGCTCTTGAAAGCCATGGTTGCAGTGTTGAGGATCCTTTTAGGAGAGGGTCACGTTCATGGCTTGAAACACACTTTGTGTGTTTCACCCAGAAACACACAACTTTTTCTTTTTTTCTAGCACCCAGAAATCTTGGGAAATGGTAACAGAATAAAAACGGTTCTAGTTTTGATACATGTAATTCTTTTACTTTGCCCTTCTAACCACCCGGTGGGGTGGGCAGGGTTGGGTTGGTATCATCACATTCATAAATGAAGAGCCTAGGAAGCTGGGGGTCAGGCCCAGAGCCCAGAGGTGGTGGGGGGAGTAGTGAGTGCTGACCGCTCCCATCCTGGGCACCATGGCTGACCTATGCTGTCCACTGTTGTACTCCACATTCATAAGTGGAATAGATCATACAGAGATGCCTGGCCTGTTGATGGGATATTTAGGAGGAATTCTCCAAGAGTGGGATAACTCTTTGAAACATTCAGTGGTACATTGGGATACTAATTGCTAAATAGTATACTTTCGTGGTCTGGAAGAAATAATGAACAGCCTCAAGGGCCTACTTTCAACCAGTGAATTAATTAACCAGCTATTTCTAGCTCAGTGTTTATTAATAAGGCAGATTCACTGATCCATCATTTTAGCCTCTTTTAAATTTTGGGCTAAAGGCACTTTAGAACCTTTCTAGAAATTGTTATTATGAATGTTACATCCAGAAAGCTTTATACAGAAAAAAAAAAAAGTGTTCTGTGATAAAATGTGGAGTGAGGGCATTTTTTCACTTGATCATCCCTTCCAGTTTAGAGAGAAACTCCTTGGAGTACTGTCATGAAATTACTTTCCCTATTTTGTTGACATGATGAGTAGCTTTCAGCATCTGAGACTTTGAAAGTAATTTGTTTTTATAAATAAGAGAGAACAACTGATGAAACTGTTGTCAGAGTGCTAAACATAGTTTTGATTCTTTTAATGAAAATTTGCTTAACTTTTGGGTTTTTAAGCTGAATGTGCTATTTGAAAATCCATCAAGGATACGCTTTCTTAAAGGCAGTGTCTAAAGGAATTAGTGCCTTTCTTTTGCTTTCCCTTTCTTTATATTGACCTCATGATGAAAATATGTGATTTTTATAACTATGTTATCTCTTTTTAGGTCCCAATCCTTAGTAAAAAAGAAGATGTTTTTGCATATTTAGCTAAATATTCAGTGCCAATGGTTCGAGCAACGTGGCTGATCAAGATGACCTGTGCCTATTATTCTGCTATTTCTGAAGCTAAAATTAAGAAACGTCAGGCTACTGATCCTAATTTGGGTAAGTGAGACAGGATGAAACATTTTGCATTTCATCACGATTGTAGCAGGAATTGTTGCCCGCATGCTCTAGCCGTGGCCAGGCGAGGTGAGTACTGGCAAGGTCCATGGTGAGGCTAGAAGTCCCTCATAGTCCGCAGATGGCTCCTTGTTCACCCGGGCCCGGGATCCTGATTCCATCAGCAAATCCTATTGCTGTTACCTCCGGAAGACGTCCTGCACCTAGGCGCTTCTCACTGCCGGCGCCGCTGGAGTGCTGGTTAATGCCACTGTCATCTCTTGGCTGGATACGGTGGCGGCCTCCTAACTGGTTTCCCTGCTTTTCCTTCCGCTCCTTACACTGTAGGCTCCAGACTGCCACGCTGATCACTAAGCCTGAATCCGGTCACATCGTGTCCCCGTTTATAACTCGTCAATAGCTTCTTACCACCTTCTCACTTAGGATAAAGATCTAGATTCTTTCCTGTGGCCATCGAGGCCATCCCTGCCTTGCTCCCTCTTTCTGTGATGTCTGGCCACGTTGCCTGCCTTCTCCCCCTCTGACACGCCACGCTTGTCCCATTCTCAAGGCTTCTGCATTTCTTTTTCCCTGCACTTGGGCTGTTCATCTCCATGGCATTCTCATATCTCCTCTTCCCAGAGCCTTTGGCTCAAAGGCTGTTTCCTCAGGAGGTTTTCTCCCACTACCTACCTAAATAACATTCCTCTTTCCCCCCTTCTGCCCATTTATGTTCTCAGGTATTATTTTATTCACAGCTGTTTCACTGTCTGAAATTATCTTTAAAAAAATTGCTGTCTCTCTCACTCCTCCCTCCCACATGCACTGGCCCATGATCATGGGAGGTATTTGTTGAAAGAACTGAGGGTAAACCATTTTGAGTCAGTCTTCACTCTTTTGGTGACTAGACAGTGACTCCTTGAGGTGGTGCCGAAGCATGCATAATAGAAGATGGGATTCTCCATTAGCAGTATGCACAGAGGATTACACGTAAAGACGTCCACTTAGAGATTAGGTTTAGAGATAATTCCTTCTGAAATGGAAGCGTGCTTCTGATTTTAGAAGGGAGACCCCAGCTACAAGGCTCTGAGGAGCGGGGTCAGAGAGCGCACGTGGCCTCAGATGCCAGGCAGCGTCCTGAACAAGTGAGTCAGGGTGTGGGGAGTGCTGGCTGATCCTGGTGGACGGGACAGTGGAGCCCACTCTAAAAGCGTGGCAACGTAATGAAAACAAAACAGAAAACACGGCTAGGTTCCATGGCTGCCACCTTTTGAGTTTAGGTTTGCTGAAACAGAGGTGAACTGTACTTCAAAACTAAACAAAACTGTGTTGTGTATAAATTTCAATGAGGGGAAAAAATCTACAAAGTGAGCAGTGGTTATCTCTGAGTGCTGTTTTGGTAGCAGTCTTGTTAACTCTATACTTGAGATTGTTTTCATCAGCTGATTATTTTATAGGGGGAGACAAAAGAAAAGCCCCCTTTTAAAATTACTGAAGCTCTACAATCTCATTATAATATTTGCAAATATTGCCAAAATAGATACAATAAATGTTCAAGTTTCTTCTTTCTTTTTCATATTTTCCTTCTTGAACTTCATTCATACACAAAAGCACGTATATGTGATTCATGTGTATACACACACACACACACACACACATAGACAGGGCGCATGCGCGTGTGAGCGTGGGCGAGAGAGTGAGAGCATTTATTAATACTCCTCTCCAGAGTCTGGATATCTAGTTGCTTACTAGCTACCTCTACTTTGATGATGTAAGGGCATCTGAAACCTAGTAAGTACAGTCAAAGTCTTGATTTCCTGCCATCCCTAACCTTGCTCCTTCTTCTTCAGTCTTCTCCTCAGTAAACGTTCTATGTAGTCACTGGGTGGATAAGGGTAAAAGCCCTGTTGTCATTCTGGGATTTTACTCTCTAAATTCTACATTCAGCCCCTCCGCAGTCCTGTCAGCTTTACTTTGAAAGTCCAATCCCGCTCCGAGGATGTCTTCCTCCTCCCACTGCCGTTGGTCCTCTGGTCTGAGCGACCACCTCCGCTTTTGCCACTGCTGTTGTACCGGCCTCTCGCTGATCGTGGTCTCGTTCTTCTCTACTGACAGCTTTCTGCTCTGTAGCCAGAATGCTCCTGCTAGAACCTAAATCATACCACACTCTTAGAATCCTCACTCAGACGTGTACCTCCCTCCGCCAGCACGAGCAATCGGCACACACGGCGGCCTCTCCTTCCAGCCTTCAGGTGTCCATGTGGCCTGCCGCCTCCATGCACTGCGTGTTAGCTCAGATGGCACCTCCTACGAGAAGCCTTCTCAGATCACTCCAGCCAAAATGTCCTCTCTCCGTCACTCTCTCTTCATAACTCTTAGTACCACCTTCCATGTTATATTTTAAATTAATTTATTGATTACTTAATGTATACTCACTCCCGACTATAACTAACATTTCTCCATGAGAAACTTTGTCATACTTGTTCCATGCTAAATCTCCTAGGAGAGTACCCAGCATACAGAAGGTGCTCAGTAACTTTTAAGATAAATGAATAAGGAGGCCTGGAGCATATGTGTGTTTATTTGCCCCAGTTCAAAATCCGTGACTCTTGTAGCATCACTGACTGTATAGACCACTCCTCCTTTCCTTAGGTTCTTTTCATGGTTTTGCAACGTGTTCTGTCAGTGTTTTCCTTGATGTTCAGTTTAATCTGATTTTAACTGTTATAAGAAAGGGAAAAGGTGATTGTACAGGAATGATTCTGCCCAATGAGATACAATTTTAGGACAAATAAAAGTCTGATAGACCCTCATCATTTGCAAAGAACATGTAGGTAGAATTTTTAGGAATTGGAGATAGGAATGTATTGCTAGAACTATATGATTTCCTCTACCAAATGAAAGGAAGCCCAGCTCCAGTTTCTAGCTAAGAACATCAGAGACTACTTGCATTCATTACTTTCACCATTAATTTTCTTACTAGTGTAACCAGTTGGTTGGGGGGACTGGAGATTATTTTCTATTTTTCACCCAGAGCTAAATTTTTATTATTTGCACACTAATGACAGATGGTTATGTTCACCTCTAGCTGTGTTTTCTCATCTTTTGTACAACGCATAACACAGGTAAATCTGTTTTTTGACTGTGTTAAAGAGTATTACAGTTCATTGGTCTTTTTTTTTTTTTAAGATTTTATTTATTAGAGAGAGAGAGAGAATACAAGAGGGGAGAGGGTCAGAGGGAGAAGCAGACTCCCTGCTGAACAGGGAGCCCGATGCGGAATTCGATCCCGAGACTCTGGGATTGTGACCTGCAACGTATTGGTCTTTATGGTTATCCATGTGTTTTTTTTTCCTTCTTCTTTTTTTTTTTTTAAATGAGAGCATGACTGGGTGGGGGGGTGGGTACAGAAGGGGAGAGAGAATACTAAGCAGGCTCCACAACTAGTGTGGAGCCTGACGCAGGGCTTGATCCCATGACCCTGAGATCAAGACCTGAACCGAAAGCAGGAGTCCGTCACCTAACCAATGGAGCCACCCAAGTGCCCCTATTCATGTATATTTGTAAATGTGAATGTCAAATCCATGAAGAACGAGTGTCTAATATACCATTTTTCATGGTAGAATATAAAAACTTTGATCTGAAAAATGCTTAAAGCTAAAAATATGAGTATTTTTAAAAATACATGAATTTTGGGATTTGACCCCTAACCTTTTAGGTCTAGCATCTCGGGAAGAGCTTTGGGCTTTACTCATCCCAGCTCTGCTGCTAAGCGACTCTGACTTAAAGCAGAATCCTTATTCTCTACAGACAGCAGTCTTCTTAACCTTGATCCGATCCAATCTGTGTTGCCTTTAATTTCATGTCTTTTTAGTCGTCTTTTAATCAAGAACAGTTCTTCGGCCTTTGTTTTTCTTGATATTTTTAGGGAGACTAGACCAGCTATTTTGTAAGATGTCCCTTGGTTTGCATTTATTCAGTTCCGCATGACTAGGTTCAGGTTACGTACTTTTGGTAGGAATACCATGGAAGTGATGCTTTAAGCCTCTCAGTGCGTCGTATTACATAGTCCCAGTGCTGGTGGTGATAACTTTGATGTTTTGGGTAAGGTGGTGCCTCCCAGGTTTCTTCACTACAAAGTTACTGTTTTGCCTCTTGTAGTTAATAGCTAATTTAACTATGTGTAGATATAGAATTCATTTTTCTGTATTCATACATGTGTTGTAAATGCACACGTAGCATACTATTTTTACGGTCTGCCGAGAGCACATGGTTTCAGTGATCTGACCTTGGTTTTCCATCACCCTGTTACACCTGATAACCTCTCACTCTGCTTTTTCTTCAGCACTCTCTTCAGCTTCTTTAAGCAAATTCTGCAGTGCATTTGGAAGCATTTGGCTGTGTAGACCTAGCCATAATGTAGCAAGTTTCACACTCCAAGCTACACAGCCAAGCAACTACACACATATGTATGTGTTGAATTGGATTAAATTGCATACACCGCAGAAGATTAACTTTGCAGTAATAGGTTCTGTGTTCTGGCTTTGATGGTGAAAAGAATCATTCAGCACATTTGGGGCAAGATTGACTATCAAGTGTCACCTTTTCCTGGCAGTGATTTTATGACTTCTGTTGTCTTGATGATTGTTCTTAGGATTTGTAAAGTGTTTTCAGTAGAAATGGCCTTTATTCCTTTGTAATAGAAACATATGCTTTATTTTCAGTTCCCACATTCAGTGTTGGAACAGAGCTATAAAGCACTGCTGTTTGATTTTATTGAAGAGAGTTTTTCCTAAAGTTAAGTGGGCTAACAACAACAAGGGAGCAGGCCCCGTTATGTAAATTCTTTAAATGAAGAAACACAGAGATTGTCACTATCATTATGCAAAGAGTTACAGATCTAAACTGTGGATTAAATGGGTTGCTGCCTTCGGTAGCTTGTAGCAGGCAAAGACCTCCCTAGTATAGTGGGTACCCAAAAGTGAGAAAAGCAGGAAGGGCCTTGGGTTTCTGGGTGAGTTTTCACGTGTCATTTCAAGGCAGGTAAAGAAATATTTGACTTGGACAAATTGTAACATCAGGGCAGAGATTTTATTTTATATTTTATTATTTATTTATTTATTATTTTTATTTTTTAAAGATTTTATTTATTTATTTGACAGAGATCACATGTAGGCAGAGAGGCAGGCAGAGAGAAGGGGAAGCAGGCTCCCTGCTGAGCAGAGAGCCCGATGTGGGGCTCGATCCCAGGACCCTGAGATCATGACCTGAGCCGAAGGCAGAGGCTTTAACCCACTGAGCCACCCAGGTGCCCCAGGGCAGAGATTTCAAAGTAGAGGTAAAATTACGGCAGCTTAGAGGAAGGAGTTAGAATTCTTAGCCCTTAAGAGACTTAAAAAATAAGATGTTATAGGTCGACAGGATGTTTAGAAAATGCTGTCAAATAGACGAGTGTTACAGACTCAAGGGAAAGAACCCCAGACGTAACATCTAGTTGGTTTCAGGTATTTTTTAGAGTTGAATGAAGGTTTGCTTTTAAAATAAGATTGTTTAGTCATCTTCAGGTTTTTTGGGCTCCCCAGAGAAAAGCATTTAAAATGGGCTAGTTAATACTTAGATAAATACTTAGTTAATACTTAGTGTTAGGAAACGAAGGAAAGTCTTTAAACATGCTAGGAGATATGACCGTAGAGTAAATAGCGCAGACTTTGCACGTGTATTTGTAGGAATGTTTCTTGTGAGGCGGCCTGTTGTTGCTAAGCCAGCCGATCATACCTGTGGAGCTTCTGCCGTGTTTGCCGCCACGATAGCAGTCAGCATTTCTTGAGCAGTTACGAACACCCCGCACTGTAGCGAGCAGGAACGTGGTGCTTCTGCCAGTCTTAGTTTGAATCAGCCCCGGACATGTGCTGTGAAAATGGTCTCTGTTACTTGAGGGCGCTTTCCAGCCTTGGACCCTCTAGCTGTGTTTCGTGTTGGCTCGTGTGAGAACAGTCCCTCCCTCCCTGAGTCTCCCAGGATTCCTGTGGTGTGCCCGGATACCACATGCCCCATTTCTTAGTAACCGTCTCCTGGATTCTGTGTATGTTTTCTTTTCTGATTTATTCAGATACTCCAGGAGAGGGATACTTGATTCCCATTTCACAGACTAGGGTGTGGATGTGCGGGTGGGTGCACAAAGCGCCTCAGGGTCCAAAGTAGGTTCGGAAGCCTGTGCTGGACACTGCTGGTCGGAGGGGACGGACGGAGAGTGTGGTCGCTGCCCTCCAGGTGTTCACGGTTGGGAGTGGGGCACATAGCCACACAATCCACGTGTAAGAAAAGGAAGGAAGAGCTAATCGTGAAATGAATTAAATGCGGAGGGGGTCCCAGGACGGGAAGCCCATGGAGATCCACAGAGCAAGTGACGTTTGATTACCATTATGAAAGAAGAGGCATTTTGACAGAGTTGGGGGACGTTGTGCAGGGAAGGGCACTTGTGGCAAAAACATGGTATCTGCAGAGAAACAGGGTCATCAAAGAGCTGGACTTGTGGAACTGCGGGGGGTTTTCTCCTCTCATGCGTTAGGTATCATCTGGGCGGTGATAGAAGGCTAGGGGTCCAAGAGTTTTCTCTGGGGGATGGCGGGCAGCCAGGGAAGGACCTCCTAGTACTACTACTGTTGTAACGCCTCTCCTAAGTTTCTTGTCTATACCATGGGGATAATTATAATTGGCGGTACCTTCTAGGGCTGAAATGAGTCAGGCTTCCAAAGGGTTTAGAACAGTTCCTGGCCCATAGTAAATGGACAGTAAATGTAGACTCTAACTAGTTGCTACAATTGCTAGCTGATATTTATTATAACTAGCCAGTATTTATTAGTTATTTTGTTTATTGTGCTGAGAAGTTCACAGACACTGTCATCATAATCTTGAAATGTGGCTTACTCCATTTTGTATATGAGAGACCTGAGCCTCAGAAGTTAAGTAACTGCTGGGACTCCTGGGGGGTGCCGTTGGCTAAGCATCCAATTCTTGGTTTCGGCTTGGGTCGAGGGATCGGGCTCTGCGCTCAAGTCTGCTAAAGACTTTCTCTCCCTCTGCCCCCCCCGCCCCTCCCCGGCCATGCTCAAGCATGTGAGAGCGCTCACACACACTCTCTCTCTCTCTCTCTCAAATAAATCTTAAAAAAAAAGTTAAGTAACTGCTAGCAGGGTTGGAGCTGGACTCACTAGGTGCTTGGTCCCTCGTCCTTGCAGTGATGCGGGGGTGGCTAGGGGAAAGCGGTGGTGTGGGTCTGGGCCCCTCGGAGGCAGGAAGCATTGCTGGGAAGAAAGGTGCTGGCAGGGAACAGGCTGCAGGATTTCCCAGTTGTGGGCAGCATCAGAGGAATCAGAACCCTTATCCTTGGGGGTGCCATGGGGTACAGGCAGAGCACAGCCAAGTTCAGGGTGCTATAGAAACTCAGGGAAGATGAAATTGCCTGCAAGAGGAGCAGCTCTAATTTTGCTAGGAATTGTTGGGTGTTCAGTATGGTGAAAAGTGACAAGACATATCACGAGCATGAAGTCTTTTTGGGGGCTACAGATAGATTAGAAGAAGCTGAAATGCTTCGAGGTAAAACTCCCCAGGGAGCTGCTCTGTTTACACCCAGCTATTTCCTCTATACCCCTGAGGTTTTGCTGGGTCGGGCATGTGTGTTGGAGGAGAGACTTCTTGGTTGACTGTCCTCTCGGAACCACTATCCTGATCACCCCCAAATCACAGGGAAGAAGTAGCTACCCTTCTTGCGCACTGGGTAATTAATTTGTGACATATTCACTGAGCCGTTTGGGCTGCAGAACTAAAACCCTGCTGAATACATAATTGACAGTCTGGTTTCTTATCTAAGCCAACCAGCTTACTTTCACTTCAGGCCCTTGAAGACATTGCAATACTAACTTTTTTGACTCTAGGGACAAGCTTTTAGTTTCAAGTCAAGATTGCCTCCACATTTTCACAGTGTTCCTCATATCTCGTTTGTTATAAAAGAGCTATCTGCTTTGCTTACTATGACAATAGTATTGTGACAAGGATTGGAGACATGTGCTCGTATAAGTGTAATTCAAATTGATGCTGCACTTAGGCCTGAAAAGTAGGTTTTAATTAGTGGGGTAGCTCTGGCTACCTGGATAAAAAATTCTGTAGTTTAAGGATTGGGGTCTATGGGCCATGACTTTGGCACCTGCCACTATCCTGTTCCCCAGTAATTCACCTAGAAGTTTTAACATCTGTTGATGAACCACGCCCCAAGTCATTATTTTTTTGAGAATGGCTTGATGTTGGCATTCTCCTGTAAAAATGAGCTTTCTCTCATCAAGTGTGATATATTGTAATTCTTTATAAAAAAGGTAGAGTAAATGTTAAATTCTTTTCCTTTGACTATGACTTTTCAGAGTAAGAATTGCTATATTTATAGTGGTGGTAAATGAGTTTCTTTTTTTTTTCCTTATTAAAAAAAATTATCTTTGGTCATTGTGATGGAATCGTGGATTATCCATTCAGCATTTTACAGCCAACTAACATTCTTCATTGTAGTGTTCCGATTGTCCAAAAATTTGACTAGTGGAAGGAGTTTCAAGCTTTTTGTATCCTTTTTGACATGACCGCCATCTTGTAGTTTGGCACAGAAAGCCATCCTGGGCTCCTCTCGTACCTTTTCTTCTGTCTCGGACCTGTGGGTAGTCATTTCTCTAAGGAATCGTACTTCTTTCTATAGAGAAAGCAAGATCTGGATGCTGATGGTGCTCGTCGGTGCTAGGATATATGGCCTGTAGGCTCTGTCGGGGGATGGATGAGACCTACATGTCTGTGTATGTGGTGCATATGTGTCGGACTTTATAGTCTTGTTTCCAATTAACATTTCCATTTAACATTAAGTGTCTTTGTTAATTTTTGATTTTGTGTTTACTTTAAAAAGTTCTAATCAAGTTTAATATGCCGCAGTGTCACTCTCCCTTACTTATCCTTACTCTATGGGAACCTGTGTCCACTTTTCCCAAAGTAAAATGTTACAGCCTGTTTCACGTTTGAATGCTAGTGTGTGATAGTGGTCGTGGTGATGGTGGTGTGTGTGTGGGGGGATCATTAAGTTTTTGATGAAATTAAAGGTAATATCTGCCCATGAATCCTTTTGGGTTTCTTAGAAAAATGCAGTCAAAGAATTTATATTTCACTTCAATAAGATGTGAGTTAAGAAAAAGGTTTATGAGGATTTTGTGTATTAGGGTAGATGCTGTGGAGAATTTTAACCAAATGGGGGCTGTACTGTGTGCCTCTAAGGGGCTATATTTTTTTTTGTGGAGAGAAGATGCAATCCCTAAAGCAGAGAGCGATCGGCAGTACGTAATTACCTGCAATCATATCTGAAATGATGGGAGATGAAAAATTAGGGAAGGTTTTCTGAAGGAGTGAAAGATGAGCTGGGCCTCAAAGAAGTCTAGTCTTTAAGTAAACATTTGGAAAGTTTTTGTTTTTGTTTTTTATTGCATCTTCAGAAGTATTTCTTGGTCTTAGATAATTGTCTTCCTTCCTGGCAAGTTGGGAGCAAACCAGTTAGTTTTCTAGATCTGTGTACTGTATTTGCTTGGTCTTTACTGCTGTCGTTTCTTCTAGTTTTGTTGGTTTGGGGGGAATTACCTAGTCTTGGATTTACTGTTGAGAACCCATTGCCACTCAGCAGTTTCTCTGTTTTCTAGTCTGTTTTGATGTTGACTTCTGCTTGAAATAACTAATCATCTTCTGTGAGAAAGTGCTAATCAGAATCCCAATTTCCTTAATATTGTAGTTCTTTGTTCTTCACGGCTGTTGGTACATGCAGGTGCCCTTACACCTGGAGATTATTATGCAACAGAAATATCTGTTAGACGTTTTTGTAGTTTAGAGACTGATAACCTGTATTTTCATTTGGGGCACTCCTCACAAAATCTTTCCAGGTTGTTGGGTATCTCCAGGTCACAAATTAAGGTAAGAAAATCGAGGAAAAGTGGGAAAACCAGGAATTCCATCCTGGACTTCTGGTTCTGGGTCTTGTTTGCTTTACAGAATTTCCAGGCTGCTCATGGATTGAGGGGTAACTGTGGAGCTGGGGTGGGCGTGGTATGGGGGTGAGGTGTGAAGGTGCTTCAGAAGGCTCACCGGTTAATGAGTTTTTATTTGCTGTGTGTCTTGCAGCTCAATTGCTTAAAGCATAAGGGAATTTTAAGAGAAAACGGCTTGTGTGAGATGAAATTTATTTTTGATTAATTAATTATTTTTAAGTAACTTATCCATAAGACACCGTATTGAAAGAGGGTGGTAAAGTCTACAGCACTGCTGTTCCCCACAACACTGCTGTTCCCCATGCTGTTTCCCAGCCGTCACATCACACGCTTCCAAGGGGATTGTTACCAGTTGCCTGTGTATCTTCTGGAATATATTTGTATGTGTGTCTTTATGTTCTTATGTTTCCTTAAGACAGTTGGTGCCTGTTCCATACTGGGCATAATAGTGGCCCTGTTCTTTTAAAGTGCTCTAGGCTACTAACTTTTTAATGACTTACGAAAAGCTAGCTCTTTTTGTGTTTTGCAATGCGCACTGGAATGTTAATTCCATGATGAATAAAAAGGTCTTTCTTTCTTTTTCTTCTCTCTTTCTTTCTCTCTTTTTTAAGACATTAAGTTTCAGATTCATTTTCAGATGAAGTATATGTGATCTTTCAAATGAAATCCCTGGAGTCAAGTGGCTCTAAGTTCATTTCAGCTCACCATTATCTGGGAGTGAAGGGATACCTGGATATATTGACAGGATAGAAAACACGTTAAGCTTAGGGTCAGTAAATTACCAGTTAGAGTGTCTTTGTGAGAGTAACACAGCTAGAGTGACTAGATTTCATTAAATGACTATATCGTGCATGTCCTTGGTCTCCAGAAAAATAAAGCCAGGTGAGTTCTGGAAGAGAGGATAATGGGGCTGGGTCGGTTTGGTCTGTGCTATGTGTAAGCATTTTATGTTTGAGAGTTTTTTGGTCTCGAGTTACTTTACATGGTTATTTGGGAGTATGATGTCTGTAGTATTTGTATTTGTGTTCTAATGAAAGACTCTTAACTATCTAAAGCTTGGTCACAAGTACAAACTTTGCAGCAACTGCATTTAAGACTTAACTAGTCAACACAGTGCTTTTACTTTAGAGACTTGCCTCCAGCCAAGCTGATCGGGGAATTAAATTCCAGTGCAAAGTGCACAAAGAAAATGTAGTTTCTCTTGCTGCGTAAATGATCAAGGCTTCCCACCACTTCCTCCGTGGCAGAAGCTGGGTGCAGAGGGATGATAATGAAAGGTCCAGTGGAATAAATTAAGTAGTTCCCATGCCTCCACGGGGCTAGCAGCAAAGCAAAGGTCTTTCTCCAGGGCTGCACCTCCCTTTCTCCTTCCACCCAGGTCCTTGGGGAGCCATCCCTTTATGTGTGAGGCTTTAGTCGTGCATGCAGTCATGTTCTCTCCCGAGGGAAGCACAGCTGCGGTTTCCTCACGGAGTCCGTTGCGTCCTGTAGCTTTCCTCCCCTGGGGCAATAGAACTCGAGGCCAGGTCTCAGATGTGTAGGACTGTGGGGACCTGTCCTAAGGGGTTAATTAAATGCACCAGTTTAATATTTGTAAAAATAAGGTACCTGTTATTCCATGTTAGGAATATCTCACCGTGGCCAAGGCTGCTGGCCGGAATCTGAAAAGGTCGGCGAAATGTACCATATGATGACGGCAGCGTTAATTTCAGACCAGGATCTCGGCCCCTGAGAAGGATTTGAGCATATTGGGGCAGATGTTTTGTATGTGCCCATCTGTTAAGAGGAAACCCCTGAAGCTGTCCTTGTGCCGAGAAATTGGTGGGGTGATTGATGTGTTGAATAAAAAAGTCGTGTTCTAGGCTAAAATTGGATTCTGTGGTTGCCAAGAGCCTTGGCCTTAGATGCTTGTGTAAGGCTGATAGGGAAAAAGAACCACTGGAAAAATCCCTAAATGCATTGTATACATCCGTGTGGAGACAAAAATGGGAGACCTGACAGCCAGAGGGCCAAATCAAAGGTGTCAGATGCTCTTCTCCTTAGGTATGAGGTACTCCTCGGCACCTAGGAAGAAGAAAGGCGCAGTTTGGGGTTGACTTGCTTCCTAGGGCTGCAACTCTTGCACCTACCAGCCCTCCCCTGTCAGCCCCTCTTCCTCCTTTCCCTGCCCGAGACCTTGCCACCCATTTCCTTTGTTGGCCAGTCTGGTCTCTTTTTACCCTGAAATCCTTAAGCATTAACTGTCTGTCACACAACTGGGGAGTTATTTATATATTGCCTTGTAACGGTCCTTATCCTTTGCGGAGTATTGTCCGTCTTTCCTATAAATACGTGCTTCACTCCTCAGGGAGCTGCCCTTTGCTCACAGTGGTTGGTCGAACCTTCACCTCTCCCTCCAGGCTTCCTCCCCTTGAACTTCAGAGAGGAAGGAACTTCTGTCTGTTTCCCTTAGCTCACGCCCACCTGTCATGACTGACACCCATACAGACTTTTCTACAGCAGCCAGTCCTCCTTACCTGTTGTCTTTGCCTTGGCCAGTGAGAGCCTGCTTCACCTCAGGTGACTTCCTTTCCGTGTGTGGGCCTTCCCAGGCCTGGGGATCACGTATGCGTGCTTTCTACCGGGCAGGCACCCCAGTTCTAAGTGTGTTACATAGCTCACTTAATTCTCGCAATAAGCCTGTAGTCCAAGGACACCTAGCAGCCCTGCCTTAGAGACAAGTAACCGAGGCACCCGGAGGCTGAGTGACTTGCTCAGCATCCCCAAACTGGCAAGTGACTGGAGCCGGGATGGGAGCCACGTCCATCTCCATGGCCTGTGCTCTTCACCACCACCAAAGCGAGTGAACATGTGCTGGGCGATGGGGCGCCTGGGTGGCTTAGTCGGGTAAGAGCTGCCTTTGGCTCAGGTCATGATCCCAGGGTCCTGGGATCGAGTCTTGCTTCAGGCTCCCTGCTCAGTGGGGATCCTGCTTCTCCTTCTGCCTCCTGCTTCTCTGCTTATGCTCTCTCTCTCTCTCTCTCTCTCTCTCTCTGACAAATGAATAAAAATCTTAAAAAAAAAAAAAATATGCTGGGAGCTTAGATGGGGCGGGTTGGGTGCCCAGTGAGGACATAACGAGTACTCTCTGCAGAATAAATCTACCCACCCCTGGACGGTGTCTGCTGGGTACTTCTGGTTTCAGAATGACATTCTTTAAGGCATTGAAACCACGTAAGATAACAGCCCCCGTATCTGTGTATCCACCCGGCCCTGGACATGTTTTCCAATGACATTTTTTCCACCTCTTTGACACCTCAAATTCAAGTGTTGAACCCAGAAACCCCAGTAAGATCAATGGATTGTGTCAATGCCAGTATCCTGGTTGTGATACTGTACTGTAGTTTTGCAAGATGTTAGCATCTGGGGAAGGTAGGTAAAGGATATGTCGGATCTTTGTATGATATTTGTTGAAACTGTACAAAGTTTAATTAAAAAGTTCATAGAAACAGACTGAACTCAGCCCCTTCCCCTGCTCAGTCTCCCAATTCCACATCTTAGTCGATGGTACCAGGACTGGCTCAACCACCCCACTGAGAAATCTGGAAGCTGCCTTGCCCCTCTCTGCCCTTCTCTCCAGTATCAGGTTGGTTGCCATTTTGCCTGTCTCCTCTTTCTTCCGTCTTTGCTCATCTCCCCACTGGACTTTATAGTCCCCTTTTAATTTGTCTCCCTTAAAACTGAGAGGGTCTTAATTTACATATATGATCTTCTCATTCCTTTGCTAAAAATCCTTCAGTGGCTTTTCGTCATTTGCGATGAAAGACCAAACTCCATAGTTAGGCACTGCCGGGGTCAGAGTCATCTGGGCTGCTGGTTATTAATGCAGATTTCTGGACCCCATTCCAGACTTCTGGGGTTGAAATCTGTTGAGTCAGAGCTTTAACTGTGTGTTTGACTGGCGCCCTCTGGTGGTCATTTCATGCACTAGCACTTGAGGACTTTGGGCCTGGGCCACCCACCTACCCTCACTGGCTCTTTCTCCCTCTGCCTTTCTGGCGCCCTCATTACCTGGCATGTTACACACCGCTGTTTGTGTGTGTGGAACTCCTTTGTACCATCCCTCAAGTCTGGGCTACAGTGTCCTGTGTCCCGTGGTGTGTCGGAGCGCTTAACCTCACTGCTGTCAATCTCTGTGTCCCTGTGTGTCTCTCTGTCTCAAGGATGAATTGCCCCAGGTAGGGGCTGCTTTCTCTTCACCCTTTGTAGCCCCAGACCCCAGGGGAGCTTCTGGCCCATGGCAGGCATTTAATGTTTGCTGCTAAATGGTTTTATTCCATCTTGACTAGTCACCTTGTTCCTAAACTTACCATCGCTCAGTAAATAAAACTGGAGAGAGAGAGCCTGTTAAAAATAACATAGTAAAAAATTACTCATCCAGACAAAAACAGATATTGGGTATTTGCCACGAAACACCAGTATTCTACAGGTAATTCTGTGTTAGAGGAAAACTTTTAAAGCATGAAAAAAATGTCATACTTTATTACTATGGCATTTCTGCTGTCTCCCCTCCCCCTGCAATCTGCCCCCCCTCTCCCGCCCCATTTTTCTGCTCTCCAGCCAAAGGGCCTGATTTCACCAACTGACCATTCAGCAGGACACAACATTCCAGCCGGTGAGCTGACTCCGTCGGCCTCCTGTCTCACTGAGACAGCAGTTTTCATTTGGACTATTCTTTATCCAGGCTGCCAATCAGCATGCTGATTTCCCCCTTTCATTCCCCAAGTGAATAGTGGCTGAATAGGGAATTTCAGGTTTTCTGTGAATCATTTTATAGGACACAACTGATTAACTTTTTAAAGCCTTTTATTATGGAAATTTCAAACACATATAGATACAGAAGAGTAAAGTCTCTATTACCGGTCACCCAGGTTTAGCCATTAACTCATGGACACTCTTATTTCTACCCCTTTTCCTCCTCCCTGTTCCCATCTCCTCAAAATCATATCCTCTGACAGGGGATTACTTTTTATCAGTGTGGGATAGTCTTTTACTTCATGAAATGCAGATGATTTCTTACTAATAGTTAAGTATTTGAAGAAAACGTTAAAAAATTATATAACAACTGTATTGAGATATTAATATACTTTACAACTCATATAAAGTGTATATTTTAGTGGTTTTTTAGTGTGTTCACAGAGTTGTGAAACCATGGCCCCGTTTTTTTAAAAAATTATTAAATTTTTATTTGGGGTTTGGCTGGCTCAGTCGGGGGAGCATGAGACTCTTGATCTTGGGGGTGTAAGTTCGAGCCCCATGTTTGGTATAGAGATTACTTACAAATAAAGTCTTAAAATTTTTTTCTGAGTGTAGTTGACATACAGGGTAATGTTTCGGGTGTACCACACGGTGATTCAACATCTGCATACCCTATGTTCCCACAAGTGTAGCTACCATCTGTCACTCTGTGTTGCTATGATAATATCATTGACTGTATTCCCTATGCTTTACCTTTTATTCCCGTGACTTAGGCATTCATAACTGGAAGCCCATACCTCCCACACCTCTTCTTCCATTTTGCTGATCCCCCCAGCCCTTCCCTCTGGCAGCCATCATTTTGTTCTCTGCGTTTATAGGTCTAATTCTTCTTTTTGTTTGTTGATTCATTTTTTTTTTAAGATTTCATATATGTATGAGATCATAGGGTATTTGTCTTTCTCAGTCTTACTTCACTCCACCATAATACCCTCTCAAGTCCATCCGTGTTGCAGATGGCAAGATCTCATCTCGTCTTGACGGCTGCATAATATCCCATTGTGTATATTTACACAACATCTTTACCCATTCATCTCTTGATGGACACTTGGGTTGCTTCCGTATTTTGTCTATTGTGAGTAATGCTGTAATAAATATAGGGGTGCATATATCTTTTTGAATTAGTGTTTTTGTATTCTTTGGGTAAATACCCAGTAGTGGAATTACTAGATCATATGGTGATTCTATTTTTAATTTTTTGAGGAACCTCCATACTGTTTGCTAGAGTGGCTGCATCAATTTACATTCCCAACAATAGTGCAGGAGGGTTCTTTTTTCTCTGTATCCTCGCCAACACTTGTTTCTTGTGTTTTTGATTCTAGCCATCCTGACAGGTGTAAGGTGATACCTCATTGTGGTTTTGATTTGCATTTCCCTGATGAGTGATGTTGAGCCTCTTTTCAAGTGTCTGTTGACCATCTGTGTGTCTTCTCGAGAAATGTCTATTTTATAGTCTCTGCCCATTTTTAATCAATTTTTTTTTTGGTGTTGAGTTGTATAAGTTCTTTACTTCTTTTGGATACTAACCCTTTATCAGATATGTCATTTGCAAGTATCTTCTTCCATTCAATAGATTGTCTTTTTGTTCTTTGATTGTTTCCTTTGCTGTGCAAAAGCTTTTTATTTTGATGAAGTCCAGTTGTTTATTTTTGCTTTTATTTCCCTTGCTTCAGGGAACCTATCTAAAAAAAAAATGTTGCTATAGCCAATGTCAAAGAAATTACTGCCTGTGTTCTTTTCTAAGAGTTTTATGGTTTTAGGTCTCATGTTTAAGACTTTAATCCATTTTGAATTTATTTTTGTGTGTGGTGTTTGAAGTGTTCCAATTTTGTCTGCAGCTGTCGAGTTTTACCTGACCATTTCTTGAAGACATTGTCTTTTCCCTGTTGCGTATTCTTTTATTTATTTTTTTTAAAGATTTTATATATTTGACAGAGAGCATGCAAGCAGGGGGAGAGGGAGGGAGAGGGAGAGGGAGAGGGAGGAGCAGGTTCCCTCCCGAAGAGCAAGGAGCCCCACCCTCACGGAGCCGGATCCCAGGACCCTGGGATCATGACTGAGCCACCCAGACTCTCCTCCTATTGTGTATTTTTGCGATGGACACATTTTAGAACATTTTTATCATGCTTAAAAGAAATCTTGTACCCATTAGCAGTCATTTCCCATTTACCCTAACTTCCTCTCTACTTTAGGTAATCTAAATCTAGATTTGCCTATTCTCAACATTTCATATAAATGGAATCATAAAATATGTGGTCTTTGAAGCTGCCTTCTTTCAGTTAGCACAGTGTTTTCAAGGTTCATCCATGTGGTAGTATGTGTCAGTAGTTCCATTCATTCCTTCTCATGACCAAATGGAATTACTTTGATTATATATAGCATATTTTATTTATCCATTCACCAGTTGATGGACACTTGGATTGGCTTTCACTTTTTGACTATTGTGAATCATTCTGCTATGAACATTGGTTTATAAATCTTGGTGTGGACATGTGCTTTCATTTCTTTTGGAATATAGCTAGTTGTGGAATTGATGGGTTTTGTGGTAACGTTTAACTTTTTTTTGTTGTTGTTTTTTTTGTTTTTAAAGATTTTGTGTGTTTGAGAGAGAGAGAGTGAGAGCAGGAAGAGGGACAGAGGGGGAGGGAGAAGCAGACTGCCTACTAAGCGGAGAGCTGGATGAGGGCCTTTCATGTGGGGCTCCGTCCCAGGACTCTGAGATTATGACCTGAGCTGAAGGCAGATTCTTAACCAACTGAGCCACCCAGATGCCCTTACGTTTAACTTTTCGGAGAAATGCTAACTATTTTCCACAGTGGTTGTGTCATTTTACATTTCCACCAGCAGTACGTGAAGACTCTAATTCATCCACGTCCTTAGCTCTACTTGTTACTATTTGTCTGTTTATAACTGCTCAGGTGGTATCTCATTGTGGTTTTGGTTTGCCTTTTCCTGGTAGCTAATGATGTTGGATGTCGTTTCATCTGCTTATTTGGCCATTTGTTTATCTTCTTGGAGAAATGTCTGTTCAGATCATTTGCCCATTTTTTTATTATCAAGTTGTAATAGTTCATTATAGATTATATACATATAGTAATAGTTAATTATATACTCTAGATCCAAGTCTCTTATCAGATACATGACTTGCGAATATTTTCTCTCAATTTGTAGGTTTTCACTTTATTGATGGCATCTTTTGATCAAAAAAAGCATTTTAACAAAAAAAAAATGAGAATAATGTGCAAAATCTTTTAGTCATCCTTACTGCATGTTTAGAGGTAGAATGTTCTGTGTCTTGCATGCACTGAAGTTTTGTGTCCCCACCTTTCAGTCTGCACCAAAGTGAGACTGATGAAGTTTTCTGTGTCCTTCAATTCGGAGAAGCAGGCTGCTCCCCCTGTGGAGAGGCAAGAGCTTTTGTTATAGTGGTAGCTAGGAAGAATTTTCTTGGATATAGGTTTCTCCTTCCAGGAGACTGTGCTCTGACTGAAGTTCTTTATCAAGTAGATCACCTTAAAAATGTCCACCTTACTCTCTGGAACTGGTGGAAGTTTTGAGACAATCTCTGTTGGATTTATTTGACAGAGTGAGTTCCCATTTGTTTTGATATCAGAGGAAAGAATTTGGCCGGGAAAATAAAGGACACACATACACATATACTGGAAGTTTATTAAAGAGAATTAGAGTTCAGTATTTGCACGGGCCTTTGGAGTGCACTGACTAGCAGGTGCTTCCAGTTACATTGGCTATATTATAAAGACGGCATGCTGGAGAGGGAATTGGCATTTCTTAGGTGGTGGTTGAAAGCTAGGTATGCAGTGATGAGTTTAAACTAGAAAGCTATGATGTTTGTAGGAAGATTTGAGAGGCAGAATAATTGGAGAGTGACTTGATTTAGTGGTTATTTTGGGAGCACCTTATAGTGTATTGATTCAGGTCAATACTCAGTTGTTGACTATGTGAGGCATCGTTTTATGGAGATGAAAGAGGAGATTGTGATATATCAGAGAACAGAGGGAGATCTCCTTTAGGTGGTGGGTTGATGTACAGAGACCAAAGGAGGCTATGTATTTGATTTGACATTTGAGTTGTGTCCAGAAAAATTCGCACACGTGAACACAGGTGAGTAGAGAAAGTATTGTAGATGAAGAGCATTAGAGGCTTGAGAGTCCGAGAAAAAGCAACTCTAACTACTTAATGGCAGGTAGTATTTGAAATGATTTTAAGTCCTAACTAAGGAGTTTGACCTTAATTCATGAAGGAGTGCAGATCCATTGGAGGTTTTGGAACCATGACATCGACATTGATTGATTTCACAAATGTGTATCCAGGGCATTATGTTAGGCATTGGCAGCTCGCTGTAGCAGAGGGGTGTCTAACATCAGTGACGACAGGTCTGCTGTCCCCCCAACAGTCAAGATCAACCTTCAGCTTTCTTTCAGATCCTCAGAGCTGCATCACCCGCCCAGTGGCCTCCTTGATCACTGTCTGCATCTTTTCCACCTTGGAATAGCCCCCTTGTCCCCACCATCTTCCCTGTGATTTGTAGCCATTCCTATTTTCTTTTCATCACCTGAAACTGGGCCTCTTACTCCAGACCCATTAAATCAGGATCTGGCGGGAGGGGCTGAAGGCAACTGGCCTTTGGTAGAAGCTCCCTGGGGTCTGTGTTTGCACCTCGGGCTAAAATTCACTGCCTGGTCCACTGCTGCTGCTCCAGGGGCTCGGTTTCACTCTCAGTCCTAACTAAGTGTGTGTGGGGGCGGTCAGTGAATCCCAGTAATTTTAAGAGGTAGAGTACTGGTGGCCATTTGTAATTTTCTGTTTTTAATTTTTAATAAAAATTTTGTGTGCATCCTAATTTTTTAGACTAATTCTCTCTAGACTGTCCTATGTCCCAGACCTCTGGATTTCCCTGACTGATATAATTTAATGCCAGTTAAATAGAGTTAAAACCCACTATTAAGAGGGCTACATTTGCTTTCTATTTGAATCCCAAAAGGCATTCAGACTGTGGAATGTCCTAGTCAGCATATTTTTAAAAAAGAAATTCATATGTTTCTATAAACATTCCAGCACATATAAAAGAAAAAAAAACCCTGAAAAGATAAATATTAAAATATTTAATTATGAGTGAGGAGATTACAGATGTTTTTCTTTTCATATCTGCGTTGTACATTTTCTGTGGTGAACATGTATTTCTCCCATATTTTAAGAAACAATCTTAAAAAGAAAATACATCCTGGACAAAGTAGGGGTGTGTGAATGTGTGTGTTATTTTTAGCTCTTGAGGCTAAAATATTCTGTGGGGGTATTGAGGATGGTACCATACTGAGAGTGAGTTAATAGCAAGGCTTGGCGCACAAAAGCTAGGATTTAGATCCTTGTTATTTTTGTTTTTGCTTATTATAGCTAAGCTAAACTTGTCCCATCTGATGGTTGGCATTTTGTTTTGTTAAACAAGTGACATGAGACTATTAGTCCGTAATGGGGGCACCAGAAGATGATGACACTGATAATTTACCGGTGTGTTTTTAATGGTGCTAGATTAATTTCAATGATAATATCTGTTATTGGTGGTGCTTTCTGAAAAACAATATTAGGAACAGAATGTCGATCTAATATCTGTTCATCTTTTTGCATTGGCTTATTACTAGAGTTTAACACGTGCATTTGAGTTTTGATTTTAAAAAAGACACAGTGAGAATAAGTGGTTCAGACCGAGACTTAACAGGAGTTCTCTCTGGGTACTGTTGTCAGGTACTTTTAACAGTGCTTAAAAAATAAAAACAAAGCCCTGAATCCCCAACAGATGTTAGGTTTTTGCTCTTACTTTTGTCAAAATAGGTTCCTTTAAAAATAAGGCGGGAGAGCCAATTGCTAGGATAATGGGGAAATAGCATTGTGTGGTAATGTTTCAGTAGGGTGGTTCCTTCTGAAAGGCTGTTTCCCTAATCCTTGGGGAAATTTGGCTGCGAGCATGCAATTATTACATTTTTATCCACAGAATGGGCTAAAGTTGGCATCACAACCCTCATGGTTGCCAGAGGCAACACACTGATTTAATTTGTGCCCCTCTGGCAGACATTTTTGAATAATTTTAGTGATTTTTTTTTTTTTTGTAATGGTACTTTTTTTCTATTCCCTTTCCAGTCTCCTACCTTTTGTTGCTTACTATTCTCTCTGACTGAGTCCTGAGGTATCTTGTGTTGGTTGAGGAGAGTAGAATAGTTGAGGGTCCAGATGGTTGTCGGGGAGGCACAGCAGTGCTGGTGTTTTTAGCAGATGTGGGGGGAGGAGTGCAGGTGAGGATGCTGTCACGGGCCAGCCCGTGGTGAATGCCAGTCCTCTTACAGACTGACAAAATGGAACAAATCTTAATGAGGCATGTTTGAAATCTGACTTGGAGAGCTGCATTTGGAAGAATTTGAATTGTTTTGGAGTAGAATTGAAATTTTTGAGGTGCTCACTTCCTCTGTTTCCTGCTTGTGGCTTTGAAATTTTTTTGTGCTGTTGTTAGCATACCATGGAGCAGCACGTAATGTACAAAACTCAAGTGCAGGCATCTCTCCTCCTCTTTGAGGAGTCACAGAGACATATGGGGAGAGCTGCCTTCTCCACCCAAGAGCTGGCCAACATTCCTGGGGGGTGTCTCGGGATATCTCGGGCCGTCCGCGCTGCTTTAGTGGGCTGGGTGTGCTGTTTTGTGCAATGTTTGCTCGTGCCCAAACCACTTGTTTGTAACAGACGTTTGTTTTATATGTACATCCTTAAGCTAATCGGAAAGGGGGGAGAAAAACGTTAATTCTTATATTCCTCATGTCTGGAAATTCAGATTTGTGTTTTTTTTTTTTTTTTAAATACAGAGTGGACACAGATATCTACCAGATATCTTCGAGAGCAGCTGGCCAAGATTTCCGACTTCTACCACATGGCTTCCAACGCGGGGGACGGTCCTGTCCCGGTGCCACCGGACGTGGAACAGGCCATGAAGCAGTGGGAGTACAACGAGAAGCTGGCGTTTCACATGTTCCAGGTGACCTTCTCAAGAACCTCAAGTCCGTAAAGCATGCTTTTAAGAAGAGAGCAGATTCCGTATAGTTTAAGTGGTATCTTTATATGAACCAAGTACATTCACAGAAAGCAGTCTGATACTTCTCACCCGGAGTTGTAGTCACGGTAACGCCTTAGCCTCGAGGTGACAGCTGACAGCTGCTGCTTCTGTGTATTGATCTCCAGCTTGCAATGATCTTAGCTCTTTTAATGCTGTTAATTTTTTGGTAATTTCTTTATTAAATATCCCTTCTAAACCTTTTATTTTGCAAAAATTGGATATATTTATTCAGAAAAATACTTGTGGGTGTTTCCTAGCTCCTCAATCTCCACTAGGGCTCAGTTTCTCCGTTGAAGGGTCATCGTAATTTGGCCCAGCGACAGTTTAAATACAATTGGGAGGATGAGTGAGGGCGTGGAGCAAGGACGGAATGCTCTTCGGCCAAGCTGATGTAAATCATACTGACCAGAAGAGGGCGCTTGTGCCGTTATTTGCCTCTGTTCCTAGCAAACACTATGACTAGCAGACACTTTCACCGCCTGCTAACTTGATCGGAGAGGAAAGGGGTAAAAAGGATGTGTGGTTTCACATTTTCCCCTTAGAACTTTATAATTTCCAGGTTGTGAGTGACTTTTTCTAAGAGTTCAAAGTAGGGAAAAGCCCAGTTCTTTGGGAAGTAGCATTGTTAAGTTTTAAGTCAGTTAAATCCACTCTTAGAAATCCTCGTTCCATTTAGCAAAGGACTACCTTGGTACCTTCCCCGAGCCTTTATGACTTTTACTGAGCTGAGGATTTAGTCCGCATCTTTGAACAAATTGTCTCTCAGCATGCTGAATATTTTTGGAAGTATTACTTTAAATATTGGGAACACTGAATCAGTATCTCCTTAATTGGAGGCAGTAAGGTCCTAAAGAGATGAATTTCACTGGGACATTCATGTTTGAATTTAAAAGTTTATTGTATTTTAACTGGCCATATTCTGAAATGTGAAAAAATTGTACAGAAATGAGGGTATGCGTAAGTACACAAAAGCCTCCTGAGGGTGGATGTGACACAGCCATTGAAAGTTGTGTTTAGGAAGATTTATTTGTTTTTGAAACTTGCGTTTGCCATCTCTTCTACATTAAGTACAAAATTAATTCGATTTTATTCATTTCTTTATCAAAGTTTACGCCACAGGTCTTAAAATTTTAAGTTGTACTTTTTCTGTGACTAGCCTTTTAATTCTTTGATTTTAAGCTTTTTAAGAATTAGAAATGAGCAACAAGTAGATACCTTAATATCATGTCAGTGTGATGTCACTGTCATCTTTTAAATACTGAAGTTATAATTTATCAGGGTATTTTCACACAAATTGTTGATAATCATGGTAGTGGAGCCTTGGTGATAAATAGTTAGGAAAATGTTGCTGGGAATAAAGTAGGAGTTCATAGTAACTACTAAGGTTGTTGCCACAGTGACCATAAAAATGTAAGTGTCTTTCCTGGAAAACATATCTTTTTGTTTCTGTTTTGAAGATTGTTTCATGACGTGAATCATAACACAAAACTAGAACATGACATTAAATACATACGTGCATACGTGCATAGACTGATGCAAGCATGTGTGTTTGTATGAAGGTAATAGATGAAAACGTTAATGGCGCTTAAGTCAAGAAGGGCTAGACCTCCCCTGTGGGGCATTTTGGAAATGTGAGATCAGTTGTTACTTTTAGTGTAGTTATGTTGGAATATGTATACGTTATTTTCTAATAATTTTTTTTCATTTCTTTATGTTAAAGGTTAATTAGGACATTATATTGATTTTTAAGGTTATATTTTATACGTAGGTTATAGTACCTGAAAATCATTTTAGGATAGAGGCAGGGGTTATTAGGAGGGCATTAGACCTGATGGGATTTTTAGCTGCGTCCTGAGACAGTGGTATGATGGGGGCTTTTGTGCTTCATAATTAGCACCGTTGGACAAATTTTCTCCTACGAGTATACGTTCATACTCCCCTGAAATCGCGCCAGGCACTTGACATGCCCTGGGAGTCTGAAAGCTTCTGAATTTCTTTTCTCGAGGAATTAAGTTTTTTCAGTTTAGAGTGAGGTTGATTACCAAACCAAACAAAAACCAAACGAAACCAAACAAAAAACAACAACAAACCCACCCCAAACTGACCACACAGAATCACACTGGGTCTTTGTCTTTTGTTGTTTAGAATTTGGACTGTGATCCAGGAGACTGTACTTTTACTACAACAACAAAAATAATAATAGTAAAATTACACTTAAGCATAAGAGTAAGAGTAATAGTGCTCTTTTTAGAATGTTAATGGATTTTGCTTCGACGTTATCAGTGTAACTTTTCTTTGTTCATTGAAGGAAGGAATGCTAGAGAAACATGAATATTTGACATGGATCTTGGATGTTTTAGAAAAGATCAGACCAATGGATGATGATCTTCTTAAACTCTTGTTACCACTAATGCTGCAGGTATAGTATGTGTGACCCCGGGCCCGCTGATTCATGGGCCAGAAATGAGTCTGATAAGGATGACTAAGTACGTAGATGTGGAAGAGGAAAAAATTCTTTTTGGAATGAAAGGGAAAGATGGCTCGATGCTACAACACATGAAGTGATCAAGAGGCCATCATTTATGTTGGCCATGTTCATAGATTTTAAACACCTGTCCTTCTAAAGTCTTCTCCCCCCCACCCCTCCCCAGCCCTGATTTCTCCCATCACTGAGCTAAGCAGACAGCTCTTTAAATACTGTTTCCTGATGCACACAGATTTTTGGGAAAACAAGTCATTTCTTTTTTAAGGATTAGAGGGTCTTCTGTATCTTTTGGTGTTCTTTGAATCCCCTGGGACCGGGATTTTCCCATTTTAATGATTGCTGTAAGATCTGTTAAAATTTAGATTATTTGGAGAAATGTATTTAGAAAAAAATAAATTTTCTTGGAACACTAGTACATGGACTTGATAACTGAAGTGCTATGCTGGAGGGTGTAGGGAAAAGTGGTTCTTTTCCTCTTCCCTAGTTCGCTCCTGGGGACTACACTGTGCTAGTGTCCTTTGTAACCTCCCTGTGACAGTCTGTGCCTGTGCTGTCTGCGAGAGTAGCCACTAGCCAGGTGTGGCTTTTAAGCCCTTGAAATGTGACAAGTGCAATATGAGATGTGCTCTTAGTATAAAATGCACATCACATTTCAGATTGAGTTCAGGGAAGAAGTGTATAATATCTCATTAAATCTTTTTGTGTTGATTATCTGTTGAAATGATAGCATTTTGGATATAATGGGCTAAAGAAAGGACATTACTCTTTTTAATTTTGCCTGTTATTTATTTTTTTTTTTCTGACAGCTATTAGAAAACTTGAAGTATGTGGGTTGCATTGTTTCTATGAGATGGCACTGGTCTCTACGGTACTTTTGAAGGGTTTTTCTTATTTTATTTTATTATTTTTTCTTAATGAGAAAAGTCTGTGTTATAATAGTTGTCTTAGTTGAATAGCATCGGACGTGACTGAAGCCTGGTGTCCTTGTGCTTCTCAGTATTCGGACGAATTTGTTCAGTCGGCTTACCTGTCTCGTCGTCTTGCCTACTTCTGTGCCCGGCGTCTTGCCTTGCTGCTGAGCGATAGCCCCAGCCTCCTTGCTGCCCACTCACCCCACTTGATGATAGGACCAAACAGCTCAAGCATCGGGGCTCCCAGCCCCGGCCCGCCCGGACCCGTCATGAGCCCCGTGCAGCTGGCCTTCTCAGACTTCCTGTCCTGTGCGCAGCATGGCCCCCTGGTTTACGGACTTAGTTGTATGTTGCAGGTAAGTCCACTGCCCTTGCTATTTTATGTTACAATTCAGCACAGGAAACGCCCGAGCTGAGAATTACACCTTCAACTTTCACGGCACCCTCCGGTTTCTTCCTCACCCAGGTAATTGACAGGAAGGACATTTCATGTTTTATTTCTCTCTGGAAGATCTGTTGCTTCTGTGTAGAAGAAAGTTACTGTAGTTGTCCTTTATCGCGCCGTGCAGCAGTTCAATGATAGAAGCCTCCAGGAACCCAGAGAATAAGTCCCTGTATCACCTGTCTTCTAGAAAGACCGTTCCTCCAGGCAGTGTTCCGTAGCTTCCACAGCCCGCCTCTTAAGCTGGTCGCCATCCCTCTCGGATTCTTTAAAATCCCGGTCCCTCACCAGGCCCTGTTCATCCGCCAAGCACCGCTGCTCGTGCGGTTCTCGAACATCCAGCAGCACGCAGGTCCGAGGGCCAACACTGTCTGGAATGAGACCAGCCCTGTCCTTCAGGAGCTCTCAGGTCAGCGCTCAGGTCACATTTCTCGGGCTCTTGATGTGTCCTGCTCTTTCCTGCGGGGCTGTGGGGCAGGGCTGGCCATAAGGACGTGTTCTCACTCTGGCAGAGTTGACTGTCTCGTGGGGAGGACAGGCCTGTAAACGGACGGTTTCCATATACTCTGGCCAAGGCGGATGGGAGGATGCACGGGGGACTAAGGGAGTTGAGAAGTGGAACTTGTAGTTCAACCTAGAATTGAGAGAGGCTGATCCGAAGGAAGTGGTTCCTACTAGTGCTTATAATAGGAGTTTTTGTTGTTGTTGTTGTTGTTGTTTTTGAATAAAAGGTGGTAAAAAACGGTTGGCAGAGGGAACAACATGAGAAAAGGGCCAGAAGGTCTATTAGCCATTGCGTGTGCGGGTTCGTATCAATGGGACATAAAGCGTAAAGCCTGTTGAGGGTCAGGCATAGAAGACTCCCTATTTGTCTTAGGATTGGGATGCCACTGCTGGGTTTTAGACAGGGAAATGACATGGTTGGTTGTGTGGTTTAGTTAGACTGTTTTGGCCACGGTAGAGAGAAGATTAGCGGGAGTGGTGAGGTAGGGGAAAGAGAGAGACCAACCCAAGAAGTCAGTTTGGGAGAGTCTAGGTAAGTTCACTTTTGGACCATGTTGGGTTATTTTATCCCTTAGCATCACTAAAGGGATCTGTTCAAGAGATTGTTACACATATCATTCTGAAGGAATGAAGGAGACATTCTGAAGGAGACAACCGGCCAGATGTGTGGGTTTAAATCGCTCAGGGCCACTAGGCTCACCCAGAACCCCAGAGGGGGTGAGATTACCCAAAGAGGTAGCAGTGAGAGGGAATCTGTGGACCCCAGGGGTCTGAGTGGTTGAGAGGTGGCAGAAGGGAAGTCCATGGAGGCAACCATGAAAGTCTGGCCAGACTGGAGAGAACAGAAAGTGGAGAGTGTTTTTACAGAGACAAGGACAGTGAGTATAAAATAGGATTATTAGGATTCTCTCTCTCTTTTTTTAAAGATGTCATTTATTTGAGAGAGAGAGCGAGCGAGAGAGAGCATGAGCATGGGGGAGGGGCAGAGGGAGAGGGAGAAGCAGACTCCCCACTAGCAGAAGGCTCAACATGGGGCTCAGTCCCAGGACTCTGGAATCATAGCCTGAGCCAAAGGCAGCCACTTAACTGACTGAGCTGCCCAGGCATCCCCCAGGATTGTTAGGATTCTGTTATAATCCTAATGAGAGGATTTATTGTGTTCTAAGCACTGTTGTAAATTGTAATCTTAATAAGTCATTTAGTTCTCAGAACCATCCTATGGGATTGGAACCGGTATTACTGCTGCAGCGTTAGTGATGAAGTGGTGTAGGTCACACAGCAAGCAAGTGGCAAAGCTGGAATTCACGCCCGGAAGTCTGGATCCAGAGTCTACACCAGTGTGCGAAGCTGCTTCTCTAGGTACTGCAGAAAGTTTCCAAAAGGAGTTAGTAGTGGGCAAAGTCTGGTAAGGAGATGGCCGGATCGTCTTTGGGAAGACTGGTCATTGATGGTCAGTTGAGTGGTAGGCGAGAAGCCATTTAGGTGGGCGGAGGAGCGATGAAGAGTGGGGAGAAACAGTGCTGCCTCTTCGTTTGAGAAGCATGTCTGCGAAAGGAAGAGAGATTGCTGCTAGGTGAGTCGAGATTTTTAAAAGGTTTTGTTTGTTTTCTGAAGCAAAAGTAAACTAGTAGAGTGAGAACAGGAGAAGCGGGGGGTGGGAGAGATCAGCGCCTTGGAGATTGGAGGCTTTGGAATTCAGGACACTGGGAAGAGTGCCATTGTGGACAGGAGACAAGAGACTCCTCCCCCACCACACACACGGGAGGAGGGAGATGGGGATGTGGGCCAGTGGGGCAGATGCATTGGTGGGACTTAGGGATTTGACGGTCTTCATGTCTGTCATCTGCTTTCCACCAAGACAACCCCTAGACCTCAGACTCTAGTTTTCTTAATATTTAATTTTGCATTTTGGAAAAAAAAGAAATATTGCATTCCCTCTCTAATAAGCCCAGAGTCTGTTGTTGAGTGGCACCATAGTGTGGTGGCTAAGACCTATTTTCTAGAATCATCACAGACCTGAGTTTAGCCTCTGCTCTGGCACTGACTAACTTGAACCTCGAACCTGTTTCCTGGGCGTGAGGGGGATGGCGACAGGTCCTACTGCACCACGTCGGAGGGTTCGGGTTGCGATGCCCGAGAGCCTCCAGGGCGCTGTACCGCGGGGGTAACTGCTTAAGTACACTGGAGCTGTAACCTCTCATCTGCATTTAGGAGGCAGCAGGCTCCGCATAGTGGTTCTAAGTACGCCTGGACTGAAGTCAGTTTGGCTGGTTACTAAATCTCCCCCGTGGCTCGTGTTCCTCTGGTGCAGTTGGAGGATGCCACCGCCTCCCTCAGGGGCTCGTTGTGACCTGCGAGTGAGGTGGTCACAGAAAGCTGTGGTCACGCAAGCTGGTTGAATAAAAAATGTCTTCAGGGGTCCGAGATAGGGGTAGACAAACCACAACCTGGGGGCCAAGTCCAGCCCACGAGCTAAGAATATATTTTATATTTTCAGTGAGTTAGTAAAACAGACCAAAGAATATGTGACAGAAATTAGAGATCACCTGCAACACTTAAAGCATTTACCGTCTGGCTTTTTATAGAAAATTTGCCACCCGCCGGTGCAGGGTTACTGCTTGTCCGGTATCTATGAGGCATTATCTCCGAGATTATTGTGTAGATTTAAAAGAAAATTCCCTTCTAGATTTTATAACCTTAGAAACGACATGTTCTCATTCCATCCCATTTTTCTAATTGAATGAAGAAACTGTTTTAAATGACAAATTTTCAGTGGTTTCAGTGGTTACTGTGTTTTTATTAACTTTCCTAGGTCTTCTGTGCTGGAATGTTAATTTATAATTTATAATATTCCTTGGTTTCTCAGTAGCTGTACTCATGTTTTTCAAATTAATAATACCTTTTTTTTGGGGGGGGGGCAGCCTGGGTGGCTCCGTCCGTTAAGTGTCTGCCTTTGGCTCAGGTCATGATCTCAGTGTCCCGGGAGCGAGCCCTTGCTCAGCGGGGAGCCTGCTTCTCCATCTTCCTCTGCCTCTCCCCCTGCTTTCCCTCTCTCTATCTCTGTCAAATAAATGAAAAATTAAAAATCTTTAAAAAAGTAATTCTTTTTTTTGTTTGTAAAGATTTTATTTATTTGACAGAGAGCGAGAGCAAGAGTGAGAGAGAGAGAGAGCGAGCACACAATAGGGGGAGAGGGGACGGGAGAAGCTGAATCCCCGCAGAGCATAGAGCCCGACACAGGGCTCGATCCTAGGATGCTGAGATCAAGACCTGAGCTGGTCAGACACTTAACTGACTGAGCCACCCAGGCACCCCTCAAATGAATTAATTCTTAGTTTTGTCTCTGGACTTGAAAATTTGAGAATGGGGTAAGCGGTCCATGTTTTAAACTCAGCGGTAGGAAACTATAATACCTTACGACAAGGCATCATTTTTACTTTTAAGCTGTTGTGCTTTTCTCATTCCGCTAAATATCTGGGTTTTCCTGCTTCCTTTCTAGACTGTCACTCTCTGTTGCCCAAGTGCCTTGGTGTGGAATTATTCCACAAACGACAATAAGAGCGCAAACCCGGGCTCGCCCCTGGATCTGCTGCAGGTGGCTCCGTCCAGCCTCCCCATGCCGGGTGGGAACACGGCTTTCAATCAGCAGGTAGACTTCCTGTTACGGTGGTTTGATGGGGGTTTTCATTCTTGAGAGGCGTCGCGGAATAGCGGGCCACGAGGGCGTTAGCATCCCAGGGGGCTCGGGTGCTGTTCCCAGCCCTGCTCCCCTTCTCGCTGGGACACCCGGGGGAAGTATTTAGCCTCTCGGAACCACAGTTCTTGGCGTTGCTCCCCTTCCTTTCCCTCCTGCTGGGCAGTTCTCCCGGAGTCCTGCTGCCCACACAGTGGTTACGGTGGTGGTTCTAGTGTGTGACCACAGCGCTCCTAGTTGGTAGTCCGTGATACTTAGTAACTGTGCTTTTATGAGTTAGTTTTATTAGTGCTGGGTTTTTTGGTTCAGAGGCTTAAAAAACTTAAACCACAGGATCTAATGTTGAGACTGAGATCCCTGTTTTTTGCCAGACATTTTTCTTAAATTAATGAAACATGCCTCATTGTTTTCATAAATGGAAGAATGGCTCAAAAATGATACTTTGGAGCTTTCACCTTTCCATATGATATCCTAAAAAAAAATTTTCACTTGTTAAGCCAGCATTTTTTCTTTTCTTTCTTCTTCTTCTTCTTTTTTTTTTTTTTTTTGGTGAGCATTTGTTATTGAAAACTGTCATTGATCTGTTGAACCACCTCTGGTGACCTTTAACGTGCACTTGGGCAACAGGCTAAATTGGCTGTGATGTAGTCAAGATGGACTGTAGGATGCTGTGCTCATGTGGAAAACCCGACAGGATTAGACAGCCGCTGTGGCTTTCCAGGCACAAGTTAATTAGAAGCGATTATCTTTCAGGTTCGGGCAAGGATTTACGAGGTGGAACAGCAGATCAAACAAAGAGGCCGAGCAGTGGAAGTTCGGTGGTCTTTTGACAAGTGCCAAGAGTCAACAGCAGGTACAGAACAGGAGAGAAGGAGTGCTTTAAATGTTGGACTTTAGCCGTGTTTCTGATTCCTAAAAATCCGTCCACATCAGAAATAAGGATGCTCACATGGATGCCCTTTAGTTCCTGGCTGTCTAGAATGTCAGGTTTGGTTTCATTGTCAATTCCTACATGCCGAGGGGGACACTCTCTTAAAATCCCTTTGCCCTACATAATGATGATTTTTGTACTACGCTGTTGGGGCTTTGTTTGACCTCTTTAACTGCTTCCTTAATTTCCACATCTAGGGGTGACCATTAGTCGGGTTTTGCACACATTGGAAGTGTTGGATCGACATTGCTTTGATCGGACTGATTCCAGCAATTCAATGGAGACGCTTTATCATAAGATTTTCTGGGCAAACCAAAACAAAGATAACCAAGAGGTAGTTAATATTTTTCTTCTTTTCATTTAAATGTTCTCATCGTATTTTCTTTCTTTTTTTCATTCAGTAAATTTTGGTAAAGCCTTTCCTATGAAGTATAATAGCTTGTGATTTCCACCCTGAAATCATTTTATTGTTGGACTAAAATGCCCCCAGATTATTAAAGTGAAATGTCCATTGGGCTGATTAACCTAGGTTCATTTATTGGAAAGATTTTTCTTGGAACTTTTATCATCACCCTGTCCCCTTCATCATTTTAGTTCTAGCAGTATATCCTTCATCTAGTGATTGGACTTTATATAATAGTTTGGCTTTAACTTAGGGGGAATATATTTTAATATTTAGAGTAGTGAATGAATATTGTTGTCACAGTCTTTAGAAAATCTATATGCAATGTATTAGGATTTTCCAGAGAAACAGAACCTGTATGGGGAAGGAGGGGGAAAGACATATATATATAATATATATATATGTGTGTGTATACATATTTATGTATATATATAAATGCATATATGTGTATATGTATACACACATATATATATTATATATATAAGTGAGAAAGAAGTATTATTTTAGGGAATTGGCCCATGTGATTGAGGGCAGGCAAATCAGAAATGTGCAGGGCAGGCCAGCAGCCTGGGGACCCTGGAAATGGTTGATGTTGCAGTCTTGAGTCTGAAGTCCATTTGGAAGCAGAATTCCTTCTTCTTGGGTACCTGTCTTTTCTCTTAAAGTCTTCAACTAATTGGATGAGGTCCACCCATATTATGGAGGATAATCTGCTTTACTCAAAGTTTACTGATTTAAACGTTATCCACATTTAAAAAAATACCTTCACAGCAGCATCTAGACTGGAATTTGACTAAAAATACTGGGTACCTTGGCCTAACCAAATTCACCCCTTAAATTAACTGGTTATCACAGATAATTATGATCTTATGCTTTCTTGGATTCGATTGTTTCATTATTGAATTGCCCTATAAACAAAAGTTTTTCAGTTTTTTTTTTTCCCACAACCTTATTTTGGGACAATGAACAAGTTTGTCTTCTTTTTGCAATGGAAAGCATCCATGGTCTATCCAGGTTGTGTTAGGCACCAGGGATGAAGAGGTAAGTTTTAAGACATGGTACCTACCTTTAAGGAACACCTTAGTTGACTGATTACTATTATCTTTGATTTTCGTACTAGCCTTTGAGAATGCATATGGGAAAAGGAGAGATTAAACAACAGGAGTAATAACCTAAACCCTTTCCTTATCCCATCCTGATGTGAACCTGTTGTGAACTTGTTCTAGGTTATTCCTCTTTCTGGAATAATTTGTGTTGTCACCCTGCTTCTCAAGGATAAGGTTCAAGTTCACTGCTGCCAAGTAGAATGTCAGACTATTGAGTGAGGTACAGTCTGACCGTGTTTTCTCGTTCGTTGTGAAGTTTCAGCAATGCTTTCGTACTTCCGTAAAGTAGACTGATGAGTCTGCACAATTCTCTGCTTGTTGACACAAGTTAGAGTGTTACTGTGTTCTTTTGGGCTGTCCGGTTGCAATAAAGACTTTCTTAGGTAAAAGGTTGCAGGACTACTAAGGTTTTTAATATACAGAAGAGAGATACCTGGAAGGAAAGTAGGGATACCTAAAATTCAAGATGTCCTTTTGGACTGCTAAGCTTCTTGCACCAAGTGTTGAGTAACGACTGTGTTGTTCACTTGTGAGCCTTTTAGCAAGTGCACCAAAACCCCTGGAGTTTTGTGGTTAGCCTGACTATGGAACTTCTAGTGAATGAATTGCCCAACTTCACAATTATATGCCCCATTCACCCACAGGGACTTAAGTTGTTCACTAGCACTCTTAAGAGAAAATGATGAGTGTCTTATCAAGGGCAGAAATTAAGTTTTTTATATATATATGTACATAAAATGCATGGTTATGTATAATTATGTAGATATATATAATTACATAAATTATAAATACATATATATATTTAAGTAGCCTCCATACCCAGCATGGAGCCCAACTCAAGGGTTGAACTCACATCCCTGAGATCAAGACCTGAACTGAGATTAAGAGTCAGACGCTTAATCGACTGAGCCACCCAGGCGCCCCAAGTTTGTGTTTGTGAATAAAACCACACTGTAAGCTCTCTAAAGCACAGTTGTCTCCAATGAGGGACTTCCCCCGGGATATGGTGGATGCCACTAGAGGGCGACAAGTGCTCAGGACCCAGAGTCCCAGATGTTCTAGTGATAAACACTTCATCGGAAGGAAGGTCAGTGTTGCCCTTTAGGAGTAATTCTATCAGATGTTGACTCGATTATGGAAAGAATTGATGTGAGTGAGTGGTTGCTTTGTGGTTACAGTGTTCTTTTATGAGTAAGACAAAAATTATATTTTAAACCTGTTATTCAGACTGGTCACCTTTTCTTAACAATTTCTCAGAATGAGTAGGGAGATCCAGTTAATTAACATTAGGATAATTTTTGAACTTTAAAATATTTAACACTAATTTTTATTGAACGTTATATTTATATTTGAACATTATATTTATATTGAACAATATGGCTTTGGTGTCTGCGTGTGTGTGTGTGTGTGTGTGTGAGTGAGTGAGTGAGTCAAGGTGTGTATGTATATGCAGGCAAATGACAGTGTTTCATCTTTGTGTTTACTCTTCACCAGGGGCTACTATTTTCTTGACTACCAAGTCGCTTTATATATATCTGGATTTCAGGGATGAGCTGTGGGGTTGTATTAACTATGATCAGCTGTGTGACCTTGAGCATCTTACTTGCAGGCTCTGTGCCTTAGTGTCTTCATTAGTTAGGGCAAGTGCTCTCTGCCAACTTACCTATCCCTAAGGATCAGGAGCACTTTGAGCATTATAAAGCACTCTATAAACATATTTAAAAATGTTAATGATAAGTAGTAGTCATTATTAGTAACATTAGTATTATGTTGGAAGAGCCAGTATGGTGAAACTGTACTTTTGTGATTAGGAGTCGTATAAAGTGGTGTGATTAGGACTCAGAAACAGGTCTCACTTCTTTAAAATGTGCTTCCTCTTTTTCGGTTTCATGGTTTGTATTAGGACTTAGATAACATGAAAGATAATAGAACAAGTGACTCGCGGCTGCAATTGCAGTGAGCTTGAGGTTTGCTGTTTTGAAGTTGTTTAGGTCGGCCTGGGCCCTGGGTTGCTCAGCCTGCTTCCTCACATCTGTTTGGGCCAGTTGAACTTCACCCTTCTTGATTCCTTTTTCTCTGGAACTGCTGAAAGGAGATCTAGTTGTTTCTACTTTCTCGTAGGGAGGTGGGAGAGCAGCCGTACAGGTGAGACTCCGAGTCCGAAGTTCAGGTTTGTGTGTTAGTCTCTGTGTGTGGTCAAAGCCCATCGAGTCAAGTGGGTCTCGGGTCAAAGCCGTAATGCACAGGATAAAGGCATTGGAGGCCTCCGTGCTGCCCTGTGGTTGGACTGTGGTTGTGAGAGTGAGAGTGTGCCCCGTGATGGGGTGTGTCAGGCCTGTGGCCTACTCCCGCTCATGCTCCATGGACTGCATTATTCCTTTACCCTCTCCTTCTCTGCTGCCCCCCTTACCCTCAGCCTCTGCTTCTGCTTTAGGGTTTGGCTACTGGTGTAAGAGAGGTGAAAACAAATCTTAAAACCCTTAATGTTTACTTACTCTAGATCTCTGCGGCTTGACTGTCCATTATAAAACTTGTAATGCTGAGGACGGGGCTCGGAGACTTGGGTTGTACCGCTGTCAGGCAGGTGGTGCGAGTCAACGGTGGGCTGGTGGGTCCACGGCCCCTGAGAGGTGGCCCGGGAGGGGGTGTGCCCTTACTGAGTCGAGTGGCCTGTCTCAGATTCTACTTGGGAATGCAGACCCACGGTTGTCTGATCATTCTCATTTCAGGAGAACTTGGATGTCAAGATTTACATGTAAATTTTTCCATTCTTAAAACACTCTGCAGGCCAGGCAGTGTCTGTGGGCCATCTTTGCCCAGATGCTTGTCATTTTGCAACTCCTGGTGCCTGTTTTATACACTGGCATACTGATTTGCCTGTTCGGTGTTTCAGAACCATTTCTGCTTCGAATGATGGAGGCGGAGAACCCTGATGTCCACACAAGGAACTGTTATTGGGAATGGAGGGCACCTTTTGATGCCAGGTCCTGACTGAGTCTGTCCCTTGCAGCCTACAGGCGGGGGCCGCATTGCTGACCTCAAGTCTGAGGGTAGGGTGCCCTCAGCCTTCCAGAGTACTCAGACCGCTTCCTTCCTCTTGGCTTCTGTCCTTGTTTGTGTTGGGTGTAAAGGGAGAAGTAGCTGCATCTTTGGGTCCCTGAGGGACCTGGATAGAAGGGAGAGTCTAAAGATGGCAGGAAGAGCCGCCTTTTCACTTCTCTCTTTGGTGCGCGAGGAAGCCGACTTTCTCCTGAGTAATGAAAAGACCAGAGCAGCTGCAGCAGCACGGATGTTTCCTCTTTCTCTACTGTTACACAAAACCATCACACACCCAAACCTGAAAATCTACATATTTATTGTTTGTTTTCTGCTTATTCATGAAGCATTCTCTGGCTAGTTGTGATGAGTTCATGCTGAGTTTTTGGAATGGCATAGGTCCTGAGTCCAGAACAGCTGTCCGTGGCCCCTAGGGCAGACCAGGCCGGCATCCGTGTGGCTGAGGAACGCTCAGCGCCACGCAAAGGAAAACCTCCGTGTCCATCATTGCTGGGCTTGTTGCATGTTTTTCCTCCTGCCAGCCTGTACCCCCAAGGTCAGGGTCTGTGTTCCTTTGGCTCACTAGCACATCACCAGTCTCTAATAACACCATGCCTGGCACCCCATATGTCCTCAGGAAATACTTACTGAATTGGTTTTTGAGAGGCCTACAGAAAAGCTGCTGGGACAGTGAACTGGAAAGGAAAGCCCTCTATGGGATTGGGTTTGGAAGGGTAGGGGGTGTGCAGAAAGAAAATCTGTGGAGTATGTTGGCCCTAACAACGGTATGGGCTCAGATGTACAGGAAAGTATGTGCAGGTGGAGGTAGGAGGGCGGCTGGCAGAGTTCTCAGCTGAAAAATCAGCGTAGTAGTGCAGTTCTTGGGCACAGCAGTTTAATATCATGTACTTAACATCATGAGTCTCAATTTTCCCCCTTGCAAAATGGGATTTCTACCTCCTGATGATGTGAAAATGACCTCAAACAATATCAAGAAAACATTCGAGTATTTATAATGCTTAGTGTGCAAAGGGATGCTCCGTAAACACTACCTGCTATTACAGCTGACATATTTAGGGAGTCAGTTAAACTCTAGAGACATGGAAGGAATGTGGTCCTGTGGTCCCTTGGGACTACTGTGGACACACACACACACACACACACACACGCACATACACACACATACACACACAACTATCCATCACACAGTCCATTAATCTAAAACACGTAGCCAGGATCTGTCAGGCTATTTATATTCTTTGTGATGTTCACAAAGACCTCCCCCTAGGCAGGGGAGCCATCCCGTGAGACTGGCCCATCCCCAGGGAGGCAGCTGTAGTGCTACCATGTAGTGAAAGAGATCATGCTCCAGTGTTCCCGGGTATTTTTGGTTGGTGTTATTGTTGTTTTTTAATGTTTACTGTAAGAAAAAGTCACTTAAAAATTAAGACTCAAAATAACAAAGTCAAATGAGGCAGAGGTCAAGCAAACAAGGAAAACACACCTGGATGGCTTTCCGTTGAGATGTGTGTGCCGGGTTTTGAAATTGTTGGTGCTGATCCCAGCCCTGCCCGAGCACATGGTATGAAGAAACATGGTTTCCCGGACGCCCGCAGGGGGAGGGGCCAGCCTCTTATGGCTCCCATTTTCTTCTTTTTTCAAGTAAATTTGTTGTGAGACGGTGATTATTAACGTGGTTGGCAGGAGGAATGGCATGTCCAGACATTTAGACATTGTTGTAATTGTAAAGGTCAGTCATGAATCCATTTAGATTGTCATGGGCCTCTTAGATTGTTTTTGAGCATGTGATGCAAGTCTTTTCAGCCTTTTTATGAGTACATCTTTTTTTTTTTTTTTTAAAGATTTTATTTATTTATTTGAGAGACAGAGAAAGTGAGAGAGCATGAGAGGAGAGAAGGTTAGAGGAAGAAGCAGACTCCCTGTGGAGCTGGGAGCCTGATGTGGGACTCGATCCTGGAACTCAAGGATCATGACCTGAGCCGAAGGCAGTTGCTCAACCAACTGAGCCACTCAGGTGCCCTTTATGAGTACATCTTGAGCAGTAGGCCCTGTTAATGTGTTATGTCATCTCATTTAATTTTTTCCCGGCCAGCGAGAAACATGTTTAAAAAAATTTTTTTAATTTATCTCATACTTTGTAGATGAAGAAACCAAGGTGTAGAGCAGATGAGTAAATTGTCCAAGTTCATACCCAACTCACTGGTGGGAAAATAGGGATTGGAATCTTAAATTGGTTCTAGAACCCCCCCCTTTTTTTTTTACATTTTTTTTTATTAAGACTTTTTTTTTTTTTTAATTTTTTAAGTAGGCTCCACACCCAGTCCCAGTGTGGAGCTGAATATAGGGCCTTGAACTCACGACCCTGAGATCAAGACCTGAACTGAGATCAAGAGCTGGGCGCTCAACCAACTGAGCTGCCCAGGCACCCCTAGGACCCCACTCTTGACTAGTACATCCTATTCCTTGTCCCACTTGTTTAATATATCAATTTATTTTGGGTAACTATAGCGGAACAAACAAGTGTCAGATGTAATTTTGGAAAAAGGGAAAAGTCTTCATAGTTGTCACAGTTTCCATTTTAATATTTGCATATTTATTTGTAGGAATAATGTCTGATTTTTAAAGGTGTAACAATTTCAACATAGTAAACAATATTTAAGTTAGAAAATCCAAGTCTTCAAGTTGGGCAAGCTGATCCTTATAGAGTATCACACACCTGAGGCCTGTTCAGACCTGACTTTGAGTCCTGGCTTTCTGGGAGGTAGCTGGGTGGAGTCCAGGTGGTTTCCTATTCCCTCAGTGTCATTGTCGCTGTATAGTGTCTTACTACTAGAATCTGCTTCACTGGGTGGTACCGTGGAGTAAACATGTAGTGAATGCCAGTTGTTATGTGCATGGTTGGATAACTTTGTCAGCCTAGTACCATGTTTTAGAAATTTAGGTATCCCCTCTTCTCCTCTGTATGTTCTCTTCATTTTTCCTAAAAGGCAAGCAAGTAGAGCTTATTGTGCCATACAGTGATGGCTCTTGGATATTAAGTTGGGTGTTTTCGTTATTTTCAATAAGAGAGATGTGACACTTTTCAAGGACTTTTGGAGAGAGTTACTTTACAATTTATCTTAAGTGTGACTTCTTTTTAAGAGAGAGGTGGAGCATGCGTGTATGTACAAGCCAGGGAGTGGAGACAGGGAGAGGGAGAGGGAGAGAGGGGATCTTAAGCAGGCTCTATGCCCAGCATGGAGCCCAGCACCAGGCTCGATCTCATGACCCCGAGATCATGACCTGAACTGAAATCAAGAGTCAAACACTTAACCACTTTACCGACCGAGGCACTCAGGTGCCTCTGCATGTATGATTTCTGTTATGCTGTTATATCGTTCTCCAAACTCTATTTTTTGCATTTGTATTATTATTTAAATGTTGATAATGTAATTGGAGAATAGCAAATTCGTTTTTGGCACAGTGCAAATTGTCATTAGTTGATTTATATACTCAGAGGAATTGTCTTAATTTTGTTTTCTTATTTACCACCTTCTCAGAACTCAGAGTTATGCTATTTTTAACTGCTGCTTTAAAAAAAAAAGTCCTTTCTGCTTTCGTGGTATTTGTTTTGTTTCTTAGATGTCCTAAGACCTACAGGCTCACTGATTCTAAGGATGTGAGACTAGGAAAACCTGGCTGCTTTCCGTCAAAAACTCAGCCATCTTAAATATCTTTTGGAAATGTATAAGGGGAATCAGTCATTCATATTTAGGAAGATTTTTCACATGTGAATACTACTTATATGTAAATATGTCTTCTGGGTTTGTGGTTAACAGTCTTATGCTCTTCATAGTGATTCTGTGCATTAAGTGCTATTTATGATCTTGTACAACAGGCTTATATTCTATTAGCGGTTTAGACCACATTTTAACTTAATGCAACTCTTGAAATTCATCCAGATCTCCATAATGTGCCTCAGGTTGCAAACCATATAACTTGCTAATAACACTGCTTTATATATTCTTCCTTGTCGTTTATTGGTACTGTAATATGACTTTTTAATCCAGATATGACCATTTTGTTTAATGTTGACTAAGTATGGTTAATTACACTTATAAATGTGTCCTATTAGTCTCAGATTATAAGGCTATTAAAGAGCTTTATTCAGTATCTGACCTCAAGTTCTTTTAGTTTGCTGTTCCTTATAGTAATGAGTCATTGGTTTTTCCCATTCCCTTTTATGGTATTGTTTTATAATATAGGTAACATGTTAATGAAGTTCTTAAAATAGCAAACAGTCTCATCAAGTATCTTTTAATTTCTAGAGGAAGGCTGACTTTCAGATGTAGTTGTCAATTATTTTCCCTTTTATTATAGAAAACATGTGGTTAGTTATAGACCATTAGGTTATTGAGTGATCGAATAAGAACTGAATTAGGCTTAATCTATCAAGTTTAAGCCCACCATTTCCAGGAAAGAAAAATGTGACAGATCTCCCTGATGATGAGGACCTTCTTCACATTTGGGGTATCTTTATTACAGATGTAGATGACACCCTTAGTGATGTTTATTTGCAACAGAGTTACCACTGTGGGTGTGTCTGGAGTTCGTGAGGCCAAACCAACAATGCTGTTGTTTGAAGTACCTTGCTGATTTTTGAATTTTGTGTCCATTCATTGTCTTATTTGTTCTCATTATAGCAATTATTTTTTCTTGTCTTGTGATTTCTTTTGGTATTTGTTGAAGTATGAGTTATTACAATACAATGCAGTATGAATTGCAGTGTTGTTAGTTACAGTGTTATTGTGATTTTTATGCACATAGGATGGAATACATTTTTGATCCCATGAAGTGCTCTTCAGCCCACAACTTGAATGCTTCTCCCACTCTTCTGCCTGAAAGGAGGGCATGTTGGCCTATGAGCTCCTTCTGTGGAGCACGTAGCATGGATTTGACTCATAGGTCAGTGACCTCGTAGCTTTGAGACATTTAACGAGTTAAACAACTTGTTATTTAGCCTTCAGGCATCAGTTTGCTGAGCAGTCATAGCATTGTAGAAAGCCTCAGAACGGGGCCTACTATATAGCAAACACTCATTATATACATGAGCAGTAACCATTGTTCATTTTTGAACATACCCTTTCGATAATTTCCTGGGCATTTATGTACATGTATATGGACACTTTAACAGGTCAGTGGACATAAATGGGTTACTTTCTGCATTCTACAAAATATTCTGTAGGATTTTCTTCTCTCTGCTTGATGTTTCTCTCTTCTCTCTCTCTGATGGGTCCATCACTTTTTGCTTATTTTTATTCTACTTACGATGTTCAGCTCTTTTATTTTTTTTATTTTTTTTTTAAATCTTTTTTTTTTTTAAGATTTTATTTATTTATTTATTAGGAAAGAGAGAGAGAGTGAGAGAGAGCAGGTCAGAGTGAGAAGCGGACTCCCCATGGAGCTGGGAGCCCGATGTGGAACTCGATTCCGGGACTCCGGGACCATGACCTGAGCCGAAGGCAGTCGCTCAACCAACTGCGCCACCCAGGGGCCCTCAGCTCTTTTATTCTAATAAAGTCTTCTAATTCTCTGAGTTGGTGGAGGAAGATAATCATTTTATGTAAACTCTAGTAATGTTACCATATCCTTTCAAGTATTTTGTCGTTCTTCCCATTGGCTAGCTCCTTCAGAATGATTTTTAGTAATAGTGTTAGGACCAGCATCCTTGACTCATTAAATTAGGAATGAAAATACATCTGGTACTTAATGCTTGATTAGCTGTTAGATTGCCAGATACTTTTCTATATTAAGTGCATGTGTGTTTTGGGGGAGGGGACTAAAATGCAAGCTCCTCCCACCATTGTCTGCCCCCATCTTACCTTGTTTTAGCTTTTGGTTTCAAGTAGTACACTATCGCTTTTACTCTATGATGAAAAATATCTATTGCCTCTACTGTGTGTCAGACACTGTGGTAGATGCTGAAAATAAAACCATGAAAAAGACAAATACTTATACAGGTGTCTGGTCTAGCAAGTGTTAGAGGAGGAACAAAATCTTTGGTAATTCATTTTCTGCACATCCATTTGATTATAAGTCTGGCATGTTCCTAAAGTGGTAGAAGTCTGACTGCAAGGGTGGGTGGCAGTGGCTGGTTGGAATGGAGCTTAGCAGCAGGCTTTCTGGTGTGTGTGTGTGTGTGTGTGTGTGTGTGTGTGTGTGTGTGTGTGAGCTATTTGAGAGATTTTATTTATTTATTAAGATTCTATCCATCTACTTGACAGAGAGAGAGCACAAGCAGGCAGAGGGAGAGGGAGAAGCAAGCTCCCTGCTGAGCAGGGAGCCCGATGTGGGACTCGATCCCAGGACCCTGGGACCATCACCTGAGCCGAAGGCAGTTGCTAAACCAACTGAGCCACCCAGGCACCTGCTACATGAGAGACTTCCATGTAACAGTGATGCTCCTTGTGCTTCTAGGGATCTTGATTTAGTGATGATGGGAGCAGCAGAAAGAATGGGGTTTGGAATTAGGAATTAGGTCTCCTAGTCCTGCCACTTTAGATCTCTGTGCCCTTGGCCATCTTAACCTGTGAACCTCAGTTTTCTTATCTGTCAAATGGTAATAGGAAGACCTACTTCAGAGTTTCTTGTGGAGATTAGGATGATGCGTGTGAAACACTCAGTGTCTGCTCGATATTTTCAACTATTACTTCTGCTCTTACTTGTGACTAGAAATTTACAAGTGTTATTATTATTGCCATGATTACCTGTTTTAATTTATGCCGTGGCTAGAATTCAGATTCTTGACCCCGTGGTTTGGTGCTTTTTCTGGCCTTAATTTTATGTACCATGGCTCAGTTTCTCTCTTTCTGTCTCTTACATTTTTCTCTACCTTGTCGCCTCTGTGTAGTTGTGGACTTGGGGTGCATGCTGTGGACTATTAAAGTCTTACTATCTATTATGAAATACCGGTATGAAAAGCTGCCTGTTAACTGTTCCTGAAGATTCCAGCTCTCTTTTACAGTATTTGAGATGATCAAAGACTTACCTTTAGTAGCTCTCAGTGTCGTGTCTCCACTTCCTAATGGATTATTTGAAACCAATAGCTGGAGCTCTGATAACCATGAAGCCATGTTGTGAAAGATGCGTATTACATGGAAGTAATATTCTGCACAAGAGAGCAGAACACTCCGATGTCGTGAGCATCGGGAGTGGAGGCAGAAGAGCCCAGAGGAGCTTGGAGCTCACACAAAGGCCACTGTGTACTCTAGGAGGAGGGGCAAGATTACCTTCCCAGGTTCTTCTGCGAACACACTGTTGCTGTACTTACTTAGTTCATATCCCAAGATTTATGTTGTGGCAAGTGTTTTATTAATTAGCTGAGTGATCTTGGACAAGTTATTTAACATCTCTATGCCTTGGGTTCCTTAACTGTAAAGTGGTAATGATAACTAGCTCATAGGTAGTAAAGATTAAAAGAAATAATTCCTGAAACACATTTATTGCAATGTCGAACTACAAATTGAGTAAGCACTCAATAAATGTTAATTATCTTTATTATCACCTGTAAATTTGCCAAGATATCTTTGTTAGTTATTTTTGAGGGTGATTATAAGTTCATACTAAGTAATTTTATGTTTTAAATTTTCATTAAAAATGACTGAAAAAGGGGCACCTAGGTGGCTCAGTTGGTTAAACATCTGACTCTTGATTTTGGCACACGTTGTTATCTCGGAGTCGTGAGATCAAGCCCCACGCGGGCCTCTGCACTCAGCACAGAGTCTACTTGGGATTCTCTCCCTCTTCCTCTGCCTCTCTCCCACTTACATACACACATGCTTGCTCGTGCTCTCAAATATATCTTAAAAAAATGACTAGAAAGATGACTAAAAGATCAGAACTTTGAGCTTTTAATTTTTGTTGTGTCTGGTTTTGTCAGTAAATGCCAAGATTTTTTTTTTAAGATTTTATTTATTTATTTGACAGAGAGGAGAGAGATCACAAGTAGGCAGAGAGGCAGGCAGAGAGAGGGGGGAAGCAGACTCCCTGCTGAGCAGAGAACCCGATGCAGGTCTAGATCCCAGGACCCTGAGATCACGAGCTGAGCTGAAGGCAGAGGCTTTAACGCTCTGAGCCACCCAAGCGCTCCTAATGCCAGGATTTTAGTAATGACTAGAATAAACAGTACGTATTGCAGAAAACCTATTCTGAAAAATATTTTTGATTAGAATAGAAAGTTTCATCTGGTCTTAGTATCCCAAATGTTTTACAAGATTGAGCACAGAGTAGTACATCTGATGAATACCTGATACAGTGATTTTTTTTTCTTGTGACCAAAGAATTGCCTAGAGTCTATGCCTATGCCCAATCCAGAATGTAGCACTACAGCTGAGAGGATGGGGTACCCCGCTGTGAATCCCCTGGAGCAGGAGGAGCAGTATCCCTAGAAGGAGTAGGGGTGCTTCTTCTGGAAGAAGGGAGGAATGGTGGGCTGGCGGGGAGCTGACCTTGTCTGAGAGGGGAGAATGCTGTCGGAGGGGATTTGAGCCTTACTGGTAATAAGGCCCTTTTCCTTTGTTCAGTGGCAGGCCTCTCCAGTCTGTCTTCCTAATTTATACATCTTTAATTAGATACTGAAATATCACCATTTGTCTGCAGAAAAATAGAAATAAAACAAACTATAAAAATGCCCATAGTTCATTGTTGAAGACAAATTCTCTTGCCTGTGAACCATCCATAAAGACTTTCTCTCTCTGTCTGTGAATTCACCGTTTTCTCTGATTTGATCCATTAGGAGTCTCCGTCAAATTTCAGAGGGAGTCTGTCAGTTCCTGGGGATTAAAAGGGGGAGAGTGTTTTAGTATCATGCTTCACTGATAACTTGAGCACTCCTATCTTCTTACTTTAATTTCCTTGGGTTATATTTTCAGAGCTTGAATTATTGGAACAAATGGTATGAAAAACATATATTTTAAAGGGTTTATTTCTTAGAGAGCGTGAGCAGAAAGGAGGAGGCAGAGACAGTGGGAGAAGCAGGCTCCCCACTGAGCAGGGAGCCCAATGCAGGGCTCTATCCCAGGACCCCGGGATCTTGACCGAGCTGAAGGCAGATGCCCAACCAATGGAGCGACCCAGGTGCCCCATTTGCCACTTTTTTTTTTTTTAAGATTTATTTTATTTAATTGAGACAGAGAGAGAATGAGAGGGGAGAGGTCAGAGGGAGAAGCAGGCTCCCCTCAGAACAGGGAGCCCAACGTGGGACTCGATCCCGGGACTCCAGGATCATGACCTGAGCTGAAGGCAGTAGCCCAACCAACTGAGCCACCAGGCGCCCCCCATTTGCCGCTTTTTATATGCTTGTTTAAAATTACTTTGAAGTAATTTCCTTTTACTGCCATAGCAAGTTAGCAGAAATTCAGTGGCTTAAGACAACACAAATTTTTTCTCTTGCAGTTTTACAGGTTATGGTCTTGGCTCTAATCAAGGTGTCGTTTGGGCTGCATTCTTAGGGAGGCTCTAGGGGAGAATCTGTTTCCTTGTTTCCCAGCTTCTACAAGCCACCTGCGTTCCTTAGCTTGTGTCCCCTTGCTGCTCCTCCAAAGTCACCAGCACAGCATCTTCCAGTCTCTGACCCTGGCTCCTGCTTCTCCAGTCACATCTCTTTGTCTCACAACCACCCCTGTGATTACATTGGTTCCACCCAATACTCCAGGATGCTTCTCCCCTCTTGATATCCTGAACTGAATCACAGCCACAATGTCCCTTTTGTCATGCAAGGTAATGTATTCACATGTCCTGGCTTTAGAGTGTGGGGATCTTTAGGGTTGGGGGCGATATTCTATCTCTCACATAGTCATTTCTCCTTTTATTCATCTCTCTCTTGAAATTTATCTCATTCTTCAAGATTTTTCCCAAAAAGCCACTTGCTAAAAGGAAGCATCTAGTAGTTCCCTTCAGTTTTCTCTCGTGACTCCTGTTAAATGTTGACTTTCTGAGATAATCTTCATTTCCCATTTTTTTCCTTTTCATTTCCTTCATTTCCAAATTATTTATATACATGTATGTCTGTCCCACTTAATTGCCATCTTGTTGAAGAGAGGGACTGTAATTTATATCTTGAACTCATTTTTTTTTTAAGATTTTATTTATTCATGAGAGACAGAGAGAAAGAGGGAGAGGCTGAGGGAGAAGCAGGCTCCCCACTGAGCAGGGAGCTCGATGCGGGGCTCGATCCCAGGACCCCGGGATCATGACCAAGCTGAAGGCAGAGGCTTAACCATCTGAGCCACCCAGGTGCCCCTATATCTTGAACTCCTAAATTTCCTCAAATTTTTGCCTCAAAGTTGTTAATGTTAAAATCATATTTACTAAATTTCACTTAACAAATAATTATTGTTTTAAAGAAATGGAGCTTAATATTCTTAGAAATTTGTTTACAGAGTGAGAATGCTTCAATTTACATATTTGAAATTATGATGTTCTGTTGACAGTTATTTGAATTAATTTGTAAGATGGCAACGGTATGCAAATAGGAGCGATCCTCTAATTTTCCAAAAGTTGACTGATGCAGCGCAGTGGGGGAGGGGTGCAGGGATCTATGTGGGGAGTGCGAGCCATGGGTGTCTGTGTGTATGCGCACTGTGTGTACATCTAATCGGGTATACCCTCGAACTGGTACTTAGAGTGAAAAAAGCAGGATATCCTTGTTTTTCGTAGTGGAAGCTAGAAGAGGCCTCTTGGTAAAAATAGCTTAAAATGTGAATCAAAACTTTGTAATAATTAGTAGGGGTCGGAGGGGGAGTTTTCATTGAAAAATTATCTTGAAAAATATGCTGAAATTATGAAAATATTTTATAACTAATAGATAATTTTTCAGTAATAAAGAACTAATGAAGTACATTATGGTCCAGATACATAAATGTAATTGTTCATTTTGCAGGGATAGATAGTTTGCTTTCAAGTTGATATCACGTGATCTGATTTTCCAATATGATTTTCTGAGAAGTTAGCAATAAAACATCTTTTGTAATATCTTACTGTTTCTCTTAAACTAGATACAGAACCTATGTAACCCTTTATCCCCACCACTCCAATATCCTAGGGGAAGGACTGGCATTATTTGGCAGTCTGTCTGGTAGTCCAAAAGGAGTAGACTTTGCACTGTTTGAATCTGGCCAGTACTGGAAAATATTTACTGGTTGAAAATAGATTATGGGCATATAATTGATATGAGTATAAGAAAATTTCTGTAATAAAATTTTATATATTTTTTTTAAAGATTTTTTAAAATTTATTTATTAGAGAGCGAGAGACTGAGAATGAGAGGGGAGAAGGTCAGAGGGAGAAGCAGACTTTCCCGCAGAGCCGGGAGTCCGATATGGGACTCGATCCCGGAACTCCGGGATCATGACCTGAGCCGAAGGCAGTTGCTCAACCAACTGAGCCACTCAGGCGCCCTAAAATTTTATATTTTAAAGACATAATGTTTCAGCAGCATTTTCCTTGGATTTTCTTAATTCACTTATTTCCTAAGAATTACACACTGAGACCACAGCTGTAGCAGGCCGACTTCAGGCCCTGCTGTCATCAAGTTAAGATCTCAGGTGTCTGTAAGCTGGGACTGATGGGTGCTTATTGCCTATGAGATACGGAAAGTGCAGACAGCTGGACTTCTTATTTCTTCCTCCTCCATGTCGTCAAAACGTCTTGTACCTTTAATTTTTTTAAAGTTTATTTGTTTGTTTATTTTATTTATTTAAGTAACCTCTACACCCAACATGGGGCTCGAACTTACGACCCCAGGATCGAGAGTTGCACGCTCCTCCAACTGAGCCAGCCAGCACCCCATGTCTTGTAGCTTTATGATTAGTTGTCGTTTCTGCTTTTCTTTCCAGAAGGTGAACTTTCAGAGAATGGGCCAGGTCTTTTCCATTTTTTCCCCTCAATGCCTAGCATGGGTCCTTAATGAGCGCTTCTGGAAGGGAATTGACTCCTTCCTAGGGCTTATTTTCTAGCCCATTACTCCAAACCCATGGTCCTGATGTGGATGTGTCAAAAAGAAGTGTTTTCCCCTATATGTGCTGTTCTGTGCATCTTTAGGTCAAACAGAGCCCATTACTTGAGTGAGTCACTCATTCTTTTGTATCCCATTTTCATCTTATTTTATATGATGCAGAAGAAAATACAAAAAACTTTATAAACGTATATATGGTGCACATTACTGACTACATTAATTTATTAAAAACTGATGGTGGGGCGCCTGGGTGGCTCAGTTGGTTGGGCGTCTGCCTTCGGCTTGGGTTATGGTCCTGGGGTCCTGGGATCGAGCCCCGCGTCGGACTCCCTGCTCAGCGGGGAGCCTGCTTCTCCCTCTCCCACTCCCCCTGCTTGTACATCCCCTCTCTGTCAAATAAATAAATCTTTAAAAAAATAAAAAATAAAAAACTGATGGTAGTTTTTTTAGCGTAACTCCTTTTGTTCCCTCTAATCTAAATCTAAGCATGTAGTGCTTCACTGAATTGACTTTTATATTTTTACTTTTCTCTGGATTAGATTGAATCCAAGCAAACATTCCTTCTAATATGCTTTCTCTCTTAAATGTTATGTTCAATCTTTACATATTTTTATTGAATTATTTCTCTTAATTTGAATTAAGAGAACCAGAGATGCTTTTGAGATCTGCCCTATATAATATTTCTTTGTTTGAGTCAACATGTATTTAACCAAATTTAGGGTAGGATGACTAAGAATCTTAGAATAAACTGATTTTCATGATCTAAATTGTTTATTAGTATTTATAAGCCGATTAGAGATTCTTACCCTGGGATTCTTGGGTGTCTTCTTGGAGTCCAGAACTTTCTGAAAAATTGTGCTGGATTTATGTGTGTATGTCTGCATATTTTTCCTGGGAGTGTGTTTACAGCTATTATAATCTTAATTGAGGTTATGGATTCAAAAACATTAAGTACTTCTCACATAAAAGCCAATACTGTGTGATTCTCCAGTTCTTCTGGCATAGTGTTTATACAGCTGGACAAATATTAAAAACTGGCAGGTAGGGCTCCTGGGTGATTGAGTGGGTTAAAGCCTCTGCCTTCGGCTCTGGTCATGATCTCAGGGTCCTGGGATTGAGCCCCACATCAGGCTCTCTGCTCAGCGGGGAGCCTGCTTCCCCCTCTTTCTCTGCTTGCCTCTCTGCCTACTTGTGATCGTGATCTCTCTCTCTCTGTCAAATAAATAAATAAAATCTTAAAAAAACCCACAATAACTGGCAGGTGATGTTACATTGCTCGGCTTGCACCCTTTCAAAGGAAGGTGAGGTTACATAAAATGATGATTCCTCTTTTGACCTAACTCCGCCTACCTGTCCCACATTCATGTCACTTGGGTTCCTGTGACCTTTGTTGGACCCCTCTGATGCTCAGTCTGTGGTGCCCCTTTCTGGGCCATGGCAACCACAGCGTATAGTTCCGGGAACAGTTCTGAACCCCGTGTAGACCCAGGATATACTGTCCTCTGCTAACTGTATCTGCTTTTAATTTTCATTCCTTTCTGATGCTTGGTTGTCATTTCTCATGTTTGTTGTTTCTAATGCAGTGAGGGTTTGGCCAGCATTCCAGCCTCCCTTCCAGTTCCCCTCCAGTTCCCTTCCATTCTTCGTTGGAGCGAGTGGCTTGCTGAGCTGGCGTGTTCGGATTAGGGAGTGAGTGAGGCTCTGAGTGCGAGGGCCCAACAGTGGAGTGAGTGCTTGGGGCTGGGAACAGCTCTTTCGGATACTCAGTGCTCAGTTTCCCTTCCTCTTGGCTTTTGATGTTGCGTTCTGGAGCATCAGTGGGGCTGGGTGATAATTCTGTGTACATGAAAGGCATGTACAGGAAGGTGGGAGACTCTAATTCCCTTGAAACTGTCACCGACTGAGCTGTTCTAGTAAGTGATTTCCTTCCTTGTCACTTAAGTGTTGCTCTTTATAATTCAGCTAAAAAGGATTTGGGAACACTTTCTAAAATGACTATAATAAAACATAAAAAAGCCTAATTAAAGGAAGCTTTAAAAGCGTTGCAGATTCCATCGCTTGCTTCCTGTCATTGGGCGAACGCTTCACTTGACATGGCTGGTCCCCCTTTCTCTTGACTGTAGGTCGCCCCCAATGACGAAGCCGTGGTGACACTGCTGTGTGAGTGGGCGGTGAGCTGCAAAAGGTCGGGCAAGCACAGGGCCATAGCTGTGGCGAAGCTCCTGGAGAAGAGGCAGGCGGAGATCGAGGCAGAGGTAGGTTCAGTTTTCTTTGTGCTGATGGAACACCTTCATTTAAAAATAACTGTTTAGGAGAGGATTCTTTTTTCTTAACCATATGGTATTTTTTTTTTTCCCTCTCTCTCTCTTCAAGAAAAGGGAGAATGTACAAATTCACAAAGGACTACATATAGGATCCCCCTCAGCTGACGAAGCCAATAATTTACATTCTGGACTAATTTAAAATTGTATCTTTTAAAATAAAACTTTAACATCTGATTTATTTATTTATTAAAAAGATTGTATTTATTTGACAGACAGTGAGCACAAGCGGGGTAGGGGGGGGGCGGGCAACAGAGGGAGAGGGAGAAGCAGACTCCCCCCCCTGAGCAGGGAACCTGACGTGGGGCTCGATCCCAGGACCTTGGATCACGACCTGAGCTGAAGGCAGATGCCTAATGACTGAGCCACCCAGGTGCCCCTAACATCTGATTTAGGACAAAGACCTCTCCCAAATGAGGTTGAGATACACATGCACATATATACATTTTGTATTATATACATATATATACACTACACACACGGGAATGTATATAGTATACACCAACTTTTTTGAATTTTAAAGCTCCATAATAATATAGTGGATATGGAAATATTTTTTTTTTTAAAGATTTATTTCTTTATTTGACAGAGAGACAGTGAGAGAGGGAACACAGCAGGGGTGGGAGGAGAGGGAGAGGGAGAAGCAGGCTTCCCACTAATCAGGGAGCCCAACGTGGGGCTCAATCCCAGGACCCTGGGATCATGACCTGTGCCGAAGGCAGACGCTTAACCAACTAAGCCACCTAGGTGCCCTGGAAATATTGTCTGTCTGTCTGTCTTTATATATTCATTCATTCATGCATTCATTCATTCCTTTAAAGATTTTATTTATTTATTTGACAGAGAGAGAGAGATCACAAGTAGGCAGAGAGGCAGGCAGAGAGAGAGGAGGAAGCAGGTTCCCCGCTGTGCAGAGAGCCCGATGCGGGGCTCGATCCCAGGAGCCTGAGATCATGACCCGAGCTGAAGGCAGAGGCTTAACCCACTGAGCCACCCAGGTGCCCCTGGAAATATTTTCTTGAGGTAGTTCTGATTTTGAGATTACAGATACCAGTTTGTATTAGTTTTGAGATTGTATTCTGGCCCCAGGAAGAGCATTTAAAGCGTTGGAAGTGGATTATAAAGGAAAACAAACAAAGCTAGATTGATAAACTCTAGCTTTTGTTGAAGGGAAAATTTTGAAGCCAGCCCCCATGTCTGCGCCTAAGATCCGGAGGGCTGGCCAAGAGAAAGGCTGCGGGTGGTGTGAGAGGCCTGCCCTCTCGCCCTCACCCAGCCTGCTGCAGGGCCCCCTCTTCTCTGCTCCCTCACTTGTCTGCCACCTTGCTCCTCACAGCAGCCACAGCCGTCTTTTCAAACAGCAAGCAGATCATGTTGTCCCCTTATGCGGACTCCTGATGGCTCCATACTGTGTCCACAGAGCCTTGTATGGGCCTCCCTGGCCGCCTTGCCCTCCTTGTCTCACTGTTTCTCCCCTGGGTCACAGTAGCAGCCACCTTGGCCCTCCGGCACGCCAAACCAGCTTCTGCCTTGGGAGCTGAGGCTCGCTGTTCCTACTGGGTGGCATGCTGCTCCCCAGTCTTCCCATGGCCAGTTCCTTTCTGCCATTGCTGGTTCAGGCAGCGTGGCTTTCTAGCATGCCTAGCTCAACATGGGTCAGCTTCCAGGAAGATCCTCCATCACCCACCCTTCAGGCACTCTTTCTCACAGCACTCTGTTTTACTCTCCTGGTAGCTTACTGTTTAATGCCTGCCTACCGCCCTCTAGGACGGAAGCTTGACAACAGGGACCTTGCCCACCCTGTTTAGTGTTTTTGGCACCCAGAGTAGTGTTCAGTGCATAGTTGATGCTCAGAAAATGTATGAATGGACGAGAACTTAGCTGGTTCTCTCTTACTGATGATATTCTTTCCTGTGAAGCTCTTAAAAAATGAAATAGGAAGAATATGTCCATAGACATCACTCCCCTCCTGTTGGGAAAGTACTATTCACTAAATAAAAAGGATCACGTTGTTCAAATTGGGGCTTAAAGATACTGGGTTAAGTAAGGTGTGAAACACATGACCCATTTTACAATGTGTGGATTAGGAAAGATGTTTCATTGATTTTTTTTTTTTTTTTCCCCTATGAATAGGTAAACTATTCTGTGAATTGCAATGGTTAAACTTTAGTAACTAAAGTTGAATTTCTCCAATTTGGTTGCTCCTTCTGGGTTGTTGTGTCTGACGGGCATCCCTTCTTCCAGTGTGTTCTGGAAACACACAGTCACTTTTGGAAGAGGCTCCCAGTGGTGACTTTGTAATCTTTTATTTTAGTAGGTATAAATATATCCACATCTAAAAAATATATTCTCTTAGAGGTATCTAAGGTAATTGATTGCTGTTAAACATCACTCTTTTCAAACTTTGACCTTCGTAAAGAGAGAATGGATTAGGGAAGTAATACCTTAATGTAAAAATTTATTAATATTAAAGAATAGTAATAAAAATGGGAAGATCAAAGGGATATGAAAAAGAATAGAGAACAGCGTTCCGATTGCTTTGGAGTTGTTTCTTTTCTGGTCTTCTAGTAGTGTCTTAAATGCAGCTTCTCTAGATCTGTGTTTCACCAACTGTGGCGATTCCTAGGTTCTAAGAGATCTTAACTGGTGAAGCGTGAGGAGTTAATCTTATCCGAGGAACTATGTTCCCTTTCTCATTTGACACCACACTTCCCAGCACCCCCTGCACACACTTGTAAATACACTAACCTAGCAAGAACAAACACACGAAAAATCAAACTCCGTAATAACATGCCCCAAAGTCTCTCAGGGGAAGTACATACAGTTAAGCATGAGCTCTTTAAAAACGAAGACAACTTCAAATTATTCTTAGCAATTTCACATAGGGATAATGAGTAGTTTATTGTACTATAGTGTATATTCAGTGGACAGTTATAACATGTGATGCAGAGTTTATAATTTACATGAATAATTTTTTTTAATGGGTGTCCTTTGAAATCATTTGAGTTGTTCTGGAGTAGTTTCCCCTAACTTTCAGAGATTATATTTACCTATGATGCATAGCCCTCAAATGAGTACAGAAATCTCTATTAATTTTCCATGTTTTTTTCTGAGAATTTAAATGTTAATAAAAAAACTAACAAATTCATATCCTACTTGGATACATTGCCCCCTGTAATTGTGCTTATTTTTAATCTTAGAGATGTGGTGAATCAGAAGTATTGGATGAGAAGGAGTCCATTTCTTCAGCCTCTCTTGCTGGATCTAGTTTGCCTGTTTTCCAGAATGTTCTACTAAGATTTTTAGATACACAGGCCCCCTCATTATGTAAGTAAAGTTCTTTGCTTCTAGATAATAAATAAAAGATTGGAACTAATTCTTCTTTTTCTTCCTTATTTGCATCTTAATCAAGAGTTCTTGGTGCTGAATATAATGTATATTTTGCTGAGCAAAATTTTGTCGCATGTTTTTAATGGAGATATCGATGCAATTTTAAAATTAGGTGAGCTGAAAAGACTTAAAAAGTTTCCAGAGTTTTAAAAATTAAAAAATAAGTCACCTCATTCTCTAATATTTGGTGGTCTAGTTTTCCCTTTCTAGCTCTTTCTTACCAAAAGAGAGGCGCTAAAGTGAAGTTTCACTGTCTAATCACTACTGTGATTAGGAATTTTCTCTTTTTGCACTGTTTTCAAATTTTTTTCATTTTTAACTCTTGATAAGAAAAGGGGGAAAAGTCAAACAAAAGTACTTGATAACCAGGTCCTTGATGTAAGGAAGAAATTTGTGCAGGTGGCTGGCTGCTTGCCTATACTCTCTGGGATGTCCTGTCATCGCCCATTCTTCTGTCTCTTAGTTGTTTGTGGGGAGTTGAGGGTTTGGGGATTATAAGCCCAGTGGGTTTATACTAAAAATTGACACTTGAAAAAATTCATTTATATGTGCTTAGCCGTCTTGATGTTCTTCTGAGGCTTTCATGTGATAAAGTACAGCTGGGCCAGTCTTTGGATAGATAGTGCTGAAATGACAGAAAAATGACATAAAGTGAAAAGTGATAGAAAGGGGAGAAAATGCATGTAGGGGGTAGGTGGGACAGGTTTGTTGTGAAGGAGGAGGTAAAGCAGCAGGAAAATAGTATTGCTTCTGATTCCTCTGAGATGGCTCTTGTTTTGGGTTGAATGGTGCTTGGGAGTGAGGTTCTTTTTTTTTTTTTAAGATTTTATTTCTTTATTTGACATAGAGAGATCACAAGTAGGCAGAGAAGCAGGCAGAGAGAGAGGGGGAAGCAGGCTCCCCGCTGAGCAGAGAGCCCGGTGTGGGGCTCGATCCCAGGACCCTGAGATCATGACCTGAGCCGAAGGCAGAGGCTTTAATCCACTGAACCACCCAGGTGCCCCAAGGGAGTAAGGTTCTTTAAGTGACTCGGTGGCTGTTCTGGGCCAGGGGGAGAGCTGGAACCACACTGGTGGTTGCACGGTAGGCAGCTGTGCGAAACATGGAAGAGGAAGCAGAAAAATGCAGGACAGACATCCTGGGGAGTAGAAAATAGATGGTCGGGAGTGAAAGTTAGCTGCTCTAACTTCTCTTGTATTTCTGGAGGAGACGGATACACGTTTGCCTTGGTGTTGCTCAGCCTGTCCCCACTCCTGTTTGTTCTTTGGGAAGCCCTTCCTCCTTTTTGCCTCTGCTTGTTCTGGATCCCATTTCCTGCTGTCAGAGAGAACGGTGTTATTACCCTGTGGAGCTGTTGTGCGTCACTGACTTTGGTGGACAGCAGCAACCGCTAAGGCTTAGTTGTTAGGGAAGGAGCTTCCGGTTCCCTGGATCCAGCCGTCTCCGTTGGCGTTTGTGAGCAGGAATGTACCAGGGCCTGAGCTTCGAAGGGTGGCTCTTAACATTTTTTAACTCAAGGGCACAAAGTTCCAGAGAGCAGCTGCAGTATTAGAAGTCGTAACAGGAGTTGGATAGACTGGCTGTGAGCTGCCAAAGACTGCAGAGCTCCGTCTCTGTGTCTCTTTGTCTTCCACCTTCTCGCTTTCTTTTTAGTGGATCCCACGCTCCAGTATTTTCAAGTACCTTTTGAATTGTTTTATTGCGAAGTGTCCTTTGAAAGGTACACGCACACACACACACACCTTACAAATATATGGACACGCTCAAGCTATGAAAACAGACTTGGGCTGTTTTAGTAGTAAAACCAGAGGAAAGCAGTTTGGCTCTGCTTTTTTTTTTCTTTCTTCTTTCTTACCTGAAACTTTGTGTTTACATTAGTGGTTACTCATTTGCCAGGGACCACTATCTTTAAACTTGAAATTGTGCTTAGCACACTGGATACTATTTTTTTAAGTACAGAGGGACCATCAAAACCCATGTGCCTGTAACGCACAAAAGGCTTGGGTCTCATAGTAAATTTTCTAATAACTCTTCTATTGTGTTAAAAAAAAGTATTGTTAAGCATTCCTATTTTTTTTTTTAAGATTTGCTTTTTAAAAAATTTGGTAGAAAACATGAGTGGGGCGGGGAGGGCAGAGGAGAAGCAGACAGTCCTTTTCCGCCCCCCAGCAGGGACCCCAAGATGGGGCTCCATCCCAGGACCCTGAGATCATAACCTGAGCTGAAGGCAGTTGCTTAACCCACTGAACCACCTAGGCACCCCTTGTTAAGCCTTCCTATTTGGTGTTTTTTTCTTACTGTATCAAAGGGACTGAATTGTTGATTTGTTTCTTTATAGCGGATCCAAACAGTGAATGTGAAAAGGTGGAATTTGTGAATCTGGTGCTGCTTTTCTGCGAGTTCATCCGACACGATGTCTTCTCTCACGATGCATACATGTGCACCCTCATATCTCGAGGAGACTTGTCAGTCACCGCCTCGACCCGACCGCGGTCGCCAGCAGGAGAAAATGTGGATGAACACTACCCAAAGGACCATGACATGAAAATGGAGGTATGGCCTTGGGAGTGGTGCCCCAGCCCTGAAAACAGCACTCAGCTGGGAAACCCCTTTGAGAGGATCGTTTGGTGGTGGAAGGGTGATCGCATTTTAATTGTATTCTCCTGTTAAAGAACTCATTTATCTCTACTCTCACTTACGAAAAAAACATATGGAATATATACATTCCAGAATTTTCTTTTGGATACTCTAAAACTATTAATGAAAAGACTTGACAGTCCATAACATTTTTTCCTGGACAGGAATTTTATGCTTCCAATTTTATGTATTTCTAATTCCCAGTTTATCTTTAATGTTGTGCCTTAAAATCAGACTGATTTTGGCCTTACGTCCCGTTCTTAGGAACATCTTTTCCCCATTCATCCATTGCTTCTGTCGTTCCTACAAAATGGGAAATCCTGTTTTGATCATAACACTTCATATTTTCGCTTCAGTTAATTGAAAACTCTAAAATGTTGTGGAATTGTTTTTTTTTTCAACAAATTATTTTATGCTATGACTATAATTTTCTGCCAATTTTTGGTGTTTTGGACATTGTTCCATGTACTTAAAGAAGTTTTCAAGGCAGAAAGCATGGAGGTGGTGGTAAAGGGAAAGTGGAAAATGGTGAGAGATTGTGGAGGTTCCTTAAAAATCAAGCCTCATGATGGTTCTGTGAGAGCTTAAGCATATGCTGTGATGATATTTTTACAGCATTGTTTATCCTTGTAATCGAAAGACCTGGCATTAGAATTACATGTGTGGATTCATAGTTTGTATTCTTAAGATTTGGTGATCAAATGGTGCAGGAATTTTAAAAATTACTTTCTTAATGCAAATACTGTTAGTTCCAAATTTGCCTACAGTAAAAGTTATAAAAGTCTAAAAACCAAAGTTACTTTACCTGTTTATGCTTCTTTTATGTTTCTGTTTCTTCCTTTCTATTCCTGGATATCAAGGTATCTTATATCTTAGGTACACTCAGATTTTTCTAGGAAAAGTTGGTGAGCACGTGACTGGGAATAGCCTAAAGGAGGGATGTTATGGCCGGTTTGTTTTTAATGTCTTAAGTTTGTGGGCTCTTCCCTTCAAGTATCATGAAAGGTAAATCTGATGAGGATAAATAATGTGACTTTTCAAAGCAAGTGCATGTCTTAAAACTTCTCTTTTTTTGGGAAAAATAGTTACTAGGGAGAGAAAAGACCTAGGGTGGTTAAAAACCTCACTGTCATATTTTACCTTCAGTTTTTTAATGGACTACAAGATTTACAGTGTCACTTTCTTTTTCTGGCAATTATCAGGAACAGACTATAATGGCGCATATGGGCATTGACTCAGGAACTACTAATATTTTTGATGAAGTAGACAAGAATGACTTTAAAACTGACTTTGGTTCGGAATTTCCAGTAGGTTCAACCTTCAAATTCTTATTGGCTATTAACCCCTCTTTCCCACCCCATCCCAGCTCGTCTCCGTCCTGTTCCTTGCCCCATGTACTGGAATGATTTGTGTACCTGTGATGTAAATGTGATCCTATATTCCTTTCTAGGGTACAGTTACTCATCTTGTGCATTTGTCTCATTTCAGTTCGTCTTTAGTTTTAGTTTTGGTTGCATTGTCTCCTTTGTAGATTGGAACACTCCTGTCCTCCTAGTTGACTGTCTGTGACTCCTTTGCTCATCTTGAGATCATCATCTCTCAGGAATACATGAATAGTTTCATCATGACAGTCCATGTTGATTTGCTATGTATGTGTTCAGTTTCGAAATCATAGCTTTCTTGGCTCTGGACTTGTTATACTTTTTCTATTTTATTTCCGTATAATTATAGTATTTTCTTATGGATCTCAGTGAGGTGCTTTATAATAAACATACTGTTTGGGGTACTGATTAAAACTTTTATATCTGGTACTCATTAGTTTTGTTAATTATTTCTGTGTATATGTTTTTGTAGGAAATGTAACCCTACGAGGAAACACTTAACTTATGAGTCTGATGCGGTCTCTAGTCCTCTGGGAAGTGTTGCTTTGCACAATTCTTACAAGTGTGGTTCTCATTTTCTCATCTTCAAAATGGGAAATCCTGTTGATTGTTTCCTACTAATCTGAATATGAATTTTGTAGAAATTAACGTAATTTCTTTTTTCTCTTTATTTTCTCAGTATTTAAAGAGGGAAGAGATAGTGTAGGAGTGTCTTGTGTGTTGGGGGTTCTGGTATGTAGTGCTGTGTTTTGGTATTGCTCTCTTTCATTTACAATCTCCAACATTTGTTTTACATGACTTAGATTTTTTCTCCCATGCCTGGAGAATCCTGTGAGAATGCCAACCCTTCCTTGGGCAGAAGAATGTCGGTTAATGGTGAGAAGTTGCTTAAGAGAGAAAAACCCAGGGAGCTAATTTTCCCATCTAATTACGACCTCCTGCGACACCTGCAGTATGCAACACACTTCCCCATACCTCTGGTAAGTCATGGCTTCAATCAGTTGACAGCCTTGATTGTTTCATTTTAGGATCATTAACCATCGACTGTTCAACTACTTGCCTGAGTGATACATATGAAAGCAGGTGAGTTTTTCATTCACTACTTCTTTGGTTATAATTATGATCATCTCGCACATGTACAAGTTGTAGTTAAAATTTTTGATTACGATACTACTGGCTAGCTAGAATTAATGGAATTTTCTAGATTAGTATCCTTTTATCAAGAGCATTTGAGTGACTGCAAATGATGTCTAAATGTGTTTTCCCAGTTCCATTTGAAACTCATTTACTGAGTGTCTTTTATGTGCACTGTATTGTGGTAGGGACTTGGTATTATGGAGATGAATGAGAGTTTTGGGACATAGGAAAGATGAAAAAGATAGGAGGGAGACACATGTGAAATATGCACTAAAATAAATGCAATAATTTAGTAAAAACCTAAGTGCCCACTGGAAGGTGAACCGCTTGACATTCCTGGGTCTTTTCCACTCTCAAAGAATAAATATTGGAGGGGAGAGAGAGCATCTGATTGAGAAGTTGGTTACGGCTTCATAGAGGAGGTTGTATATGATGTGGACTTCGATTTCAGTCTGATGAATTTAAGAACTGAACAGGGTATGAGAAATATTTACCAGGAAATTTAGTGTTTGACTCATAATGAGTGGTGTGCTTTTTTTTACTAAAGAGAAACAAGATTGGTTTTTTTATATTAATGAAAATTGGGCCAAAATCTGTAAATGTGTTTATAATTTTAGGTTTACTATCTTTTTTTCCTGGGATTTTAAGAGAAATTTTAATGAGCCATTTCTTTTGTTGCACACTATTATTATTATTTTAACAGCAGTGCAATTGTGAGGTATATATAATGTCTTCTGGATATCTTTGAGGGGTTTTGCTCTGCAAACTAAATATTTTCTTAATTTTTAATTTTTGTTATCTTGGAAATTTTCAAAATCTTTTATTTTTTTTACATATATTTTTTATTACAACTAAGAATCCTCTTTCTGGTGTTAGTTTTTCTGTATCCAGGGCTCTGTCAAAAGTTGGCACAATTCTTTCTTGCTCATCACCTGTACACATCACTCATTTCCAACACAATGGAATAATCTCACTGTGCATTTAGGGCAACAGAAAGGATAGCCTGATTTTAGAGATGTGTCCTGAAGAATTTATGGACGAACTATTATAGTGTCTGGGATTGGTCTTAAAATAGTTGGCATCAAACGTGGGGGGAGGCAGGATATTGAAGTCTGGAGTTCAGTTAACACTAATGCACCAATGTTAATTTCCTATTTTTGGCGAATGTATCATGGTGATGTTAAGGCATTAACATTAGGGGAAACTGAATGAAAGGTATATGAGAAGTTGCTGGACTATCTAAGTACCTTTTCTGTAAATCTTAAAGTATTCCAAAATAACAAGTTAATTTAAATAAAAAGGAGAGAGGTAATAAAGCATATATGGCAAAATGTTGAATATGGTTGAATTGGTTGAGGATTCTCTGTTCCTCTCTTCAGTAGGCAGAGCTCTGCTGGCTTTCCTCTTCCATGTGTCTTGGTGTGCAGGGCACTACCCAAGCATGGACATCTTTATTCTTTTGTTCATGTAATCCTTGGCCACGCAGTCATTCTCAGCATGTAACCTTTTTTTTTTTTTAAAGGTTTTATTTATTTTTTGACAGAGAGTAAAGAGAACACAAGTAGGCAGAGAGGCAGGCAGAGGGAGAGGGGGAAGCAGGCTCCTCGCTGAGCAGAGAGCCTGATGTGGGGCTCAATCCCAGGACCCCGAGATCGTGACCTGAGCCGAAGGCAGAGTCTTAACCCACTGAGCCACCCACGTACCCCAACCCAGCATGTAACCTTCTAAAGACTGTCCACTTCCTTCGAGAAAGGAGCATGAATGATTTCCAGTGATTAAGTCTCTCATGATGGATTATGTCATAACTGTAATGCAATCATAAAACAACTGCTAGAAAATTGATGTTGCAGGATACAATTTTTTAATAGCCTTCTATTACCAGTTGCCTTAGGCCTCCCTTTACTGTGAGTGTCATTTAGAATAAAACATCAGTAACGTTACTCATGTAACATTGACATTAGGAATGCTGTAGAGAGTCTGGTTCTCTTCTTTAATAAAGAGGGAAAATTTGACTCGCCGATCATGCATGAATGTGAGAAGAGTAGAAGAATATGATTTAAAAAGAAAAATTGTTCCCTCCCACCCCCTTCCTGTCTTGAAGATGTAGCCTTAGTGGGTGAAGACCAAGGAGAGAAGACTCATGGGGACTTGACCAAAAGATTCAGGAAAAGAAACTAGTAGTTTCACGTATGCTCAAGTGAATCATGTCTTGATCTGCCGGTCAGTAGACTGTCAGCAGGTGCAGGTTCTAGCGGGCTGGCATTGCAGCAGCGTAGCTGTAGCGCGGCTGCGCCCTTTACACGTTGGGGCAGAGATGTGATGAGGAGGGGGGTTCCTGTCATGACCACGAGGCTAAGTCTTTTTCCGGGGCTCACCATGGTGGAAGTGTGGTAGGGACTTTTTTGGGTGCATTTTCTCATATATTACTCTCTTCAAACTCAGGAGATAATTGAAATCGTACACTAGATTGTCTTGGGTTCAACCTTCAGAAAATAATTCTTTTCAATACAGAACTAAAAATGACTCTGGAATTAAACTTGTTAGTTTCTAGGAACACTCTTTCTTCTTCTTCTTCTTCTTTTTTTTACACAAAGGGGAAAGTTTATTAAAGTGCAAAGTACACTCATGAACTATGAGAGTGGCGAGCTCAAGAGAGTACACCATTTCTTAATTACTACCGCTAATGCAAATATATTACCAGTTATTGTAAAACAGGCTTTTGCTATTGAAATGGAAAAAAACCGAAAAACAAAAAACAAAAAAACAAAACCCACGAAGTCTTAGGTATGGTTATCTAAACTTTTCAATTTTCTTTTTTCCTAAATAAATCTTTTATACCATCTGTTGGGTCCTTTCTGCATTATTGCCTGTAGAGAGAATTAGATCTGAGGGTTGTGACCATGAGACCATGGAGTCACCCCTTCTTTAAACTGCGGTCCCATGGGGGGTCAGACTCAGACATGGCGCCATTTAGCCCAGCATGTGCTGTGTTCCCTTCAGGGTCTTGCAGTGTGTATCTGGCACGCCTATTTAAAGGCCATTTGACTAGTGCTGTTTTTCCGTACCTTTGATGTGAGTTTCTGGTTCCAAAACAGTAGTTTCAGCAGTCAGTGCAGTTTAACAACTTGCTTGACAATGTTGTAGGGTCTATTTCATGTTACTACAAAACAAGAAATCACTGGATTTGACATTACTTAGGGTAGAGAGTCTTTATTTATAAACCTGATAGGATATAAGTATGTAAAGTACATTAAACACTACTCATGTATTTCCAAGCCTCTTTAGAAGTAAACAGGTTTAGTTACAGTGTTACAAGACAATTAGATATTAAAAATCGGAGTAGTGAGCTAGAAGATTACCATCTTTGAAATGATGGATTAAAAAATAAATCAGGTGCAGGTGGTTTCATGGAAAGATCAGCTGGCCTTTTTTTGGTATGATCCAAATGGTTTTATTTAAATTGTGTGTTGCTGAAGGGCTTTCTGGCACCTTACATAGATGCTATTTTGCATATTTCTATCAAGAAGTCAGTTCCTGGTATTTAATGAATACTTCATGAATACCGCTGAGCCTGCCCTAAAACTCCTTGAGATTTCAAGGATAATGCATGGTTTTATGTTGGTTCAACAGGATCTTTTAGTTTTTTTGTACAAATATTTGGGTTAAGGATCATTAACAACGACAAGAGGACTGCTTAGCTTACATTTAGAAACAGTTTTTCAGTAAGCCAGGTGACACATGCTGTCTCTTCCTTAGGCTCTTTTCTCTCCTTCCTGGTACTTACTGTCCACTGAGGCAGGAAGTGATAGCATGAAAAATCCCATATATTATGCACTATTTTCACCATTTGATTTTTCTTTTGGAGTCTTGGTCTCCTTATGTGAAGCAAAAATCTTGGTGACTGTTAAGCGGAATGCTTTTGAGAGATGATAGTACAAGATAGGATCAAAACACAGGTTTGACACAGCCAGGAGCAGTGTGGCCTCTTTGGCTTTGAAGAGTGAAATCCGGGTTGGGCAATCAGATATCACCGCTGTCTGGCTCAGGGTGTATGGGATTCGGACAATGTGATACGGAACAAAACATATGATGTAGCCTGCAGTCACTAAAAGGATGTTGATGAGGGCTTTTTTCACATATGGATAATTCTCATTGTCTTTGTTTCTGTAGAGTTTTCGAATTACAAGGCAGTTAGATATTAAAATGATGGCTGAGAAATTTAAAAATATCGCTACACATATGAAATTTGTCAGCAAATGCCAATTTCTGCCAAACTCCCTTTTGAATTCCATGCATCCCACGTTGGGCTTCTCCTCGATGTCTCTGATGGGAATCATCATGTTGGGCACTGTTATAAGAAGGACCATTAGCCACACCACGGTCGATATCATTTTGGCAAATCCAGGTTCTTGGATCCGATAAATCTTGGAGCTGTATGTCAACTGAAGACAGTGATCAATGCTGACAAATGCTAAGAAGATAATTGATAAGTACATATTAATGTAGATGAGGCAGGCTGTCACTTGGCAGTGGAAAATCTTCAACTTCCAGGGCGCCACGCCCAAGTCGACAACGATTTTCACTGGTAATGCCAGAGTCAGTAGGAAATCAGCTATAAGCAAGTTAATTAAGTATATGCTTACACACCTGTGATTTTTGTTCTGTTTGAAAGCCCAGGTCGCAAAACCACTTCCGATAATTCCAACAAGGAAAACTAAATAAAAAAAGTATGTGAATGGCTCCAGATCTCTGTAAACTGGGCAGAAGACAGAACTGTTTGTCATCTTGAGGGGAAGTAAGGATGACTGTCCCCCCCCCAAAAAAATCCAAAGAATCTGTTTAAAAAAAAAAGGGGTTGGGGAGGTTAGTAATTCAAATTAGAAATGATTTTCTTTAAAAACATTTGTACTCAGAATAGTTGGGTCACAATTCTTCTAATTCTAGATAGAATTTTATTGGTGTAATAGATGATGGGAACATCATAGATTGTGAGGAGGCCTGGGTTTTCCATGGTCTGATTTCATGGTTTTGGGAAATCCCATATAGGTTTGCTTCTAGAATGGATATTTTCGACATTACACTTTTGCCTTCTGATAGCTCTTTTGTTACCACTTGAGTTGGAAGTTAGTTTGCAGAGCAGATAAGTGAACTGAAATTCCGAGAAGTAGATAGAGAGGAAATGAGGGTAAAATGGTTTGGTTGTGGCTGAGCCCGAAGAGGTTTCAGTGAGGCTTCCTGGGTTGCTGTTCTCATAGATTGACAAGAGCTCCTCATGCTGGAGGAACCCAGGCTGAGAGGAGAGGTAACGGGACAGAAAATTGCCCTGAAATTTAGAGGGAATTATTCTAAAAGTAGGCCCTTTGCGGGCGCCTGGGTGGCTCAGTTGGTTAAGCGACTGCCTTCGGCTCGGGTCATGGTCCCGGAGTCCCGGGATCGAGTCCCATATCGGACTCCCGGCTCTGCGGGAAGTCTGCTTCTCCCTCTGACCTTCTCTCCTCTCATTCTCAGTCTCTCGCTCTCTAATAAATAAATAAATAATCTTAAAAAAAAAAAAAAAAAGTAGGCCCTTTGCTGTGTCAAGCGCCAGAAGGCGTTCACCATCACCACTGCCTTTCATTTTTCTGATTAGCAGAAAGAGTGGAAGACTTAGAATTTGGCTCGAGTTGATGCTTGTTCCATCCTTGTCCTCACTCCCCTTCCCTAGTGACCTGGGCCCATGATGTCCAGTATGTGGCCACCTGTGACTACTGAGCACTTGAAATGACAGCTACTTTGACGGACAAACTGACCTGGGCTGTAAATGCAAAAGACACACCAGGTTTTAAAGCTTTTTAAGGAGAAATTATAAAAAATAATACAAGTAGTAAAAGTGCACTCTTATGTACCAATAGTGCAATTAGTAAAACATCTCCGTATTTTTTGTATTCAGCATATGTTGAAATGATATTTCTGATATTAGGTTAAATATATGATTAAAATTAACTTCTCCTGTTTCTTTCCGCCTCTTCAAATGCAGCTACTGGATAATTTTAAAGTACCTCTGTGGTTTGTTTTCTGTTTCTGGTAAACAGTGCTCGTATAGATGTTTCTTTGTCTCTGCTTTTGAGAAACTTAACCACAGATGTATTTTAAAGGCTTCTAGAACAAGAATATATGATCATTGGTTACAGAATTCTCAAAGAGAAGCTCAGTTGTATTAGTAAGAATGCATCTAACTATAATGCTTGTTTTCTTTCACTGTAGGTTTTGAGGCAGTTAAGCCCAAAAGTATAAGACATATCCTTAGAACCATTGTGATTGACACTGATAATGACAAAATCTTGTCATGTTTCCTCCAAATCTAGAACATAAGTGTAAGGTAAACCAGTTGGGCTTCACTTCCTCTCTTTGACCTGGTGCAAACTAATGCTCTTAGGGCCACAGGTCTATCTTTCTGTTGCTGCTTCTTGCTGTGCACCCTCCTCATGCATATTAAACACCTTCCTTTTGTTTTAAACACCAGGAGATTTTGTATTTTAGCAGGAAAAAACCCTGATATACAACTTCTTAAAAACAGCGAATCTGGGTGACTGGATGACTCAGTTGGTTGATCTCAGGGTCTCAGGATCGAGTCCCACAACAGGCTCCCTCCTCAGCGGGGAGTCTGCTTCTCTCTCTGTCTCTCCCCCCACTTGTGTTTAAATCCACTTTTTCTCAAAAATAAATAAATAAAATCTTTAAAAAAATAGAAGATCTTGATTATAGTGGCTAAGAAGTCCAAATAAGCCCATTCTCTGAAACCTCCCGTTAAAAGTAAAACAACAACAACAAAACCTTTTGAAGCCTTTCTGATCCTTAATTCTCCTGATTAATGATCCACTGTATCACCTTGGGATGATACACTATAAGCAGATTGGTAAGGCAGACCTACATAAAACTTTATAAAGTGTCATTTAAAAGGGTACATGTCCTTCCTCTTTCCAGACTTCAGATAGGACTTTAGGGTTCGTGCATAATTCATTCTGCACTAAACTCAGTGAAAATAACTGAGTACTTTGTGTCTGGCATTGTGCTAAGTACTTTACATGTACTTATTTAACCTTTCATCATTCCTATCACGTAGGTGTTATCCCTACTTTATAAATGAGAAAACTGTGGCACAACGAGGTTAAGTAACACCCAAGGTTATAGTTGTTAAATTATAGAGCCAAGATTCCAACTCAGACAGTCTGATCTCAGAAGTTATGTTCAAAACCACTCTAGAACTCTGTCTCAGTAGTAGTAATAATCACGGTGATGGTGATGATAATAACTATTGTTATAGCAGCCAGCCTTACGAAGTGCTTACTATGTGGCAGGAACTATATTCTAGGCAATTTTCATGTAAAAAAGCAGGAAGAAAATATTAGTTCTTAACTTTTCCCCTAAATACTAATGAGAGAGGTTCAAACCTCAAGTATTTTGATGTTTCCTTTTACTATATACATATAAAAACCAGACCTAGGTTCTGTCTTAAATCTAAACCTCTCCCTTACTTTCAAAGCTCCCGTGACCTAGGTGCTTCAAGCCATCCCTACTGTCTTTATTCCAATTCCCTACATTGGTGGTATCTCTACTCTGCTGTGAACTGCTCCTTCCTGCCTTTGTACTCTTGGTTGTGATAAAATTTGGGGAATCACAGGACTTTAAGGATGGAGGGAGCCTTTCTGATAGCATCTATTCCAAGTCTCAGATCAGTTGAGGAGACTGGGATCTGGCGCTTGGATGATACTCAGGGTTTTCCAGCTTGTGAGAACGGGCTAGAATCTGACCCCCTTGATCATTTTTAGGCTTTCTGACCTTATCCTTCCTATATCCAAATCCTCCCTATCTTTAAATGCCTGGAATAACCTCTTTGCGTCTGAAGTCTACTCCAGGATTCACTGACTTCTTAGGACTCTGTTTTTTGGATAGTAACCAGTTATTTGAACCATGACATTCTGACCACTCTTTTCTTCTCTGGGTCAAAAGCTAGTGTTGATATAAGTTGATCCATATCTCCATCTCCCACCTTAGCTCATTGTTCCTTTACCAGATGTTAGAATTTTGGCTTATGCTCTTGTATTTCTAATGTTATGTGATAATAGTTAACGTAATACCATGTTTTTTTAAATGCTGCTATTGCTCATACAATTATATAATAAAGTCTCATTTAATAGATGAATATACGGTGAAGAGAGGATTAGAAAATTGTTTTCATCAATGAGTAATTAGTATTCCCTGTAACTAGAACTGGCCATATATGCCACTTGTGGGTTAAAATTACCACTTAATTACTTAAAAATAATTACAGCAAAACTATTTATTTGATGATGCTTGAGATGCCTGTAGTGCCTTGCACTTGCTATTCATGAACCTCAGTCTAGGTTGCAACAAAAAACAAATCTCTTCATTTAAAATATTTGGTATGTTGATTAGAGGTTAAATTATACTATAATAGCATTTTGTGTTCTCTCTCACAAATTTGAAAACCAAGTGCTCAATAAATGTCTTGTCAACCAATTTTTTATCCTGTGGAAATTTGAGGTGCTATGGCCATAATAAAAAAACTTCATGTCTCCTTTGTTTGGGATAGAGCGCCCACTGCTTAGAAAATAGACATTTGTTAGATTTTTCTTTTTAAATGAAAGTCGCAACAGAATGCTCTTGAAATTACCTATCAAAATTTTCGTGGAGGGAAGTCATTTCAAGATCTGTCGCACCCTGTTGTAAAGACCTACAACATGGCGTTTATCCATTCCGTTATAAAAAATAAAATTCTTACTGAGTATTATGCTCGCCTGTAAATAAGTATTCAGCCTTGTATAAATTAAACTTTTTTTTTTTTTTTTTTTGAGAGGCATGGATGGGGTCATCAGAAGAAAATTCTAGTGCAGTTCATAGCGAGAATCTAGTTAGAATTTAATAATTGGTGCCCTCTTACACAGCAGCCTTATCACACAGTGGCCTTTCCAACTTAAATGTTTTAAACACTGAACACGATAGCTTCCCCTTAGATGGAAAGATATTTGAATATATCAAGTACTTAAGAAGACCTACCTGGGTGTATAGTCTCTGGGCCCCCGGGGGCTTGCAGTGGGTCTTCAGAGAAGCAGGAGCCAGCCGTCTGGCCTGAGCAAGAGCACCAGCAGCTCCATTGCGCGGAGGTTGGCTGTACGAAAAATTTCCTTTCCTTTTCGTGTGGTTTTAAATTGTTGCATATTGACGTAGATGAAACTGTGGTTTGTGAAGAGTTTAACTGTCTGAAAAGTCTCCCGAAGAGGTTCAATTTGGTGTGTGCTTCCTTTTGTGTGTTTGTGTATTCTTTAGAGAAAAGATTTTTATTGTCCCATTGCAGTGCCTAGAATTTTTTTTCTTTAAAGCATCCAAGATAGGTTTTCCATCGTAATGATTTTAAAGAACATCACTTTTTGTGCCTTGGGAGGCATTATGTGTTAAATACAGTAGGTCTTTAAGCAAAGTTTCTTTAGTATACATACTGATACTCATCAGCCTTTCGAAGTTATAGTTAGAACAATTGTTGCAGTTTGGGTTCTGCTGAGACCTCTATTAATAAAGAAAGATGTGATTTAATGTAGTCTAGTAAAGTTCATGTTTTATTTATCTTTATTTTTTTTTTGTTGTGGAAAAAGTGAAAGTAGAAACAAGAAGAAAATTACATGCACAGAGATAATTACTGTTAACGGTTTTGCTACATAAATTGGCACAACTTTCAGCATAGATTTTAAAATTTTTCTATGTGTATGCACACCTACTTAAAATGTTATATTGTGCGTGCTGTTTTGTAGTTGTAATTTTTTTCTTTCAAGGATATTTTGGGTCTGTTTCTCTAAGTTCAAGAGGCCTGCCGTGAGCATTTGTCAGTTTGGCCCAAACAGCTTAATGAATTGAGCCTGGTGTTTAGTAATTAATAAATAGTATGTAAAGGGACCCTCCTGTGTCTTTAAATTGTTTGGGTAAATGATCATTTGCCTGTGGTGAGCACATGTTTGCTGTGTCTGAATGGACCTCAGCATGGTGAGGGACCTAATGAAAATTCACTGCACCCCATCCACGTCATTGATGGGCTTTGTTAGATTATTTTTCTTGTATAACTGTAGGCTTTATAAAAGAGGATATGAGCTCATGTCTCAGCCATATTTTCTGCAGTCCTGCGTCTGCTGGTCCAAAGTTGATTTGAAAGTGCAGAACCATTTCTTGGTTAGTTAGGGCCTGATTTCTAGTGTTGCTTCATTGGTTTGGTAGGTTCTTTGGTTTTGTCCTAATTCATTTCTCCTAATAATTCTTAGTTTTCTGGATAGTTTAAAAGAAAAAAAAAAAAGCCTCTCCAGAATCCAAAATACATCCCTTTTGTAATTACTTTTAAAAATAGAGATCTCTCAAAAGACTAAATGAGATGTCAAGCTAAAGGGAATTTAGGGAGAGTTTAAGGGAACCTTGGGGAAAAAAAAGTAAGGATGTTTATGATGATAGTAGCCATTTGTTTCATGGATTCTGTTCTCCCAAATTCATGTAGTAATAATACCAATAGTGAATATGAATAATAATTATTACTGCTATTATTATCACCATGTTGCAAAAGAAGACTTTTTACATATATTCACTTACAAATTTGATGAAAACCCCCAAATCTTAAGCTTTGTCTTTGTTTTTGTTTTTGTTTTTTTT
>CM052799.1:94641111-94665920 GCA_028533885.1 Nasua narica
TGTAGTGGGGGACAGAGGGGGGAGATGGAGAGAATTTGGTGAGACAGAGCTGGCTGCCAGCAGAGTGGTGAATGGTTCTAATGTAGTATGCAGGAAAACTGGAAAGAGCAGTTTTTGGTAGTATAGTTTCTTGTTTCTTTTTTTAGGTAGGTATATCTATATGTTTACCTCCCTGTTCGCTTTGGGGGAGTAGAGCCAGACAGAACTGAGAAGTATATTCAACTATTCTGAAAAATCTACTGTGGCCACAGTTTTTGCGTCTGGAGTGCCAGATAGAAAAGAGCTGAAGGGCCCCAGGTCTCAGTGTTCCATTTCCTTTTTGGAATGGTGAGAAACCAATCTTTTAATAGTGAAACTGAACCAGTTCTTCCTTACGAGAATGACCTTGGGGCAATCTGATATTTTGTGGAAGTTTATTCACAGTGGAAATAGGCTTTTCTGGGGGCTACCATCCCTGTTTTGTTTTTAACATGAGTTCCATTTGAAATTTCCTGAAGTCACTTCTTTATCTGTTTCATTAAGAACAAATGGTTTTCAGAGTGTATTTTGTTAGTGTTCTGGGAAATTACATATCATCACTAACCCAGTATTTTAGAAACCCAAGTGGGAAGAAGTCAAGTTATTTTTGAGGTCAAGTTATTTTTCCCTGATCTTGGTTATGGCAATACATTTAAAGAAATGACGTGCTAGTTATTTTAATGGATATTTTGTTTGTTTTAAGTAAAACCCTAAAAAGCAAAATTGCCCCATGAATTGACAAAATCTTATTGTAGTCAATTTCTCCATCCACACAAATCATGCTTTTGATTTTATTGATCACAAATACCAAACAGTATTTCAGTAGATGTGTCGTTTTTAATGTTTAACATTCTTAAAATTTGTTTTTTAAACATAGCATGGTAGCCCTTTGGAACTAATAGGGGAATGGGAAAATGAATATTGGAGTAGGTAGCCACTGCCACAGCCAGACACGGGTCTGAGAACTTATTTTCTTTCAGGAAATCCGTGATTTGTTAGGAAAGCTTACTCTCATTCAGATGGGGAAACTAAGGCCTTGTCCAAAGCTGTACCGTTAGACTCCAGTGACCTAGTTCTTCATTATGCTTCTTAAAATGGAAGTGTTGGGGGTTGGAAACAGTGGGTAAAAAGGGAGCCCCCCAGGTCCATCCAGCTGCCCCCTGCCCTGTTGCCGCCCCCCCAGTTTAAATTCCGGTACCACTGAGCTGTGGGAACTGTATGAGACTGTGCCCCCTCTGCTCATGGAGTTTGCAACTCCGGATGCTCTCAACTCAAAAGATTTGTTTGCATCATGAAGCTTTTTTCTGATCTTTGGGTAGGGGGCTATTCTTCGTTAAGAAATGCTGGTGATGAAGACGTTTCTCCAGCAGTGCGTGTGTGGCTCTGTCTGCCTTCTCTTGGGAGTCACTGTGCTTTAGGTTCACTTTTTGTTGTTGGTTTTTTTTTTGAAGATTTTATTTATTTATTTGACAGAGAGAGAGAGAGACATCACAAGTAGGCAGAGAGGCAGGCAGAGAGAGAGAAGGGGAAGCAGGCTCCTTGCTGAGCAGAGGACCCTGATCTCAGGACCCTGAGACCATGACCCAAGCCTTTAACCCACTGAGCCACTCAGGCACCCCTAGGTTCACATTTTAAAAGATTTTTTTTAAAGCACATACATAAATCCCCTTGCACACACGGATTAGTCCAAAGACGTTTTTCCCCTGACTTTCACTGAGACTGGCAGCTTCAAATCTGAGAGTGACAGATGTGATTAGACAAGAGTACTTTTTAAGGGAGGCATACAGACACAGAGCTTCCAAGATGTTGCTGTTTCTGCGTCATTTAAACACTATCTCGGTTTTCCCTTTTTAATGAAACAGAGAGTAAAAAGTTGGAAGTGTTTTGAAGGCAGAAGTGTTTTACATATTGTTGGAATGTGAACTCAATTATAAGAGTGGCTGAGTATATTCATTCCCCTTACCTGTCCTTTTGGTTCTTTTTATTAAAGACTTATAGTGGTATTGGGTCACCATACAGTTCATTTTACCTTTCAGTTGTGTGCTATTTGATTGATGGATATGAAATAATTAATAAGGGAAATCCCTTGGAAAGAAATTTGAATGGTTATCTTGTTTCTTTTTGGTTACTGAAGTTCATTTTCTCCCCCTTGAGTGGTTGTGATCCTTTTCTTAAGAAGTTGTGAGTAACACATTTTCAGAGCTCGGAATATGTTTTACAAACTCTGTTGTTACTTTCTAGGTGAAGGTTCTTTGTTGAAATTCTCCCTATCCCTTGCCACGTGAGTCTGTTTTTTGATCAAGTACTTAAGGAAAATTCTAACAAATGTTTATTGACTGCAGGCCGCCCCCTTAGCTCCCGTGCTAGAGAATATTTTTGTTATGTTTAGAAGGTTATGGTGTAGAGGGGGTAATAAGGAATCTGCAGTGCCTGCAATGATAGTGTTAGTTAAAACTCGGTAAATCTGTGGGCGTCAGAGTCCACAGGGTTAGGGGAGAAAGCGGAAAACAAGAAACCAGGGTAGGGCATTATTATGGTGTGGTCATTTTGAGTGAGGAGTAATGAGGAGCTCCCACCCTTAATTGGGAAGGGATGGGCCCTGGGAACCATGGCAGAAGTATGGTATGGGGTTGGGTAGGGAGTAGACTTTGGTTTTAGTCCTGGCAAGGGAAGTGTGAGGAGAGAATTGGACAGGTAGAAGAGTTGGACAGGTAGAAAGGTGAGTTTGAGTATTGGCTTACTATGTTTTTAGTGCTACCTCATTACTTGATAAAGCATAGATTGTTTTTATGTTATTCATTTTATATAACTGATATTCCTTAGTGCTTTATCATCATAACTGGGATATTCCGCTTTTGTTTATTTATTTGTTTTTTGGATTCCATATGTAAGTGAAGTCATACGGTACTTGTCTTTTTCTTCTGGCTTATTTCACTTAGCTTCAATACATGTTGTTGCAAATGGCAAGATCTCATTCTTTTCTATGGCTGAGTAGTATTCCATTGTATATATACACCACTTCTTTATCTATTCGTCTATGGATGTACACCTGGGTTGCTTCCATTATCTCGGCTATTGTAAATAATGCTGCAAGAAACATAGGGCGCATATATCTTTTCAAATTAGTGTCTTCATTTTCTTTAAGTGTCCAGTACTGGAGTTATTGGATCCTATGGCATTTCAATTTTTATTTATTTATTCATTCATTCATTTATTTTAAAAAGTTTTATTTATTTATTTGACAGAGATAGAGAGATCACAAGTAGGCAGAGAGGCAGGCAGAGAGAGCGGGGGAAGCAGGCTCCCCGCTGAGCAGAGAGCCCGACGAGGGGCTCCATCCCAGGACCCTGACATCATGACCTGAGCTGAAGGCAAAGGCTTTAACCCACTGAGCCACCTAGGCGCCCCTCAATTTTTAATTTTTAAAAAAGATTTAGTTGAGAGAGAGAGAGAGAGTGAGTACACCATGGGGGCGAGAGTTTGAGGAAGATGACCTTGCATGGAACTCGATCTCATGACCCTGAGATCATGACCTGAGTCAAAAGGAGGCGTTGGATGCTTAACCGACTCAGCCATGCAGGCAGCACTCTGTTTTTAATTTTTTAAGGAACTTCTGTACTGTTTTCCGCACTTTGGCTACATCATTGAACATTGCCACCAACAGCGCACGAGGGTTCCTTTTTGTCCACATCTTTGCCAGCACTTGTTATTTCTTGCCTTGTTGACGCTAGCCATTCTGACAGGTGTGGGGTGATATGTTACTGTGGTTTTGATTTGCATTTCCCTGATGACAAATGTCTCTGCAATGTCTCTGATGACCAGGTCTCTGCAACAACTATGGGCTTTGCCTGACATACTGACTCCATGTGGATTGGAGCTGGTGACATCTGGATGTTGAGCATGCATCTTTTGGCCATTTATAGGTCTTCTTTGGAAAAATGTCTCTCTCCATTTTTCGATCATATTATTTGTTTTTCTAGTGTTGATTTTTATAAGCTCTTTATATATTTTGGATACGAATCCCTTTTTGGATATATTATTTGCAAATATCTTCTCCCATTCACTAGATTGCCTTTGATTTTGTTGATGGTTTTTTCCGTTGTGAAATAATGAAGACATTCTGAATGTAACTTTTTTAAACACTTAAGGAGCTCTTATTTTATTTTTTTAAGATTTTATTTTTTATTTATTTGACAGAGACAGAGAGTAGGCAGAGAGACAAACAAGTAGGCAGAGAGGCAGGCAGAGAGAGAGGGGGAAGCAGGCTCCCCACTGAGCAGAGAGCCTGATGCGGGGCTTGGATGCGGGGCTTGATCCGAGGACCATGACCTGAGCCGACGGCAGAGGCTTTAACCCTCTGAGCCACCCAGGCGCCCCAAGGACCTCTTATTTTAAATAGTGTTGGTAGAAGTCCTGGTTTTCCTATTAAAGAATAGCATTTTCCTTTTTATTTACCTGACTGCTTTCATAGTATCAACCAGATAGGAAAATACATTTGGTCATGGCATTGCAATTATTTTCTTAATAGTGGCATTTTTTTTTTTAAACTAGAAAGTGAACTTACTATGGAGTTGAAATTGGTGGTTATTTTACAAACGAAAGGAGGATTGACTTCTCATTTTAGTCAATAAATATCGGAGAAAGCTAGTGTTCCTTCAGAAAGTCATGGTGTAAAAAGTAGAATGTAAATAATTAACAGCTTGAAAAAGCTAGTTAAACGTAGAGAAACTTTTAGTTTAGAAAAGAGAGTATCATATGAAGTAGTGTGAAGTTTTGTATGGAGATGACGAGAGCCACACTTCAGTTGCCTTTTATGTCAGGAGATGGGATGAGAGGAAAGTAAACCCTTAGGATTTTATCTTGCACTTGGGAGGAAGATTTAGCAGTTACACAGTGACCTGTGATTTGGGAGGGAAGCAGGAGGTGGTACAAATGTGGGCTTTGCCTGACATACTGACTCCATGTGGATTGGAGCTGGTGACGTCTGGAGGTTGGAAGTAGAACAAGAAGACCCTGGGGCCAGAGTCTTGTATTTCAGGTTCCCAGCGCACTGAAGGTAGTGTTTGGTAGTGTTGAGATGGGTCACGGAGATCTTAACTGTGTGACCGTGTCAGAAGTCAGACTTTCACAATGAGCACATTCAAAAGGCAGCAAGCAGTCTTTGTCAATGAAAATACTTTTCATATATTTCATTGTTGTTGAGAGTGGGCCTATTTTTAGAATACCTCTTTTCATGCTTGTACTCCAACTTCTGTTGCAGGTGGGAGAGATAAAAATGGCTTAACTTCTTATGTGTTGTGCCAACCCTGAAACTGCTCTGGGGTGCCCCAGGTTAACAGGGAACATTTTCCAGGTCCTTCTCTAGAGAAAGCTGTCGTGCGAGACCTCAAGCCCTCAGAGTGCCCAGAGCGGCTTCTAAACTTAGGTGCCTATGGTGGAAAAGAAGGCAGGATACATGCTGTTGTGTACAGCGTGTACAAAACAAGGAAAGCTGGGAGTGATAGTGAGTTGAGAGCTTCCGCCTCACCAAGAGAGGCCAGCAGGCCTTGAGCTGCAGTCGGCCGCTTCCCCATGTTTTTATTTGTTGGGGCAGCAATTAAAAGAAAACACATCTGTGGATAGAAGACGATACCCCACTAGGTGCTTTGCAACATGTGGACTGCAGAAATCTAATAGAAAGGTGCTCAAAAATGACTCTTGACTATGACTGAAAATCCCCCATTGATAGGAATTCTTACATTTTAACTGAACCGTGATTCCATTTTGAAGGGTAATTGAGTCAGCTACCTGGATGGAAACATTCTGAAGTGTTTTTTTTTTTTTTTTTTAAATAAAAGAAACATTTGTGATAAGAATCAGGAAACAAAGATCATAATCATCTAAGTTTACACAAGAAAGCTGCCCCCTGAGATACATGAATTTGACAGTGGGTGTTTACAAAAGGCTGCCTGCTGCCGGGGGCGTGCATCCGTTGGTTATCTCCTCAGCCGCTGGACTCTGTCCTCCCAGCAGGAAAAATGAGACGACTTCTTTGAGAAACTCACTTTCTGCGGTTCTTGTCCATAGGCCTGTCACAGTGCCCACTCTGCCTCTAATATCAGGGTCTGGCCATAACTCACAACCAGCATGTCCAATTCCGCTGGCCACAGGTTGGGATGGAAAATGAGCTGGTGTGACCCAATGAAAGCCAAGTCCCAGGTAACTGAAGAAATTCTCTGGAGGACTAGCTGTGAAGATTTAAGGTCTAGAAGTGCTTCTTTCGTTTTACTACCATGAAAAAAGAGCCCCTAGCTTCCTTTGGGTTCCTAATACTATGGAAGGTGGCTGCAAAAATGGTATAAACCAGCTTTCATTACCTCAACTGAGGCCCCCGATCAGCTCTTAAATTAAGCCATACCGTGGCAACTTTGGACATTTAGGTCTGTTAGCCAGTAAATCTCTTTTTATTGCAGAAGTCCAATTTTAGTTGTATTTTTTGGTCACCTACAAATTAAAAAATTCTGATACATTGGCTTCCTCTAGAAGATTAACCCAGAAATTCTAGAAAACACCTTTATACTAAGTTTTATTTCTACTTGATGATGTTAATAAAGTATTTGCCATTAGCTCTCTCTCCTGTCCTTAACCCCATTGCTGCTATTTCTGTCCTCTCACTCCAGACTAGGAGAAGAAGTATCTTTATTAATACAAAAAATAAGTGTGACATCAGACCATCCCCCCAGAGTGATGCGAGGTTTCCTTTTGGGTAAACCACACTGTGAGGCTTGTGTCGGGAGGGGTTGGGAGAGAACTGGTATGGTGTGGTCTTCAACGGTAAAAAGCTATTATTTTGCTCACCAGGTCTCTGCAAGATATCAGTGGCATGCAAATTATCTTTTCATGACAGGACCTCCCCACTGAAGAACCACTTTAACAACATGTGGCTTTCCTTTCCCACATGCTACTTTTTAAAAATACTTGAACAGTTTCTGCAATATGATTGTTAATTTACTTTCTCAGAGGGAAATATATATTATAAAACCATATTATAAACTAGCTACAGGAATTATTCCATAACATAATTAAACAAATAGAACCGGTAACCTCGGGGAAATTTCTGGATGGATCCACTCTTGCCATCGCTCTGCTTACTCTATTTCTTGTTGTAGTTCTGGACCTGATATGCAGTAACTTAATCAATGGTTGCTTTACAGTATTCTTATCTGGCTTGCACGTTGTTTTCTGAAAAACCTTGATTTCTACATTACCCATCTGCTTTAGCACAGTGGTTACAGAGACATTATCTGGTGCTCCTCATTTTCTTTTTTACTTTCATTTTCTCCTGTGGCCCAGCGTGTGTGTGTGTGTGTGTGTGTGTGTGTGTGTGTGTGTGTGTGTGTTGGGGGAGGGGATGTAAACCACTAGTATGGTACTCACTTGTCCTGGCCAGTGGAAACTGAAGAATAAGCACAGCCGATTTCTTTTGCAGGTGTATTTAGCCAAACATAAACGGCAAGCTTAGTTTTGCCAAGCACGTGTGTCGTAGGTTGGTGATTTGTTTCTTTTTGAGAGAGGATATTTGACCTAGAGTCGGGAGCAGGGAGTTTTTATGAGAGTGGAAGGTGGACACGGAGAGTAAATACCTTCGTAGTTCTTCTTAAATGTAAGATGTATTTTCTGAGTTTTTCCCTAAAATCTGCTGAGGTCCCAGAGCATATGAAATAGTTATTTTGGAAAGTCTGTGGCAAATAAAAATTTTGACTACTCTAGGTAACTATCTTCCTTCCTTTATGCATAATTAGGATATTAAAGAAACCACCCATGTCATGATTATGAAGAAAATTGGCATTATTTTTTCCTACCGTAATTTTTTAAGGTTTCTTTCTTTTTTTTTTTTTAAGATTTTAGTTATGTATTTGAGAGAAAGCACAAGCAGGGGGAGAGGCAGAGAGAGATGGAGAAGCAGACTCCCCCATTGAGCAAGGAGCCAGACGGGGGGCTCCATCCCAGAACCCTGGGATCATGACCTGAGTCAAAGACAGAAACCTAACGACTGAGCCATCCAGGTGCCCCACCTACCTTGATTTGTAAAAAAGAAAAACCGAACACTATTGAAAATAATTTCTTTATTAGCATATATTGCAGTAAGGGAAAAAGAGTATATGTGTGTGACTTACAAAAATGTTTGAGAAGAACATTTGGAAGATGGTCTAGATGTCTTTTAGCCAGTTAATAGCAGAAAAATAATTTAGTTTTGATAACTCACAAGCCAGCAATCATATCCCATATCTGCACCTATTAAATTCAAATGCTTTTTCAGAAAATGTGACATGTGAATTTTCATTTTACGTGTAAATTTTTCACTCATCTAATTGTAAATCTTAGATTTTCCTTTTTTCAAGTCCAGTTGCTTTCTGAGAAAACACCAAGAAAACTTTCTCCCGCCCAAGTTATATGTATGTACACAGTGTGTACGTGTGTGTGTGTGTGTCTTTGTCCCAGTCAGCGTATTTTTTTCCTGATACCATTGAACGAGGAAAGTTGCTGGCCTTACTTAGCAATATCCAGCTTCCTTCAGTAGAGTCCACCTAAAAATATTTTAACACCAGAGTTCCAGGCTCATTTAGTGGCTTAATAAGTCTTTAGATAAAACATTTAAAATGTATCTTATTTTATCCTCAAAATGCTATCAGAAAAATTACTCTTTTTTTCTGCAAAGAAGAGACTTTATATCAACTTTCCTTTGAAATGCCACGAGATCAATCAGTAGGGGATTTCTTAAGTGATTTTCTTGGTGTCTGCTTATCTTCAGAAAACATTTGACTTTTTCACTACAAACAGGTCTCTAGTTCTTTATCAAACTGTGCTTGCTTTTAAGTTGATCTTTAGTGACTCTGTTGAAAAAAATCACATAACTTAATCCTTGTATTTAGAGAAGGAAGATGACCCCATGAATTGCCTTGATAGTTTCCTATTTATGCTGTTTAAATTTCTACATTAACCGACCAGACTAGTGATTTAAATCTTCTGTTTCTATGGAGTAATGCATGTATTACTTTTTTCTCTGATGTTATAAAAAAGCAGGAAAACGTGTATTTTGTTTTTATTATTACACTAAATTGTATTGTAATGCCTAGAGATGATACTTATTAGCATGGACATATTTCTTATTTAGTTTTATGTAACTGAAGATTGCAGTATGTATACAGGGATTTTATTTGAAAGGAGATGGGAATTCACAAAGTGTCTGTGCTTTCGTGCGTTGTATTTCCTCTTTTGGTTCTGGAAGTATCTGAGTCATGCTGAGCTTTTAATGGGATGTGCAGTTTCTTACATAAGATTTCTCTAAAAGGCTGGCATAGAAAGAAATAAATAATAGGATCTAGGCATACATTTGCAGCCGACAGTAGCAGAGTGAATTCTTTTACAGAGAGCAAAATTTCTTTTGACTGACAGCTGTAATGAGCTTCTGTCTGGCTCTGCGTGTAGGGGATTCTGGCAATGTGGTAAGGTACAAAACAGACAAAAAACACGAACATGATGCTGAATATATTGCGACTAGATTTCTTCTTGACTGAAATGGAATTCCTTCTGGACTTAAGGTGGGACTTGAAGATTTTCCTCGTGATAGCAGTATAGAAAATGATCAACAGAAAAAACACAAGCCAGAAGATGCCCACAAAGATGTAGTTTGATGCTTTGTGCCACTTAAGTCCCAGGTCATTTTTAAGTTTGACACATTTTATATGCGTCACCTTCCCGCTGGTAGCGTTCTGGTTGGTCAGGATAATGTTGGGGACAGCCAGAAGGAGCATGAGCATCCAGACCACCAGTGACAGGAGTTTGCTGTAATTTACCGAATGGATGAAAGAAGTGGAGAGAGGCTTTACAATTTTATAGTATCTGTCAAAGCTGATGAGCCCGAAGAACACGATGCTGACATACATGTTAACATAGAAGAGCACAGCGGACACCCTGCACACAAACACATTGATCTGCCACGGCCCGAGCCCCGAATCAGCAAGAATCTTGAAGGGGAAGGTCAGGCTCATCAGGAAGTCGGCAACGACAATGTTCTTGAGATAGACGATGAAACTCTTGGAGCTGGCCACGTAGAAGAATATCCATCCAGATACACCGTTGAGCAGGGTCCCCGCGATGAAGACCACAAAGTACAGCACAGGAATGATCTGCTGAGTGATGAGGGTATTCCGGGAGCAGGACTCCTCTGGAGGCTGTGTGGTGGAATTGATCATTGTGTAACTTCTGGAGGTGAGGCCTGGGAAGCAATGTCAGGTAGTCACTCAAAGGGCACTTATGGTGTCTAATAAATTATTTGTTGAATAATCAAACAAAGGCAAGTGGATATACTAAAATCTGTCACATTCTTGAAATTACGCGTTAGCTCCATATTAGACACCCCCTCCTCTCTGCCTCCCTCCCTCCCTCCCTCCCTCCCTCCCTCCCATCCTTTCTTTTGAAAAGGGAAGAGTAGAGTGGGCCGATGATAGGAAAGAGAAATGGGAGAAGCAGGATGGTCTGAGAGCAGTAGGTAATGGTATCAATGTTTTCCTAAAATGATAACAGTTCCTTTTAAGACTCCCAAGTTCTAGAAAGTACTCATTTATTTACTTATTATTTTTTAAACATTTTATTTATTTATTAAAGTGAGAGATAGCACAAGCAGTAGGGGGAGGCGCAGAGTGAGGGGAAGGGAGCCTGATGCAAGGCTCCATCCCAGGACCCTGAGCTCATGATCTGAGCTGAAGGCAGGTGCTTAAGTGACTGAGCCTCCCAGGTGCCCCGAAAGTACTCCTTTAAATATAGTCTCAAAAAGTAACAAAACTATGAAAACAGAGAATCTGTTTCATTTTATCCAGGACTCTGTTTAATATATTAAGTTTAAGAGCTATTGACAGACCTTAACTTTTTAAAAACCTATCTTGCATACATTTTGGACATAGGGTAGTGTCCTATAAAGCATATACATCCAAATGTAGCTGGAATTGTAAGTATGGGATTATGAGTATCTTCCAAAATGGAGTTTTTCTGTGTTATTTTTTCCACTGAAAAACTGATTTGTGTTATTTTTATAAAGTAGAAAATGAATACAAGTGATAAATGTACCTTAAAATTCCAGAAAATTGTGAAGTATTCTAGATCTGTTCTAATATGGTAGCCACTAACCATTTGTGGTTATAGACCACATAATGTGGCCTGTCCAGATTGAGATGGGATGTCAGTGTAAAATGCCCACTGTACTTCACAGACTTAGTATCCCCCCCCAAAAAAGGTAAAATATCTCAGTTTTTACTTCTTTTTTTTAAAAGATTTTATTTATGTAATTTTACTTTCTTAAGAATATGGCTACTAGCCTGGGTGACTTGGTGGGTTGAAGCCTCTGCCTTCGGCTCGGGTCATGATCCTGGAGTCCTGGGATCGAGCCCCTTATCGGGCTCTCTGCTCAGCAGGGAGTCTGCTCCCCCCCCCCCCGCCCCCTGCTTGCCTCTCTGCCTGCTTGTGATCTCTCTCTGTGTCAAATAAAAAAACCAAAAAAAAAAAAAAAAAAAAAAAAGAATATGGCTGCTAGAAAATTTAAAATTACATATGTAGTTTGCATCATATTTTTATTGGCCAACACTGTCCTAAGTATTAACCCCAAACCTTCTTTTGTTATGGAATCCTGTATATTCTTCTCTGGTGTCAGACATACTGATTTAGAGCCTAAGGAAGATTAGAACTTCTTTGAAAGATTATTTGGTACATCAAAGCAAATGTTCACCGTCCATCTTTTACATCAACATCTTGCTTAAAACCCTCCAATGGTCATTCTTTGGCCTCAGGATAAAGTCTTAACTCTTGAATGCTAACCTGCCAATGTCTGTTCTTGGTTCCTGCTTCCTGCATCCTCAGCTATGAGTTCCTGAACCCATCTACCTCTTTGTAGGCTCCATGATTTCTCTCACCTTGGACCTCCACACAAACTTTCGTTTGTTGGACACCCTTTTTGCTACCTTCTTGGCTCATTAACTTCTCTTCATGCTTGAGGTTCAGATTGGATGTCACTTCCTTTAGAAAACTTGACTCTCCTACCTTTTAGTTGGAGTGGGTTGGGTATGAGGTCCTTTTGTATGTGGGCTTCTGGTTCTGTGCCTTTCTCCTGTCTCAAAGCTCATTTCCCCATCCTTTTTTTTTTTTTTTTCTTTCTTTCTTCTGTGGTAAGCTCTTTCATAGAGAGATCATGTCATTTTTAACCATTGTATTCCTAGCACTATATTTAGGACATTAGATAGTTAAAATATTTGTGTAATAAAAGGATAGGCAATCTGGGAATTCAAGACATGAATCCTTGCTCTTAAGAAACTTATAGGTAGCCAGGGATCATGGAAAGAATGATTATAGAGAATAATGGTTCCTTTGAGATCAGAGAATGTATCTTGTTCATCTTTGTATTCCTGGTGCCAGGTTTATCTTGGTATTCATTATACACAGTGAGTGAACGGCTATGTTAGTAAAATGAAGGAAGTGTGAGAAAGTTAAGTTTGGAAATGTGGAATATGGACTTCATTCACATTCCAAATCAAACAATCATATGTGCAAACTTGGTGTGCTCCTTCCTACACAAGAATACCTTGCTTCTGTGTACTCTTCTTCGTGTGTACCATATGGCAAAACTAGAAATATTTCTAGCCGTTTGATTTTGCCATTCCTTGCACTTCCTTTGGAAGGGAATCTTCTTGCACACTTGGCTATGATCATAATAGTTTGTAGTCATATGCTTGGCTGTGATCATAATAGTTTGTAGTCATTTGCTTCTCTATAGGTTTTCTATAACCTGTTTCAAATTTTAGATAGTAAGCAAAGGGCTACATTTTCTATTTTTAAATGTCCACTATGGCAAAGAGTGTATCTACTAAATAATTGGTCTTCTCTCCTGATAGCCTGATGTCATGGGTCCAGAACTGTGTTCTCAGAATCCTGAAAGTGTTGAGAATCTGAGCGTACATGGTCTTGTGATGTGCATTATTGCCTTCTAGCTCCCCTCCTCTCTTTGAGGTTGATGGAAGGGCGTGACTAATCCACGTGAACTTCTAGAGCAGAAGGGCCTTCTGAAGTGGAGTGAACACTCAAGGCTTGCTTGGACCTTTCCCCTCAAACACCTTCTTGCTATTTTGGCCTGTTTGGCCAAGCAATCACAGGTGAGAGTCTCTGTTTTAGGATGGAAAGGTTTGATACATGCTGCTTGGGGAAAGGAGCAGGGTATCACTGTTGCTTGTGTTGTTACTCGGTGAGGTACAGTAGAGACAAAGGGACACCCCACATGAGGAATGAGCTGAAAGTAAGCCCAAGACAATTCTGGTAGTAATTTTTAAACTCAGATATTTCTTTTCTTGAGCTGGTGTTTGTGGTAGGGCATTGTGTCCTCTAGGTACATACTGTATTGTACTTGGTCTTGGTGTCTCAGAGCGTGGCAGCCTTTTATACAGTGATAAATTGAGAGAGGTGTGAAAATGGAGCTACCTTGAGGTATCTATGGGAAGTGAGGGCAATTATATATTGAGACCAAAAGGTAGGAATATGTGTTGGATGAAAACCAGGACAAGAGCATGACAGAGACCTGTTTATATCGCTTTGACCTTGTAACATCTGCCCAGTCTCTCCTTACCTTTAATGTAGAGATGATTTAATGTCCTAATGAAGGGCCCTAACCAAAACTTCGAATCATTTCATAAATGGAGGATATAATCATATGTTGATGCTGGCTTTATACAATGATGCAAAAATAAGAACCAAGTGAATCAGAAAGAAAACAAAGAATATCTTCATGTGATCCAGCTACCCTGCCTTTTCTGTCCTAGGCTCTTTGTCGGTTCATTCTCTCTTAGCAGCTTGTCCCATCCTGTTAAAGATGAGAGGTAGGCAAAGGAAGAAAAACAAAGGGGGAAAGGATCTGGTGAGCCAGTTTGTGGAGGTGAGTGAGTCCTGCCCATGTAGTTACTTTTGAGGTTATCTTGAATTTCTGTAGTGAAAGCTTCAGGAAAGTAAACAATGCTTCCTAAATTCTTGAGACTACGTTGAAGAAAGATTTCTGTATGTGGCAGAACTTTTTAAAAAGGAACACTTAAGAATATGTCTTTAGCTTCTCCTAGGTTGGGGACTTCCTTGTCCTACAAATCCAGGTAAAGGACAATGAAATGGAATGAAGTATTTTAGTTTCTTCTATCACTTGGGTCTTTGGCAACATAATTAAAGAACGTGGCGGAACAGGATTTATGAGACCAAAAGATAGCTATTAAAGTCTCAAAGAAGCACATGAATTGCTTTCTCTCAATCTTTCTGCACAGTGAGAACTGTGGCTTAGTGCCACAGATTCATTCTAATTTAAAGTGAGTGCCCTTGTTCCTTAGCACGATATAAGGTCTGAGGATTGTGGCACTTTAAGTGTTTTCAAAGTGTAGAGAATTACGTATAACCTCTGAGTGCTCTTTTTAGGCAGAATTTAGTCAATACAGGCCATACAAAGCAATGATCACTCCAGAAATGTTCACCTTAATAAAAACATGCTCAGTCAGCCTGAGGCTCATTACTTATCTTTTATGTAACCATACACACTGACCTCTCTCTCTCTCACATATGGACCATCATCTTCTTCCACCATTCTGAGTGTCAGAATTCTACTTGCTCTGGAGAAGAAATTTCATAAAATTAACAAAGCTCTTGGTAATACTAGACAGTCTTTTTAATTACCTTATTTCTTCTTCTTTTTTTGATAGAAGGTTTGTTTCAGTGGGACAATTTAGTCCAGTGTGTGCTTGTCATCTTGAAGTGGCCATAGTGTTTCTTCACTAAGGATCCTGTAGGGTAGGAGAAAAGTGAAAAATTAAGTGAATCCCAGAATGCTTTTATTACACAAGTATATATGGTGGCAATGTATTTTTAGAATTTAGCTTGTATAATTATGAAATATTACAACCTGTACCTTTGTTGTTTTACTGTATTGGTCTTGGTTGTCAGTGTTGATTATTGATTTGGTATGAACTGTTTTTTTTTTCTTTTAAGATTCTATTTATTTGAATGAGCGAGAGTATGAGCTGCAGGGAGGAGCAGAGGGAGAGGGAAAAGCAGGCTCTCTGCTGAGCATGGAGCCTGATGTGGGGCTCCATCTCAGGGTCCTGGGATCATGACTTGAGCCAAAGGCAGATGCTTAACCAAGCGAGCCACCCAGGCGCCCCTGGTATGAGCTCTTGAGGGAACCTTATATTCTTCAGAGTTGGATATGAAGTGTTCATAGTTACTAGTATATTTTTTCCCCCATGGGATATGGATGCTCAAAATCATTTCATTAAATTATTGAAATTGATTAATTATTTTAGTCAAAATCAAGGAAGTGTTGTTGTTATTGTCGTTTTTAAACTTTTGCACTGTTGATATTTTGGGCCAGGTAATTATTTGTTGTTGAGGACTGCCTTCTTCGTTGTAGGATGTTTAGCAGCATCCCTGGTTTCTATCTACTAGAGGCCAGTAGCACCTGTCCCCGTGGGGTTATGACAAAAATGTTTCTAGACATTGCCAAGTGTCTTCTGGGAGGCCTGGTCTGCCCACCAGACTGATGAGACTGATGTGTGGATTTTGCAGACAGAACTCCTGAAAGCCATTTTACCTGATAGGAAGAAATAAGTTTGGCAGAATGGTGGTTAGATTTGGTTCAGCCTTGGTCTATGTTGTCACCTTCCTGAATTCTTTAAACCATTCTAGACTTTACTGTGTCAGCATGACATCTGGAGAGCATGCTAACGGAAAGACTCAGATTCCGGAGGTCTGGAGTTGGGTGTGATGCTGATGCTGCTAGCTCAGTGATCCCTCTTTGAGTAGAAATTGTTTTTTTCAAGCTCTGAACATAGACAGAAATACATACATACATACATACATACATACATACGTTAATTAAAGATTTTATTTATTTATTTGACAAAGAGAGAAATGAGAGGTCACAAGTAGGCAGAGAGGCAGGCAGAGAGAGAGGGAGAAGTAGGCTCCCTGCTCAGCAGAGAGACCGATGTGGGGCTTGATCCCAGGACCCTGAGATCATGACCTGAGCGGAAGGCAGAGGCTTTAACCCACTGAGCCACCCAGGTGCCCCTGAACATAGCCATTTGATAAATATTTGGTAAGGAGAGTTAAAATTTTGGTTTTCTTTGCTATAATTGGGACTCTAGATAGGATATAGCTGCTCTTAGATAACCCTGAAATCAAAGATCTTTCAGAATTTATCCATTACAGATTTCATCACAATGTAGAAATCTACTTGAGAACAAGTGGTAAATAACACCTTATATTTACCTAGAATATTCCTATAAAAAGTCATGAAGTTCTCTTTAGAAACAAAACAAGGAGATTAAGCTCCGTGGAGTTAAATTGTATGTGATTGACAGCATTACTGAACGTGTCCTGGTCATAACTCAGGACCCGGCTCACTCCTGGGGAGGGAAGGAGGAGCAAGGGGTGGCTTAGGGTAGTTGGGCTTTAGCTGAGTCTCCGGTATTTCATGTCTTAAATTCTGAGATAAACATGTGTAAATGTTACTATCAGTTAACACCGGGCAGTTGGGTGCATTGGTATACTTTTATGCTTGTATATTTAAAATATCTTATAATCAGAAAAAAATGTATATGGAGAATGGATTGTTTTCAGATTACTCTTATCAATACCCACTTACTCACCTGGGGCGAGCATCATCTTTCTGTTCTTTTTTTAGTTCTTACAAAGTAACAATCTGATACTTCCTCCTCCCTCCTTACCCATCTCACCATCAAAAGCTTGAAAACCAACTTGCCTCAGATATTTTCACAGGACATAAATATTTGTTTTCTAGATGATTCTTATGTCAATAGACATAGCTTAGATGTGTGTTATCAGGGGTGCCTGGGTGGCTCAGTTGGTTAGGCGTCTGACTCTTGATTTCAGCTCCGGTTAAGATCCCACTGTTCTGGGATCGAGCCCTGCGTTGGGCTCCGTCTCCTTAAGATTCTCTCTCCCCCTCTTCCTCTGTTCCTCCCCCACCCCCTTTGCTCGGATGCACGCTCTCTCTCTCTCTCTCTCAAAAAAAAATGTGTAATCATTATGTACATTTCTAAACTTATTAAAGCCATCTTCTTATTATTGTAGATTTCTCTCTCCTGCCCTAATGTGTAACTCCTTTTTTTTCCCCCTTTTTGGTGCCAATATGTCATACCTCGGATGTTCTCCAAAGATATTAGAATGAGTTGAATAGAAGGGGATTAATGTATAGCTGCTTATTCAGTCTTATTGTTATATTTTATGATTTTTATGTTATTAAGTATTTCGTAAGATATTTTGTATTTAAAATATATTTTCTATTCGGTAGTATTCTAAGTCTGTCCAGAGGCTTCTAGCCTTTCTTATTCCCTGGTTGGTTGGATATTTTAGAAGCTCTTCCACCTTGACTCTTGGTCCTGTTTCTCTCCCCAGCGTTGTGACTCCTTGGTGCGGGTTAACAGTGTCCTCAGCTTCTAGGTCCTAGGTGTGTTTGGGGAGGGGTCATTATAGAGGGGTCTCCTCTAATGAGAAGTCATTATAAACATGCTAGTTTATTTTGTCAAGTTACTGTTTTTTTCCTCTGTAACTGACTACTCCTTCCCCTTACTTCTCAGAAACCCATTTTCTGCTGGGCTCCAGATTCTTACAGTGGCTATTCCAACAGTCAGCTCATTGTGCTTTTGATGTGCATTTCCCTGCTGATCAATGACGTTAAGCATTTTTTCATGGGTCTGTTAGCCATCCGAATGTCTTTGGAAAAATGTCTGTTCAGTCCTCTGCCCATTTTTAAATCACATTATTTTGTTTTGGTGTTGAATTGTGTAAGTTTTATGTAATATTGGATACTAACCCCGTTTCAGAGATCTCATTTGCAAATATCTTCTCCCATTCAGTTTGCCTTTTCATTTTGCTGCTGATTTTTTTTTTTTAAAGATTTTATTCATTTATTTGAGAGAGAGTGAGAGAGAACATGAGCAAGATGAGGGACAGAGGGAGAAGCAGACTCCCCGCTGAACAGGGCTCTGAACAGGGCTGGATCCGAGACTCCGGAATCATGACCTGAGCCTAAGGCAGACGCTTAACAACTGAGCTGCCCAGGCGCTCCTGATGGTTTCTTTTGCTGCACAAAAGCCTTTTATTTTGGTGTAGTCCCAGTAATTTATTGTTGCTTTTGTTTCCCTTGACTGAGGAGTTATATCTAGAAAAAGGTTGCTAAGACTGATATCCAAAGGATTATGGCCTTTGTTTTCTTTTTGGACTTTAATGGTTTCAGTTTCACAGTTAGGTGTTTATTTTGAGTTTATTTTTGTATATGGTATAAGAAAGTGATCTAGTTTCATTTTTCTGTGTGTAACTGTCCAGTTTCCCCAGCACCATTTATTGAAGAGCTTGTCTTTTCCCCACTGTATAATCTTGCCTCCTTTGTCATAGATATACCACAGAAGTGGGAGTTTTTTTTTTTCTTTTTCTGGGCTCTCTGTTCTGTTCCATTGATCTATGTGTCTCTTTTTGTACCAGGACCATACCATTTTGATTATTCTAGCTTTGTAGTATATCTTGAAATTTGGGATTGTGCTAACTCCAGCTTTATTCATCTTACTCAAGATTGCTTTGGCTCTACAGGATATTTTGAGGTTCCATACAGATTTTAGCATTATTCGTTTTACCTCTGTGAAAAATGCTATTTGTATTTTGATAGGGATTATATTGAATTGTAAATTGTTTTAAGTAATATGGACATTTAACAGTATTCTTCCATTCTTTGAGTGTGATATATCCTTCCATTTGTTTGTGTCATCTTTGATTTCTTTCATCAGTATTTTATAGTTTTCAGAGCACAGGTCTTTGACTTCCTTGGTTAAATTTATTCCTAGGTAATTTATTCTTTTTGGTACAATTGTAAATGGAATTGTTTTAATTATTCTTTCTGCTACTTTGTTATTAGTGTATAGAAATACAACAGATTTCTGTATATTTTGTACTCTGAAGCTTTACAGAATTCATTTATTCTAATTTTTTTGGTGGAGTTTTTAGGGTTTTCTATAGTATCATGTAATCTGCCATTGGTGACAGTTGTACTTTGTCCTTATCCATTTGGATGTCTTTTGTTTCTTATCTGATTGCTCTAACACTTCTAGTACTATGTTGAATAAAAGTGGTGAGAACAGACATCCTTATCTTGTTCCTGATCTTAGAGGAAGAGCTTTCAGTTTCTCTTCATTGAGTATGATGTTAGTTGTGGGTTTCTGGAATCTTGTCTTTAGGAGTCACTTAGCCAGTTTCTTTCTTTTTTTTTTTTTTTTTTAAGGGCAGGTGCATATGTGTGTGTGTGTGTGAGTTTGCAAGTGTGCATATATTGTTTTTTATCTAGGTTTTGAAGGACTGCAAGGTGTGAATAACTTCAATTTTTCCAGTTAGTCTCCATGTACCACAGCATGGAGAAACCTCCATTTTCTTTCTCAGTTTCTGAAAGTGTTTAAAAATGAATGTGTTTGTAACTTTTGATTTTGACTCCGCTTTCTGTCTTGTGCATTGATATGCTGAGAGGAATAGAATTGGACAATTCATTATGGTGATTAAAACAATGACACTAATTAGTAAATGGCGGAGACTGCTGCTGCTGGGGGAAACCCAGGACTGCTGCATATGGTTTGGATACCACCAAGGACTCCCAGGGGTCCCTGGCCCAAGGAGGGCTTTGCTTGTTCCTGTTGGTTGCCTATAGCCAGTTTTCTCTCATAGACATGAGGCCTTGATTAGATCTGACTTGAACCTCCTAACTCCTGGCCACTATGGCTTGTTGATTTCACCTTCAGTTAGAATCTAATAAACATGTTTCACTTTAACTTAAAATTGAATGAATGCCGTGATTACATAAGGAGCTGTGCTAATTATTTCTTGCATTAGAAATGTCTGCATGCTCTTCTTAGACTGAATTGCAAGTACCTGGGAACTCCTTCCACCAATACATATTATGCTCAACTCTATCTTGACCAGCAGGCCTTCCTGGGTTTCCCTATTCACAGACTAAAACTCATGGAAATCATCAATCCGTGTATTTCTGCCATGAATAGAGCCATTCTTCAATTGTCCATTCAATAATGGACAGTGGGTGAGTATGAGTAATAAACTGATAATGCCCAAATCTAGTTTTTACTATTAATTCTAACCATTTCCCTTAAAATACTTAGAACTGGTAGCAAAGTGCAAGACTGGCAGGCACATCTAGGAACTCAGAGGTCTGTCTTCGTGTCTTAGCGGTTTATGGGAGCTGATAGAAGAGTGGGAGGTGCAGCACAGGCACCAAACTTTTGGGGCCACGAAAATGGTCATGTATCGCTAGCCTCTGTAGCGGGACCTGCGTCTGGATTGTCAGGATGGATCAGTGAGGATTTTGCAGCGACACTCTTTGTCATAGCCTAGGGTTTTTCAGCCTTGGCACTGCTGACATTTTCTTTCCTTCCTCCCTCCCTCCTTCCTTCCTCCCTCCCTCCCTCCCTCCCTCCCTTCCTTCCTCCCTCCCTCCCTCCCTCCCTCCCTTCCTTCCTTCCTATTCCAGCTCTTTGTGAGTGAGCTGTCCTGTGCTTTTTAAGATTTTTAGCTGCATCCCTGCCCTCTATCCACTAGGTGCCAGTAGCACCCCATGACTTATGACAACAAAGAAATGTATCCACACATGTCAAAGGGTTTCTGAGCTGAGACCCAGTGGAATAGTCCCGTAATGGTTAGTGTATTTGATATCATTTTGATATATGAAGAGAATTGGGTCAGCTCTTTTACTGTTGCTAAATCTTGACTGCATATTGAGTAACTAGTCAGTAGTAAGTAATTCAGATCCTTAGGTCTCAGAATGTGAAGTGGGCTTTCTTTACTGCTCTGTTGGAATAATAGGCAGACAGTGCAGTGTAGTGATGAAAAGCATGCGTGTTCGATGCAGTGGACCTTGTTAGAAAGATGGCTTAATAACTTAATAGCCCTGGGTTACTAAGTGCCTCTGTGTTTCAGTTTTTACTTCTCTAAAATGAGGGGGTAGTCGTTGCTACATTATAGGGTTCCCCTTCCTGTAAGAATCCAATATCTGGCGCCTGGCGGTGTGTGGCTCAGAGGGAACCCTGTGGGTTCAGGGAGTGACTCAGCGGATTATGGAATAAGCAAATGTCTCTGGGACTTTCATTCTGCCCAGGACTTCCCCTGGGTCAGGCTCCTCCCACACACTTTCCCTTACTTCCCCACGTTTGTTTTAGGTTGATGTTCTGCACTGAAATGAGGGCACGGTAGACCCTTGGCTGAGTGCTCTGAGTCTCCTCGGGTATCTGGTCCCAAAGTGTTTGTGTCGAGGGAAGAGGGGGAAGACTTTGCTGCCTATGGTCCCTCTGTTCTAGTCATGCAAGTGGACCTCAATGATAGGGAGTACGAAGTGTGAAGGCCAAAGTGTTGCCCGGTCCTCCTCAGCAATCCATACGAGCCTGAGTCTTGGTGAAGGTGACATAAAGCTACGGTATTCTGGTCTTCACAGTTTTGGGAACTAATTCCTCTATGTCTGGAATTAGATTGAGCTAGTTGGATTCCTGATTTTTTTCCAGCCTGTTCTGCAGCATTGTTTTTAATACGTAGTTCTTTTCCCTTGGGCCAAGAAAGGAAATGAATCTCTGACCTCCTTTTGCCTCACTGAGATGATGTTTGCATTTCTCAGTTAGGCATGCATACTCAGATCTTCAGATCTTAGAGCTAAGGGCTAATGCATATCCCTTTGCTGTGGGGTTGGGAATAGATTTTCATTTCTGGGAAAGCCACACTTTTAACTACTTAGCTAAATATCAGCCACCTGTATGTTTTTTCAAGATTCAGCCTTACATAGCCCAAGGAAAAGAATATAAATACCTAGGATTTCAGGTGGGAGTTGGAATGCTGTAAAAAAACCTGATTCTCATACATAACTCTTAAAAACCTAACATTTGATGTACTTCCTCCATGTTGGAAGAATGGGTGACCTTTGATTTTTTATAAAATTTTTTTGACAGTCACTTGAATTAGCCAGGTCTGCAAATGAATTCATATTCTATTACACATAACATATGATAATGAAGCAACTATATTCATTTCAAAATTAGTAGAACTTAAGTATGAAAAATGCAGTTTTGTGCAGCTTAAAGATGGTGCTCAAAGCATATGTGAAATGAAAGGCCTTTCCTCTTTGTGAGTCCACAGGTTGAGATCCATTGTTGAATGTATGTGTGCTTTTTAGACCATTTCATTTGGGATTATTTCACTTTTACAATGGATTTCCATATGAGTCAGCCAAGTACGTTATAAGAAAATCATCTTCTCTCTTGCCTTGCTCCATGGGAGCTAGTAGATGGCATTTCAATGTTGCCTCAGCTGTAATGTCTATATGTGAGAAATCTGATAATAACCAGGCAACGAGTGCCCCTTTGTAGTTTTATGCTCATGACTTGCTTGGACCTGGATTGGTTTGGTTTTACTCCGTGCCTTTTTTTTTTTTTTCCTTCTTCTTTCTCCCTACTCTTGACTTCCTTCTACTCTTTATACATTATTGTTTTCTTCTTATATTTTCAGCATGCCTTTCTGCCTAGAAGCGATTTCCCTGCAAGGGAGAAACCTGCACAAGTCCTTAATAAGACAGGGTAAAATGCATAGGTCTGAAAGTCATGATAGCCCTGTAGCTATAAACTTGCTCCAGCCTTTTCCATCGTTAAATAGCAAAGGTAAAAACCCTCTGTAGATGGAGAAATACTGATTGCCAGTATCAGTGAGCTCATCTTGTTTCTAAGTATTACTGCCCACTTAAAGGAAACAGGGCTTCTTGGAGAAATGACTGATTTTAATAAGGTACAGGGAAAGTACAGGGTGAGTTGAGGTAAACCATGTGGGCAAAAAACAAGGAAATGCTCAGCTGAATGGGGAAATGTAGAAAAGGGACATGGGAGCTGCTTTGGTGGCACTTCTAAATTTGACATTTTGGATATCAACAAGAATGACAGTAAGAGGTTAAAGTACTTTGAAAAAGAAGCCAAATTCAGGAGTTGATAGTGATATTTCGAATAAGGAAGTAGTATTAAGAATAGGGGTTGGGGTGCCTGGGTGGTACAGTTGGTTAAGTGTCTGTTTGTTTCCAGCTCAGGTTGTGATCTCAGGGTTGTGAGACTGAGTGAGCCCCATGTCAGGCTTTGCACTCAACATGGACTCTGCTTGAGTTTCTCTCTCCGTCTCCCTCTGACTGTCCCTCCCCCTGCTCCCTCCCCTTCCGTCTCATCTCTCTCCCTCTAAAATAAAACAAAGCAAGACAAAACAAAAAACAAATAACAAACCAAAAACAAGAATAGGGATTAAAAAAGGGAGGATGCAGACTGGGGAAAGCCCTTCTTTACAGAATAGCAGCTAGAAAACGTAGGATGAGTGATGGAATTAGCCAGTCACCATTTTGCAACCTTATTGTAGTAACTGATGAGGCAGCAGTCCTCAGTGGGTGCGAGGAGCCAGCCAGCGAGAGGTCCTGGGAGCACAGGATAGCCCGGGCTACCAGTATCACTCTCTGGTCACTTAGAACACTAAAGGACAAATGGTCCCTTTCCAGCAGGGATATCTGGCAGTCACTGAATGATCAGACTTACCCCAAATGGGATAACTTGACATTTTGTGCCTCCAGATATTGTTCAGTTAGATGTACACAACATACCTTGTCAAAAAGCTAATCATGGATGAATAATTGGGCAGATTCAGAGTGTGGGTCATTCTGTAAAACAACAAGCCTAGATTTAAAAGAAAAATCAGTGTCATGAAAAGTGAACGCATGTGATGGGGTGGGAGGAAGCGATTCTAGATCAAAAGAGGCCAAAGTGAAGTAACCTAATGTGCGAATGTGATTGCTGATTCGGGGGAGGAGTATAGAACTATAGCAGTTGTTTGGGGGCAGTTGTGTAAATCTGAATACAGGCTCTGTGTCAGACAGTGTTAGTGAATTAATCTTTCTAGCTATGTTAATAGTATGGTTAAGCCGGGGAATATTCTTTTTTTTTTTTTTAAGATTTTATTTATTTGCCAGAGAGAGAGAGCGAGAAAGAAAGAGCCAAGTAGAGCAAGTGGCAGGCAGAGGGAGAAGCAGACTCCACGCTGAGCAGGGAGCCTGAAGTGGGACTCAGTTGCAGGACCCTGGGATCATGACCTGAGCCGAAGGCAGATGCTTCACTGCCTGAGCCACTCCAGCGTCCTGCTGGAGAATATTCTTATTCTTGAGAGATGCATATTGAAGTATTTAGAAGAGACAGGTCATAACTGCCTGCACCACATTTTTTAAATCGATCAGTAGAAGAAAAGAAAGCACGTGTGTGTGTGTACATACATATGTGCTTGTGTATTGTATTTTTTGGGCTGATACATATTACAGTATATGTGCATACATATGTGTATGTGTGTGCATATATGCATGTAGTGTGTGTGTGTGGTGTGTGTGTGAGTTTTGAGAGAAGAGCCCTGAGCTTAGTGCCTGACATGTAGCAGGTACTAACAGTCTCTTAGACTTCTCCGTTACCCTGCTTGCTTCTTCTGCTCAGTCCCCTTGGGGAGCTTCTCTGCCTACCCTGACATTGATTTATCTTATTCTGTTCTTTGCCATCTTCCTTTCCCTTCCCAGCCAAAATGATGTTTGTTTAGAACGCTATTTAAAATCATCATCAAGAAAGCAAACTTTGCTTTTCATCGATCATCTATTCCTTGGGCACTTATTAGCAGGCAGC